>JAQPZY010001359.1:0-600000 GCA_029931535.1 Margaritifera margaritifera | reverse complement strand
TCTGCTATGCAAACACTCTGGTCCTAGAAAAACTACTAAGATTCTATTTTGGTAGAATGTGTTCTATGGAGCATCTTTACAAAATTTGATCATACTTGTTCTAGTTAGTAGTTATGGATACATCAGAATTACATTTTATACCAGCTTGCTATTGAAAAAAATAGGTGCTAGGAAAAGCACCAGACTGTAATATTTATTGCACGTGTCATAAGGAATATTTTTACATGTTTGATCAAAGTTGGGGAAGAATATTTGGAATAGATTTAAAAAATACAAACTACACCAAATGAAAACAAACAAGTTGCTTAGAAAGCGATTAACATTAAGCATACAAAAAACGTATTCTAAGAAAAAAACATTGGCTCAGTAGCTGCTGAAGAGATGCACAAAATACATTCTCCAAAACAGCTTGCTATGAAAGTCGCACGGTTGCCACCAAATATAAAACTGTGAAAGAAAATTTTCACAGGAACATTTTTGCTAATTTTAATCCCAACCTGAATAATTGTAAACAAATACATTTTTACTGGTTGCTATGGAAACAAAAAATATTCTTTGAAATCTGCAAATGTTACAAATCTTGTAGAAATAATATAGGGAGTATTGTATCAAAATATGATGAAATCTGAGTTAGTAGTTTAAAAGAAATAGTCATCTAGTTCAATACATCTACTCTATGCACCGTAGGACGTTTCTTGCAGATCAGACAACTTTATTTGTGGTAACTTAGTTGCACTTTGTGACATTCGTAAAAAGTAGTTTCGTTACATCTTTGCTTTGTAACTGCTCTATAACTATATAGAGGTAATTGGAGTCTTGTTATGCATTTTAGGCATAGACATTGAACAGTGAACACAATGTGGACATCATATGCAGTTCAGAACGTCAATATTTGTTTTCTTTTTTCTAGGCACTTTGATTGATGTTATAGTACATGTTGTACCGTGCTATTAATTTCTTTTTTGATTCAGAATTATACATGTATATAGAATAATGTGGTACTTTGGTTTAATACCGTAATGTTGTATTGTATTCCGTAATTTCATAGTGTACTCAAAACAATCTAGTTACTTGTTAATGTATAATGAAACCCAAGGATTGTCAAAGTTATATACATATGTATCATTTAATAAAAACATATAATAGATGTTTAATAAACATTGTGTAGACTATTTCCCTGTTATTTCTTCTTATGCTATAATGTTTCCAATATATAGTTCGCCTGTCCGTCAGTCCGTCTAGCTGTACATGGGAATTGTGTGAATTGGCTTTTTTCAATTGATAGTTCACCTGTCCATCATTCCATATATTGTATATTGTGGAAACACTCCATTATTAGTATTGCTGAATATTGACGAACTTTTGATTCTCAAAATGAAACGACCGTAACTGAAACAAATGTTTTAAAAGAAGCGAGATAAAATTTTGTTCGCAAGCTAAATTAAAGTGTTGAATCTGCGTCATAATGCATTTCATAGAATTTAACAAGTAGAGACAGTTTTGAAACTGTACCATATACACACGATAGGTGCAAAAATCCACCTGCAAACGTTTCCGAAGGAGGTGAATATTTTCAGCAGATCGAACCTTCTTTTTTTCGGGGAACAATTATACGAAAAGCATCTTAACGTATGCATTGTATTTAAACCATCGGCAATGATAAAGCTAATTTCTGATTCATTGCCAAAATCAATCAGTAAGTGTGTACATATTGTCTTTAGTATTTGAAATCTTATGGAGTTGAAAGCAGCACACTTAAAGGTCATGATTAACTAAGCTTTGTAACACTGCAATAAATGAACTACAAACAGCTTGTTTAATTTTATGTAGTTCAAGCCATCCGCTATTGTTTGATAGCTGTAGATAGCAGTGAAATCGAGTTATTGTGCGGCCGCAAAATTGATAATAGTCGGACGGACAGACAATATCATAACGTAATATGGCTATTGTATATAAATTCATTACAGTTCTGGTATTTTAAGTCTTGGATCAATACAACTAGTAAAAAAAAGAAAACAAGTATCGTACTTTGATTTAGTCATCAACAATAAAACTCATACAGTATCTGTAGGCGTTTGTGGCCAGAAATGTGGTTAAACCTAAATCATCACTCAGATGATGTTTGGTAACTTTGGTTCAGCTAAATTATGTACATAAACCAATTTCTTGTTATCAAAACTAAGCTAAACATACACAAGAACAAAATCAAATGTGAAACTATTTTCTGGTAGCAGTACAAAAAGATGCTATAGATACTTTGAATTGCTGTAAGTTAGAAAAACAGTTTATATCCTTATTAAGGTTGATTTTAACAAAATGGAATCTTTAATCAGTTACATGTAGCTATGCAAGTAATTGTACGTCTCAAATTCTTTATGACCATCACTTGCCTTTGCGACGATTAGTATTGGCCAGTAAATTAGGAAACAAATATTGTTTACTATTACTTAATGATGCAAATGGTTCAAGGGAATACTTATATCAAACATGTTAGGTGTCAAATACAAGTCGTTCGTTTTAAAAAGAAGTGGACTATGAAAGACTGTTGACAATAAATATTGAACTTTTAAAATGATGTTAGCACAAAATACTCAACAGCAACAAGAAAAAACAAAAACAAAGAGAGAGAGATAGAGAGAAAAAAAGAATACCAAATGTAGTTAATGTTATGCACACTATATACTCTTTGTTACGTCGAACAAAGACATATACATTTGATGCGCTCTTCTGTGCCAAACTGATAATCAAACCAGAAAAATTCACTCTATGTCTGTTAGGGATACAATTTGGAAGCCAATACGTAGGCTACTTTATAATCGTTGATGCAAACAGTTTTTTGTTCATGTCTGCTGGCTAATTTAAAATGCAAGAACTTTTGACGACACGACCAAAGGAAGCTAACACTAATATATATTAGGTATAAGACTACAATTTACGAATGAATTCATGATTTCGGAATTTACATCTTGAACTTAAATTGCATTTGGTGTCCTCCAGAAAACGAACAAGATATGTAAGGACAAGACTGCTATGAAACGAACTGGTGACCGTTTGCATGAAAACATAATTGTGCAGCAATAACGAAATAGCCTAGTGAGGCTTTTTGCTTCTAACTTGAATATAATATAACATAAACATGAAGCGACCCATATTTATAGCATAGGATGTCGGTACATCATTGAAAAATAAAACATAATTGTGATACATGGAATTGTTTACAATCAAAAGTACTTTATCCCCAGCAGGTAACAACAAATAGCAAACAAAAGTATGTCCCTCGCTGGTCAGTTTCAAGCTAGGCTGTGTTTGAAACAAAACGTAATTGAGCCTGGGGTGCTAAACGCTTCTATCTCTGTGGCAACGTGGCTCACTGTTTGCAGAATGCTTATATAGGCTTCACTATATAACATTTACAAATTTAAATTATCATAATTGATAGATTTTTAGTTGATTCCTCCTAACTTTTATATTTTACCATAAACCATACTTTGTATAGTATGTGGTAAATTTTCAAAAGAAAGTTGAATACTAATAAATAATTATTTTCATCTCGGCTCTAGTAATGTGCAAAGTCACTGTGCACCTCATCAAGCTGTATCCAGACATAATATTTCTTCCTTAGAAATTGAAGTCTTTTTAAGGGTATTCATTCGTATACACCGCAGCGATTGTGTCTTCCACTCTGAGGCAATACTTTACCATCTTACAGTAGAGGCAGGGTCAATACATTTGTATGCTATAGTATGTTTTCGAAGTTAGCTAAAACTACGAAACTATACTGCTCTTTGATGCAGATATTATATTTCAGCTCTAGTTCAAAAGCAACAGCCACTATTCATAAAGAATCTTCGATTGTTTGTGTGTGTGTGTGTGTGTGTGTTTTTGTGTCACTTGCCAGTTGTTTTGATTAATCGTAGTTCGTGAAAATCCTATTTACCTTGCAAAGTGCAAGTCTTAACATTCGCGATATGATAGCTCAGTTATACATTTGACAAAGGCAGCCACTGCTGGGCTAAGTCCGAACTAAAATCCATGCAGTCAGTCAAGATCGACATATAATAACTATACCTTTTATTAATATAATTTGCATAAAAACCACTGCAATGATGAGGAGTAGATTATCCGTAATAAACAGAGGATTGTAATAAACTGTTGTTACTTTCCATTCTAGAATTGATTATTTTATTGCACGTTAAGTTAGATATTTACAAACAAATTGATATTGACAACCAAATCTCTTTGTCCGTATGAAATATTTTCTATTAAATTGAATACTCAGATGCTGACAAGACGATCAAGTACTGATGTTTCACTTCCATGTATTGCGAAATATCTTTTCCGCTTTTTAGTGTGTATTACACAATTTTTCATTATGTGGATTCAAAGACAATCGTATTGCAATAAAGTTAATCAAGGCTTTATTCTGCATTCTATAGGGAGGCACCTGACTAGCAAAAACGAAGTTCGAATTAATGCTTGAGTTATTTTTTCCTCATATACTCCACAACACCCTTACGCAAAATGGCGTCATTTCCCTCGTGCAAAAACATAGCTGGCCATACAGGAAACAACATCTTTTCTCCTGAGTTAAGGTATGGTGTGAAGATATTAGCACAGAAATTCGTTGTGAAGTTGAATTCAAGATGAATTGGCGGGAACTGTATCCTCATCAGCCAGCACAAATGAGCGCATTTGTCCACATAAGTCGCCATTTTGTTTTCACCAAGATGATCAAAGTTCATATGTTAGCGTCTTGGAGCAGGATACTATTGCGTAGGACCTTCTGCGAAATTATCTGCTAAAATATAATAATAATAATAATAATAATAATAATAATAATAATAATAATAATAATAATAATAATAATAAAAAGAAGAAGAAGAAGAAGAAGAAGAAGAAGAAGAATCGGTATTATTATTATTATTATTACAGACCCGGCATTCAGTAAAGAATTTCTTGTTTAAGCTTACCTTCGGCATAAACTTGACTGTTTCCGTTCCCATATTTCTTTGGACTCCCCGATGGCACCTTGAAGTTTCCTCTTGGCATCGTGAGTCTTAAATTGACAAAAATGCTCTTTACTTAACTTTATATACTCTGTAGTGTTGTTTTGTTGTTTTGACACACACACACACACACACACACACACACACACACACACACACACACAGAAACTTATATATATATATATATATATATATATATATATATATATATATATATATATATATATATATATATATATATATATATATATATATAGACACAAACATTGATAACAGCGCAGATTCAAAACGGTTTCCCAAAGTTTTGAGCTAGCTAAGCTCTTCGTCAGGGAAAAAACAGTTTACATATACAAAATAGACACTAAACACAAAATCTAAGAAATATTCTGGACTCCTACATGTTAACATCACTATGGGAAATTTACAATAGACATAATAAAAAGTTGTGCCACAATAATAATAATAATAACAATAAATGAGCATGTTATTTTGTCTATCACATAAAGAACCAATATGTTTTGACCTAATTTAATGTTGTCTTCAAAGGACAAAAACACAGCATGACGAGAAATCAACGCCATCTACAGGAATTGCGAAACAAATTATATCCCGGTAGAGTTATACATGAAGGTTCTAAAGGAAAGATGTCAAGACAATTGTGTAGCGAGATAATAATAATAATAATAATAATAATAATAATAATAATAATAATAATAATAATGACAATAAAATAATAAAAAATAATGCATGTTATTATTTGGTTAAATATTATCGCAAATATTACGTTCGGGTGACGAACTGATGACTGGCAGTAATTGTAATAAGACTGCAACGGGAAGGTTAGATTTTTTCGTTTAGTCCGAAATCCTTCTGGGTTTTCAATTGTAATATCCAGTATCATTCCTTACGTGTGCGTTCTATGTCGGTCCATCCCAAGTTTGATTCAATGGGTAGCATCTCAAGGGACTCAACTGAATATCCAGTCGAGTTGTAGTGGTTGGCGAACTTCGCGTTGATTTTGCTGCGAATGTGGCTTTTTTGATCATTCATTCGCTTTCTCAAATCAACGGTTTCGCCATATTGAGTGACCCAGATCTTGAATGTCAGAGGATAGATTGCATTCTTGGCTCGACATCATAACTTCTGATTAATGAGTTATTTGTAAGCCACCGTTATAAATAACATAGTCAATAGTTATATATTTCTTAATATTTTCAACCACTGCTTCTTTAATTTTATGATGGCATTGCCCACTCTCTGGAGGCAGGATGGTGGCTGCGTACCTTATGTTTTAACCTAGACGATAAGGCTCAGTGCCAACCTCCATGGTAGCAATTTTACTTTATGTCTTCACCAAGACGATAAGGATCATCTCGAACCTTCATGGTGGCAGTGGGAAGTTTTATCTTCACCGAGACCAATCATCGTCAATTTGACCCTGTTTCATTAAAAGACGATATGACTTACAATTAACCTGTTTGGTGGCATGTGATCTTGACCTGGATTATTTAGTTAAATATAGGGTCACTTTTTCAGTATTCTGGTTGTCATTATGACAATATAATCCTATATTATCACCGATATTATAAGACATTTTCCCAGCATGTTTGGTGCCAATTCGACCCTGTATATAATGAAACAATACGACTCACAGAAAACCAGCATGGTGACAGTGTAACCCAAAATCTACACTTAGCGGGTAAGGATCATGATCAACCAGCGTGGCAGCAACGTGTCTCAATCTTTTCTGAGATAATCAGAATAGTTGATAAGGTTCCTACAGCCCGAGCCCAAAAGTGATAAAGATGTGGTAATTGATTCGATTTTGTTGTTGAAAACATAAAGATGTCAGTAGATCTGGCCCCAGTATCAAAACAAGTAATAAGTGGTTACATGAAAACTTTCTCTGATGCTTTGACTTTTCTCGTAAAATCTTACCTTGACATTTTTCCCGGTTACGGGAAGCTTGAGCTCTTCAGGGTTTATGAACGAAAATGCAGAAAGAGCTGCTCTAGTCTGAAAGAGGAAATATTCAAGACTTTTTTCCGTTCAAGATCATTCTTATACTTTTCAAAAAATTTCCAAGTCTTTTCATCAATGATTATTTTTTCAAAATTTCATATATGGAAAACAGAAAGTTCACCAAGAAATAGCAAAATGCAAGTCTTTACATTCATTTGAACAATATATGGAAACTATTGATAACATCAAAGAACGAATACAATTTCCTTAGCATGTTAAGTTATTTATCTTTATTTACTTACTCGATATTGTCTGCTGAAAAATATAAATGAACATAGCAAAGTAGGTAACCCACGTGCAAAGGAATACAGGCCAGGAGTCAACCGACGAAAGAGACAAACCGTATGAGTTTCCAATAATAATAATAATAATAATATAATAATAATAATAATAATAATAATAATAGTAATAATCGTAGAATCCGTTACCGTCTATATATAAAATATAACCCTCAAATAGGAAACAAGTAGAGGTACTTTTGGAAGTTTTAGAACCGAGTGATGGGGACACATCAGCCCTTCTATACCCCATGACTTTAATATATTTATCTTGGTCGTTACACGCGAGTGCATGCGTGGTTGGGTTTACAAAATATAATCACCCGCACTAGTGAAGTTTTCAGTCAGGCCTATGTTATTGATTGTAGCTATACTCTGTGGAGTTTCATTTTCTGTGAGACTAAAAATACTCCTACGAACAAAATTATTGATCGCCACCGACAGTGTAAGCGATTTTGTTCATATTATTTTCTCCATAGCAGAAAATATTTTCTCTTCATCCGAGTTAGCCTGATATTATTCGAAGCTGATATATTTTCTATCAACGGTACCACTACAGGGTTATCGATTGCGGTATATTGCATAAGCGGATTTTGCACCAGATATATTCGATACTGACTGTAGCTGAGTTTATGCAAATATTTTTTATATTAGATATTTACTCTTCTATATATAAATCGCGAAAAATCCACATATAGATGCATATAGTGTTCTAAAGAATTTACCAAAATATCCGAGTCTAGAATTAATCACTCCAAACAAGTGGAGTGCGCGAAACATTGCAGACAAGATTAGGATAGCAATAAAGGTATCGATACAGGTACTGAAAAGATTGCATGGACTCTTGACGGATGTACGGAAGTTCAACTGCATATTTCCTCTTACGAACCATTCCGCGGATCAAGTTATTTGCCAACGCCAGACTATGTTCCACCGGTCGGTGATAAATGTAAAGAACGAGGACATCAGTGTTTCAAATGGGCCATCACGTCAGCGTTACATCCCGCGATCGATCACGTAGACCAGCTGCGGAAATACCAGCAATACTTGGGTGAAATTGATTTTGGTAACATTGAAGGTCTAATGCAGGTTACCAAAGTGTTACTCAAAACGTTTGAAGAACTTAACCCGGGTATCGCCGTTGTCGTGTTCGCTTGGGATAAAAGCTTTTTTCCGCTTGCGCTATCTCTACATCTGCAAAACAAGGATTTACATTTGAATACGCGGACCGAGATTGATTTGCTGTTGAAAAAATCCCATGCAGGTTGGGTTACATTGTTGTCAGATGTGATGAAACGGCGGAGCCACCAATATTGTATCGTGGCCAGAACACAGTTGAGGTGTTTCTTAAATCGCTCGAGATTACCAGGAAATGGATCCGCGAACAGCTCGATTCGCCCGCTGACATGATTATGACCGATGATGATGTTGATAAGTTTATCGCACCCACGCATTGCTTGATCTGCGGTGGTGCTTTCGGTTTCACTAATGCGGAAGTTAGCGATCACTGTCATATCACTGGCGCTTACTGAGGAGCCGCACACAACGCATGCAATGTACAGTTGCGAATTTACCCAAATAAAATAAACATTTCTGTGGTATTTCATAACCTGCGCGGATTAGATAGCCACTTGATTATGCAAGCAATCGCAACATCATCGAATGCACCAATAAGCGTCATCACCAACAACATAGAAAAATATATGACGTTTTCGGTGGGTCAGTTGCAGAACATTGATTTGCAGCAGTTTATGCTCAGTTCATTGTAGAAAATAGTTATCTATCTTGCGGGTGAAAACTTCAAAATCACCAGTCGATATGGTGTTGCTGGACAAAGTCCGCTCACCGCTGACAAGTTAAAGTTGATAACACGAAAAGGAGTTAACCCGTAAGTACATGACCAACTTGGAAAAGTTTGCCGAAACTCAATTACTACCGATCGAGGCATTTCATTCGTCGTTGTCTCGTGAAGGTCTTTCCAACAAAGACTACGCACACGCAAACGCGGATTGTTCCGCATTCGAATGTAAAAACCTCGGTGACTATCACGATTTGTATTTGCGCACCGATGTGTTACTGCCCGCGTATGTCTTTGAGTCGTTTCGCGATACCGTAATGAGTGAGTACAGGCTTGACCCCGCGAACTATTTAACATCACTGGGAATGGCCTGGGTCGCTCCCGTGTCAAAAAGTCGAACTTGAGCTGCTCATCGATATTGATATGCATCTGTTTATCGAACGTGGTATTCGGGGTGGGATTTCCCTGGTGAGTCATCGTTGCTCTCGCGCAAATAACCCGCTCGTGGATGGATACAACCCCGTTGTCCCAAACAGTTACATCATGTATCATTATACTAACAATCCTTATGATTCGGCGATGATGCAGCCGCTGCCTGTTGGCAGGTTTTCGTGGATAGATTCCGCGCATTTGCACATACAAACATATGTATGCGATCACCACAGCAACAGCGACCACGGATACTTCTTCGAAGTCGACTTGGAGTACCCAGATGAGTTTCATCACGCCCACAATGACTACCCGCTGACACCAGAAGCGCTGTCGGTTTCCCGCGAATGGCTGTCCCCACATCAGTGCACGATCGTCTACGTATCTGGACCCAAGTTTGTCGAATGTACCAAACTTGTTCCAAGTCTTTGGAGGAAAACCAACTATGTACTTTACATAGGAAGCCTGTAGTTTTATCTGCTATTGGGAATGTGTGTAAATAAAATTCATCGGGTGCTACAATTTCGCCAACACGCTTGGATGGTTCCTTATATCCAGAAGTATACGTATTTACATACAAAGGCCAAACACGATTTTGAAAAAGAATTCTTCAAACTAATGAACAATTCTGTGTTTGGGAAAACGATGGAGAACCCGCGGAAGGGAATTCGCGTTGACGATGTCTGTGATATCAAACCGGACCCGGTTTTCGAATCCCGAAAGAGCTTCGATGGTGGACTTGTTGACGTACACAGTAAAAAATCAAAACTGAAGCTGCCAAAGCCTATCTACGTTGGCGCGTCCGTGTTGGACCTGTCGAGGATGCTCATGTACGAGTTTTACTATGACAAAATAAGACCATTTTACCACGATCGTGTTAAGATGCTTTACACTGACACCGACTCGCTGCTGATGCATATAACCACAGACGATGTGCACGTGGATATCGCATCGGACAAACTCGCGTGCGAATTTGAGAATAGCGATTATCCCAAGGATCACCCGTTGTTTAGCGACACCAAAAAAAAAAAGTTGTAGGAAAATTCAAAGACGAGTGCGCGGGTAAACCTATCATTGAATACGTGAAACTGTGCCCCAAAATGTACTCGATTGTGGTCGCGACTGAAAAAAAAAAGCGAAATGAGTCTCTCAGTTTTTTGTACGAAAGGATCTCACACACGACATGTGCATGGACTGTCTTGGCGAGTGACGCGAATTAGTACATACTGCCAACATGATCAGGAGATAACAATATCACATGGGGGTGTATCGATGCATCAAGCTGAGTTTGTCACCTCAGGACACCAAACTTTGGACACTCCCCGATGGAATTACCACTTACGCGTACAGGCATCGTAAGATTTAATTCCCTTACGATTGACGTCCAAGGACGTCCAGATGCACTAGCGTAAAATAGATCTCGGTGGCAGTTCCGTATTTCCGTATTCATGCGGCGACTTGCATTTCCTCCCGTGCAAATGCTCTACTTGGTGGACGAGGTCCACCCGGTGACGGTTACGAATGATAACGTGTTGGTTGCCTTGCAAAATCAAACCTATCAGCAATTGTAAATATATCGACGGACCATACCGAGTCAGTAGCACGACGTTGCCCGCCTTCCGGTTCCCCTGGTGCATACATATACCGAACGAAATTGTTTCCGAGTGGTTCTAACGGTGGTGGTTGTGATATCATTTTAACAGTAACGGTGAGAGTTTTCCGTCGAATCGCATCAGCGGGTTTTAATCCAATCGCGTGTGAGATTTCATTATTCAACGCTGCGATGACTGAACGAAGCCGTGTCACCCACTCACGAGACCTCGCCTTACGATTCGTCAATAATTCCCGCTCGTATTGATGTCCGAATAATCGCTTCAAGTGTGCAATTAAATTGTTCCACAATAGCTTGGTTGCGATGTACATTGACATGTCCAACACAGACCGGCACAATGTGATTGGCCAATTACACAGCAACGAATCCGAGAAATTCTTTACCTGGATCCACTTGTAATAACCGTGACCATGTTAACGGTCCACGCGTGTAAATACATTTGAGGGCATCTGCGACACCAGCTGAATCTTTAGACGTCAGCGCCTCCGCTTCCTTTTATCTGCTAGCGATATCCACAATGGTTAACGCGTATTTGTATACACGTCTGTGTACCCGATCATGTGTAAGAAGTAGCAGATCAGCCTGATAAACTTCGTTAGGTGTTTAGACATCAAACTAAAAACGGGAATACTTTCTTGGCGCGGGTAAGTAAATTTGCCACAGCGCTTGTTTCGCTAACCAATTTCGAGCAACCTCATGAGTAACCGCTGCCGTGCTCGCTGACGTTTCAACAGCAGCTTCACTGTGCCAATACCAGTGTGGACTATTATATATTTAGGCTAAAGTCCGCTCGCAAATCATGTTTGTTTTATCAATATAGTTTACCTCCAATGCGCGCCCACGGAAGGCTTTGCCACCCAAAACAAAACATTTTGGCTTTCATACCCCTTGTGATGATCCATCTGGCGAGTTTGTCTCCGAGTGTAGGACTGATCGCGTTCAAGTCGGGGATGAGATCTACATAGGCACGTTGACACGGAATAATATCATTTGATGCCCTTTAAGCAAGATTGTGTCAGTAACATCGATGCGGGTTACCGGTGCTTCCCCGGGTGCTGGTCGGTTATCGGAATCAAGTCGTAAATCTAGCCGTGTACCAGGCCCACAGTAATTTTATCCGGGAATATCCTTTTCACCAGGGTATTTACTCCTTGGTGACCCGGATGGTTTCACTAACGCGGCAGCGACATCACCGCTGACTTTGTTTTAATGAACGTGAACTTGATTGCGTTACATCGAACACAAGTTCCCGCGATCGCAGTTCGACCATTACTTGTTTGAACTCGAGCTGGATTCGCAGAACGAATTTTTATTCGGCATCGGACACAACATGAAGGCATGATTGTACTATACAACATCGCTGCTGACATTTAACATGGCATCACGAAAAAGAAAAATCAAAAGATGCCTAAAGAAACTCCAAAGATTTCACCATTGTTGACTTTTCCGCAGGCAACACCGAAACCGACGAAGCACGGTGATATGTTTCCAAATTCGGTCCGTGCGTTGTTCATTGGTCCGGCCGGTTCAGGGCAAACTTAACTGTTGTTGAATATAATTTTGAGATGGTTGACTCTGGTCGATTGTACGTGATTGCACCGTCGGCGGATTATCAACCGTTTTAGGATGCACTCGGGGATTCTGCGAGCGCGCTTGCGTCGTCGTCGGGTGGCGAAGCCACCACGTCCACGGTTGATTTCTTTTATATCGTCGACGAGGCGCCTGCGATTGACAATCTTGATTCAAGCGTGAATAATCTTGTCGTGTATGATGACGTGATGCCTGAAAACCAAATCAACCCATCGCAAATATTTTCCCGGGGCCGACATAAAAAAATACAGATGTGATCTATTTGACACAACAATACTCACACGTGTCTAAAGTGATCAGAGATAACTGCAACATGTTGATGATATTTCGCTGCATTGACGCGCAGGGTCTCGCAAACATTCATTAACTCGTGGGTATAATTTCGAAATATGTTTGCGGAGGCAACCTTGGACCCATATAGTTTTCTCCCTATTGACTTGACCGGAACTTACAGTTCCATCGTGGGAAAAGGCAGCGGTTGTCGCGAACGCGTCTTATCCGCAGTGTCCAAATATCGAGCCAGTTTGGATAAACCAATTTAACAATTATACCGAATATATCAAATGACAAAATACGCCAGCGATGCCATAGCAGAAGCTGCAGACCAACGTCGCAAAGCCTCATGTGATCATGTGGAATTACTACACGAGTACATGGATGAACGCAAACGTGTCAAAGATATGTTACAGTTGAGAAAAACTGCTCGGGAAGATCTCACAGTGGACTTTGAACAAACATTTGCACCGCTGATTAAACCCACACGTGAAAGCACGGAACGTTTTACAGAAATGATGGAAACAAAATAAAAACCGGGTCCAATTTGTAAGATATTCAAACGCACTAAACAAACCGCGGAGGCTATGCAACTCTTACCAGAGGAAATCCAAGAAGGATTAGATGAAATCGTAGCGGAAATTTTTAAAAATGCATGGAATGTGATGAAGAGGCAACTGTGAGTTTTCTACAATACGATCCACCACCCGAATACAAGTCAGACTTGCCAACAAAAGTTAATAAATTTAATGAGTGGGCACGCTATGAGATCTTCAAAGATGCTTTAGATTGTTCCGCGGTAAAGCCTACATACGAGTGACATCCGTAATTAATGGCCTTAATGGGTATTTAGGGACTGGCTGGAGTATTAATAAAATAAACAGAGATAAACCTGGGTGGTCAGACTTTATAAAACGTGTTGAAAGGCATAGAAAACATGGTAAAAAATGAGGTCGAGCAAGACTGGCAGGCTTATCGTGAAAATTACCCACCACGCTGGGGTAAACTACCCGAGGCTTTGTTTCCCGAAGAAGAACAATATTTTTCCCCAGCGGAGGAGAACCTACCTAAACAGAGAGAATTATAGTAATGCATCTATAACCACCAGAGATGGGTGGAACGACGGCATCATCGCCCGCGGGAGCCTGAGTTATACGTGCATGAAAGAGTAAATCGACCACAGACTGTCTGTACATGTCCAAGTGTTCTGCGGGAGGCATAGCTGTTCAGGGTTATATACTGTTTGGTTTTTCCCCAACTGCCGAACCCGGTGATTTAATATCGGTTATTCCCGCGTCACCGGTGTATCTTTCATGTTATTATCCTCGGTTGACACATATGCGTTTTACCCTTGTGGACCAAGACGGGCACATGTTGCACATGCGATACAACTGTAAATTAGAGATCGACGTTACATTTAAGATAATGACATTCGTACGTGCGTGTTATTAATGCAAGAAAGCCCGTTTACGCGATATATTATGGAAATGGTCTTGGTGATGTTGTTTGGGGATTGTTCACAGGCGCTCCCAAAGTGCTAGCGACGTTGTCTTCGCGCGCTGCACTGATTGTTAAACAAGTTGCAATGCGAATCGTTGATAGCATCAAAAATCATAAACGCTGCTGCTGATCAGTTGAAAAATCTGGGATCGCGTGTGTTTTTTAATCGCTTTAAGATCGACTACGACGATTAGTAACACGAGCACCGCAGGTAGAACCAAATCAATTACACTTTTATCGACAAAAACAATGCCAGCTGCTGTTAGCAAAGTTATCAATGAAGCTGTTCAAGAACGTTAACTAATCCAGCGATTGCAAATGTGGCAACGAAAAGCGGATTACGGTTGTGGACGGGACGCGACCGGCTACGCCGTCGCAAAAGAACTTAGACAAACCCGATGATGTATAAATGAAAACGATGGCAATATTTAAAGAAGTATTCAATCCCGCGTTTGACATGGATGTGCCTCGGACAATAAATCGAAGTGATAAAGATTTTTGGTATTATTCGTACCCGGTAAAAGATCCTAATAAAAAATGTCGAATATATTTACAAGTACATGATACGTCTCTGTATTTTCTTCCGTGTGAAGCCTTTTGGGGAATTGAGGGATAACTTTTACAACACGACGATGCAAATTACCCCGACGGTGCCAAGGTTGGGTTTGTTAACAACGGTATCGTGGGGTTGTTTAGCAACGCAAATTATGTCATCGATAGAAAGGAAATTGAAGGATGTTTGTTCAACGTTGACATTGCCACAAAGATTCTCGGACTCGACATATACAGTGACGATTATGCAAAATCTGCTGGCCGGTGTATGGTGTTTCATAAGGATGATTCTAATAACGCAGATCATATCCAGTATATACGTCGGCGACCTATAAATGTAACCCCCGCTGCTGATGATGCGGATGTAGAAGTCGTAATTACCGGCACCAACACGAGTTTAAACCTAGGATTTCAACAGCGTCGGCGGCAACTTCACGGAGGCGCATTGTCGTTGTCATGTGTGATTCCTCTCAGTCACATGCGTGGGTTTTGCAGAAATGTTCGCAAGGCTATTTTCGGATCCAAACACACAGTCACATTATACTGAAAAAAACACGATAATGACGCAGTTTGGCGTACTGGTGGTGTTGATGGTAAAATTGTGTTGTTGTAATTAGCATTGTGGATGCCTGTGATAATTCCTTCGGTGGCTACAGAAACAAGTTTTTTGTCGTTTATGATTTCCTGAGGCGCATAACCGATATCATTAGTAGTATAGTGAGCTATTATAGCGTCAAAGGAGACACTATAGCGTCAAGGGAAAATTAACATGGAGGGAGGCACTATAGCTTCAATGGGAAAATGAACATGGGGAGGCACTTGGGGGTCATACGAGAAATGAACATGGAGGAGGCACTTTGGGGTCAAAAGTCTTTATAGGGTCAGAAGTGTTTTATAGGGTCAGATGTGTTTATAGGGACAGATGTGTGGATGGGGACATAAGTATTTTTAGAGGGATAGAAGTGACAGATACACCAAACACACAAGCAAAACAAACAAGCACAAAACACACAAACATACCAATTTTTTTTAAGACAATCGTAGAGTAATCTTTTCTAGAGAGGTGGGTGGCCCTGAAAAGGGCCGTTGGGGTTTTACTTCTTCCTCCAGCATGTTTTCAGGAAGACTAGGATGTGAAACTTCTTCTTCTGGGGTGGATCAGGGATCCAGTCTGGATGACCCAATCGCTTGAACTTCTCCTGGACCTTGATCCAGTTCTCATTCAAGCGATTGAAGTCTTGTTGTTTCTTCTTCTTCTCCTTCTCCATTATTTCCTGGGCCCAAACCTTCTTGATGTTGGCCACTTCTTTTTTCATGAATTCTCTCACAAGTCTCTTGGCTGTTAGAAGGGCAGCCGCTTCCCTCCTGACGCTTCTGGGGGTGGGGTTGGATACAGCCACAAGTCTTCCTTCACCTTTCCTAGGAAGTACTCCACCCCTTCCAGCAAATACAGTGCTTTCTTTAACAATCCCACTCTACAGGGTGAAATTGTAGAGGAGGTCTTCATCTTTATGGCTTCTTCCTCCATCACTTCATACACAAGGCTCCTGGCTTTCTTTAGTGCTGCCACTTGCCTTGTCACATAGGGTAGAGTAGCTGGATATCGCCAATACCTCTCGATCCTTTCTAGCAGTGGCTCCACCTCCACCATCACATCCCAGGCTTCCTGCAGATTCTCTACGGTAGACATTATTAGTCAAGTTGACGATGAATGCAGCAACTGGGGAATGCGTCGCTTTATATGCTTAAAGCACGGACGTGAAGGAAAACATCCCTCCCAAAAAATTTACAAAATCCTATCACACATAAAACACACCAAGTGTGCGGACCTTAAAGAAACACTTTTTATAAAAAAAATTATTTTGTATTTTTTTAAAAAAACACATGCACAGACATGTGAAGTGAGTGGAGGTGAGGAACGATCCTGCAAGTCTTTATACCACTTTCTCAACACCTTTTCTTCTGAGATCAGAGACCATGCTACTTCCAAATATTCGTCCAGTTTTTCTTCTGCAGTCATCATCTTACATTTGTCATGGTGTTTCTGACTCGGATGATCGATTTGACATCCATAACAATGTTCTCGGGTCAGGGTTGTAATTCTTTCAGCCAATTCCGTAGCAAAACAGGAGACTAAATGTTGTTCTTGTTCTGGCCATCTACAGGCCATAAATCCAGTAAACTTGGGAACACTACTTTTCTCTTCTTCTTTTGCTTCTGGATGAAAAACATCGTCATCACTGGTTGATTGTGACTACTGTGGTTCACAAAGTCCCTCATCTTCTATCTCTATGGGTTCTTCGTGTTGCATCTTTTTTTTTCTAATAGTCTAGAATCACTTCTCTCAAACTGTTGAGTTCCAGAGTATTGTCAAATTCTGCATACAAGATGACGTTCACGGTGTTGGCTAGAGCTGTAGCAAACTAAAGTTCCACACGAAGTTGGCCTGATTTTATACGGTGGAAATGTCCTTCGTCGCTGCCTTAGTCGGGAGTGAAATCAAATCCCTACAAAGCATATCCTCCTGAATAATCCTCGTACGAAATGCCGTGGCTGCTGTTGTTGCCTAACTGTCCTGTGGCTTCAAACAGAGTCAGGTAAGTTCTCAAGCAATTTTTCTGGGCACAGTTAGGTTCAAAAGGTTTGGTACACAACGTCTGGCCATCTCGAGTGACATCTATGTTGGATACGGTGAAGTGTTGAAACTCGAACGGATTTTGATCGATGGCTCTGTTGAGGGCTGCATTACTCACGATGCCGATCAGCAAACGTTCGGGGATCTGTCCTTGGAAGACGTGATCGTCGACTTTGGATCGGAGTCCAGAGGCAATGGTAAACGTTTTCACTTCCACTCGTCGCACAGGATACTTGGCAGTCGTTCTGCTCAACGTTTGACTGATGTCGTTGACCACTTTAGGTAAGACTTCGATACGGCGCAAGTAAAGTCTGGCTTCTTCGATGATGGTTTTGTACTCGTTGGCATTGGCCATCAAATGGAAGACGGTACTACTGCGATTCAGTATCAGGCGTACATCCACTCCGTTCAGCAAATACTTGTCTTGCATTCATATGCCCAAATGCAAACGATCCATCAGTTCTAAAGCGCTGTCAACTCGGTAGCATCCAAGGTGTCATGTTTCCACACCACGGAAGCATCCAGATGAGTGTTCCTGGTTTCTTTTCCGTACGTCAAGAGATTTTCCAAGTAAGCACGGTAAGGGTAAGTATCCATGATGCTGCTGACCAGTTTGTCATTATAATACAAATCAACTTCGCTGAACAAGGAATGCATGAAATCATTGACGGGAGCTACTCTCGCCTCGGCCTCATGATTGCTGTTTTCCGTTTGGATCACGTTGAGTTTCAGATACAAGTGGCTGCTATTCAGATCGATGTAATCTTTGGTTTGTCCTTTGATTTCAAATTCGATAGGGGCTGAAGTCGTCAAAGACGATACAGGATAAAATTCTACTCATTGGGATTCTTGCATGGTCATCATGGTCGGGAGCATGTCAAACAGATCCAGTTCTGACTTGGTACATTCGCAAGAATCTCGGTGCATTATTTTCAATAGTTAGTAATCAAACACGTCTAATTTTCTGACCGTTCTTCTTTTCTTTTTCTTTTTCTAAACACCGTGCCGTTTATGAGCTCTGAAGGGGTGGCGACATATCTTTCTACCTTGTCCTTTGCTGTGGCGTTGAGGAAGAAGTAATGCCTGCGCCAGAAGTGTGAAACAAATTTATAGGGGTCTCTCGGCGACCCAAAAGATCTTTTCCAGTTTGCAGCAACACATTTTTTTCCTGCTCTCATAAAGGCTTCTTTTGGATTTTGTTTGTCGATGAGGACGTTTTGAAAGAAATTCTTTTCCTTGTGTCAAAGCGGCATCTTTTAAGGCATGCAATCCTCAAGTCACCATGGGTTTCAAGATGGGGGCTACTGTCCGAAAAGCAGATTTTAACATATCTCCTAAACCATGTCCTCGTTGTCGAGCAACTCCTCGGTACACATGAGCGTGAGCGTAGTACCAAGCGTGAAAGGCTTCTCGGTGTTCGGTGTGCAATCTGTCGGGGTCGTAATAGTGAACGTCCGTCAAATGCGGCAGCACGACGTGTTGATTGGCTTCCGTATTGAAGAAGTGGGGGAAAATATCCTTTGGCCAAATGAACACCTTCATCCCAATCCTTTCCTGTATTAAAGCAATATGACCTATTCATATTCTTCAAAGTTTGAAGAAATCTTTCCACTACTCCTTGACTTTCAGGGTGATAGGCAGAATATGTAAATTGTTGGACGCCTATTTCATGCATGACGTGTTGGAAAATTCGAGACATACAATTTGACAATTGATTAGACAGGACAGATTTGGCAAGGCCAACAAGTGTAAAAACTTTACCAAAGCTTTTACAATGGTTTTAGTTTTTATATTTCTCAAAGGAATTGCCTCTGGAAATCTTGTGGACGCACACATTATGGTCAACAAGTATTGGTTGCCTGACTTAGTCTTAGGTGAGCCGTAGGTATCTTCTGTTTGGGTTTTCGTATCATTTGACAAGTGTGACAAGATCTACAGTGTTTAGAAACATCACTTTTAAGTTTCGGCCAGTCAAAATGATTCAAGATCTTGTGATAAGTCTTATTGACTCCAAAATGACCAGCCAAGGGAGTTTCATGGGCTAGACTAAGAAGTTCCAGTCGATATGACCTAGGAATGACAATTTGATAGCTCACATACCACTCGTCTCCAGCGGGTACCTCAGGTGGTCTATATTATAGCATTAGGACCCCCATTTTTCACAAAGTAGCAATCCGGGACTTGCGTGTCTTTAGTTTCACTAATAGCCCTCTGAAACAAACAGGTGATCTTAGGATCTTGTTCCTGTTCGACAACGAGTGATTGCCTTTTGTCAGCCTGATTAGACACAGACTTCGCAATCCAACCCAAATCAATATTATCCAACATTTCTTTCCCCATAAACACTATATCAAAATATTCCTTATCTCTTGCTTTGTTAAAGATGCTTTCGCTTCAGAAAGATCATAATGTCTGGCAAGCTCAAGTAACTCGTCCTTTATATGACATTGTGAATTAGGATATTTAGGATTCTTTGGAATTTGATTCACAATATCGTAAGTATCTCTTGAATTCACTGTGTATGGTAGGGAAATAAATTGCTTGTTGATATTACTTACATTGTTAGTTTAACTTTCTTTCTTATACATATTTTGTAAGACCTAGAGTCGTAACAGAAATTGGGGCTCGTCCGGGGTCTGAATTTCCTTAAACCATTTCAGAGATATTACAAATTACCTTTAAAATTTAAATTGACTTTGTTTTGGAATTGTGATTGATTCAAATCCTACCCAGGTAGGGTTGGAGTCTATGAAAAAGGATGAGTTGCTTGAGCTTGCCAGACATTATAATCTTTCTGAAGCGAAAGTATCTTTAACTAAGGAAGAGATAAAGAATATTTTGATACAGTGTTGCTCAGCCAAGAAGATTGATAAAGGTTGCAATAACCTTAGACAGCTCGTACTAATTGAAGAGTTCAAGCAGTGCGTCCATAGTGATGTCAAGACCTATCTTGACGAGCAAAAAGTAGAAGCCTTGGAAAATGCTGTTCGCATGGCTGATGATTATTCCTTTACTCACAAAGTTTCATTTGTCAGTAAGTTTACCTCTCAGCAGGGTTTTGGTAAAAACAAAATCATCTCAGTCTCATATGAGTACTTCCAAATTTCAATCCGGTACAACATTTAGAAATCAAACATCCAATAAGACTGATCAGAATCCTTATCTCTTTATACGTGAACTTATTGCAAAAAGAGAGGGAACTTCATTTCAGATTGCTTCAAGTTGAAAAGTAAGCAACAACAACAACAACAACAACAAAACAGACCTATTCCAAATGTTCTTATTTCAATGAGTTCAACGTCACTGTCTTGTATTGAAAGCAATACATTTGTTGGGTCAAACAAATCCCAGTCTGATTCTATTTTGGAGACTTATGAACCATTCGTGTCAGAAGGTTCTATATCACTTATTGGTGATTCTGCCAAACCAGTCCCTACTAAAGTGTTAGGAGCACAGGAGCTTTTCAGAGTTTTTTTGTTATCATGCACTTTCCCTTTGTCTGAGAAGTCTTTTTCTAGTGAAAGTGTTCTTATTCAGGGAGTAGAATGCGGCTTTGTTAATGTTCCTCTCCATTGTGTCAATTTGGCATCAGGCTTAGTTTCCGGACCCGTTACTGTTGGTGCAGTGACTTCTTTACCTATAGAAGGTATTTATTTTTACTAGGTAATGATCTAGCTAGAGATAAGGTCGTGGTTGATCCACTTGTAACTGACAGGTCTTGTTTTTCAAAATGTTGATCCAGTTGAGATTGAAATCCCTGATTTGTATCCTGCTTGGACAGTCACCAAAACTATGACAAAAAGAGCTCTTGACAATGATGTTGATGCGGAAATTATTTCTTTAGCTGACACAATTATTGGTCAGTTTTTTATGAGGTCACCTTTTCTCCTGGTATTGATCAATCAATAGGTATTGTTCACAGTAATTCTCTTTTTATTACTCGTTCTCTCTATTCTATTACGGGTGACAAAAGACAAATCATTCGTTGTCGAACAGGAACAAGACCGTGAGATCTCCTGTTTGGTTCAGAGAGTTATTAGTGAAACTGAAGACACGCAAGTCCCAGATTGTTACTTAGTGAAACATAGAGTTAATGTGAGAAACTGGCTAATATCTAAGGTACCCGCTGGTGACAAGTGGTATTTGATCTATCAAATTGTCGTTCTGAGGTCATATCAATAAAACATTCTTAGTTTCAACCATGAAACCTCATTGACTGGTCATTTAGGAGTCACTAAGGCTTATCACAAGATCTTGAATCATTTGTATTGGCCGAAACCTAAAAGTGATGCTTCTAAATACTGTAGATCTGGTCACATTTGTCAAATGATAGGAAAACCCAACCAGAAGAAACATAAGGCTCATCTGCAACCTATTCCTGCATTTGACGAACCATTTAGCATAATAATGGTAGACTGTGTCGGTCCCTTACCTAAGACCAAGTCAGGCAACCAATACTTGTTGACCATAATGTGTGCATTTTGTAAAGTTTTTACACTTGTTGGCCTTCGCGACTCTGTCCAGTCTGATCAATGGTCAAATTTTATATCTGGAATTTTCCAGCAACTTATGCATGAATTAGGCATCCAACAGTTTAAATTATCTGCCTATCGCCCTGAAGGTCAAATTGCTTTGGAACGATTTCATCAAACTTTGAAGAATATGAATCTGTCATATTGTTTTAATACAGGAAAGGATTGGGATGAAGGTGTACATTTGCTGTTGTTTGCTTTTAGGGAATCAGTTCAGGAATCCTTTTGAACTGGTCTTTGGACTTACCGTCTGTGGACCATTGAAGTTATTGACAGAAAAACTTCTTTCAAAATGAAGATTCAAAGATTAATCTTCTTGACTATGTCTCTGATTTCAAATATAAGTTGTCAAAAACTTTCATAAATGGAATTAACGTATGTCAAAATTACACAGGAAATGAGTTTTCAGCATGGTGATAAGGTTCTGGCTCTCTTTCCCATACCTCAAAATCCTCTTTGGGCTAAATTGTATGGTACTTATACAGTTGAAAAGAAAGTAAATGACTTAAATTATATCATTAACACTCCTGGAAGGCGGAAACAGAAACAACTTTGTCATATAGATATGTTAAAGGAGTATTTTGACGGAGATAGCACAGTTAATTATTCAATCAATGTAGTTGTACCTGTCCCACACAGTGAGGATGTAAGCGATGGAATGCAATCTGACAGTAGTGACTTTGATTTAACCAAACTTTAGAATTCAGAAATATAAAAAAATCTGGACCAGAAACTTTCGCATCTACAACAACTGGAAAGGAATGAACTAAAACAACTATTACATAAGTATGAGGACTTGTTTCCGGATGTTCCAACACGGACAAATAAAATCTATCATGATATTGACATTGTAGATTCTACGCCTGTGAAACAGCATCCTTATAGGATGAATCCTTGCAAGCAGGAATATTTGAAAAAAAGAAATTAAGTATTTACTGGAGAATGATTTTATGAAACCAAGTAAAAGTAACTGGACTTCACCATGTATTCTTGTGCCTGAACCAGAGAATACATTCCGCATGTGTACTGACTATAGAAAACTCAACTGTATCACCAAAACGGATTCATTTCCAATGCCAAGAATAGATAATTGTATTGACAAAATTAGAAATGCGAAATATGTCACCAAGTTTGACCTTTCAAAAAGATTCTGGCAAATTCAACTCACGGAAAGAACAAAAGACATTACGGCATTTGCAAATCCAGATGGGGTTTATCAGTATAAAGTGATGGCTTTTGGAATGAAAAGTTCTCGGGCAATGTTCCAACGTCTTATGACGTTGGCGTTAAAGTTAATATGTGGATTGGGCACTAACTAAGGTCTTGTGCAGTGTCAACTGCATGGGAAGTATAATTTTCTTTATTTGTGCTTTGTTTTGTATCAAAAAGAACTTCAAGGTAAAAAGCAAGCTCATACATTGTTTTATTATGTTTCTAATTTTCATTTTCATCTTTGGTCTTTGCAATCGACCTGGCAAAACAAAATGTTGTGAGTATGATTGTGGCCACAGTGGACAATATGGGGGACGATTTATGACACTATGTATACAGTTTAAAGTGGTCGATGTATTATGTGTGGAATATTTGGGACACTATGGGTAGAAATTGGAGTGTTCGAAGTACTATACGGAAAAGGGGAATTTAATATTGTAAATGGCATTATTAGGAGTATGGTAATTGAACACTACGGATGACAATACGGGGTCCTATCGAAATTTAGCATGATGGGATATTTTTGGGTGCCTATGGAAATTTAGCATGAGGGAACGGTTAGGAGATGTATGGACCTTGAAAAGATGGAACGGTTTGTGGGGTCTATGGAAATTTTAATATGACGGATATCACAATTGTTTTCTGCATGAAACCTGGAGTAGGGGTAGACCAAACTACAGGAATACAGCCAAACACACACCTAATGATAGACAAATACACAAAAATGGGCGTTGGAACAGCCCTAATAATTGTTGCTTTTAATGGTTGTACCTTCTAAATCGGGTTTCATAGTCAGTCCACCTCATGCTCCATCTATCCTTCCTCCACACGTCAACGGATGACAATGAGTGAAACGTAAAGCTCAGTAAACTTAGGCTCCCATTTCTCAATCATTGGTACTGATTGTTGCGGCTGTTGACGCTGCTGCTGCTACTCCTGGTGGTGTTTTTCTTGCCATTCTCTGAATACACCGCTTTTCCGTTCTCGTCTTTGTATTATTGATCTCCTTCCCTTGATCTCTCTTCCTGTAACAAATCCATCAGGAGTCATTTGAATGTCCTGAAATGATACCTACTCTCTTGACATGTCTTCATCAGTTTGGAAGAGGGTCCAGCTCCCCCAGCCAGCCCAAGAGGTGCTATATTATCTGAAAATGGCATAACAAATAATATATTCTATCTAAAATGCTCATATTTGCTTGTCGGCGATGAAAGAAAGACTAGCGAATGTGTTGGTATATGTATTTGAAGTGCAGAGTTGATGGACATCATTCATAAACTAGACATGCGGATATATTTGAAAATATCCCTGGAGAGTAAGGATGAGAGAACCGAGTGAGATAATTAAAAATAGGAATGACAAGAAACGATTTAATTTTCAGATCAACACTTCAATATGCCCAATGTAATGACTAAATAACTAACTATCTAACTAATTAACTCACTCACTCACTTACTCCTAAACCACGGAGATTGAAAATCAGGGCTAGCCTTCATCTTCATTTACAATGCTGTCTTTCTAAATAGGGAAATGAAAAGAGATGTAATATACAATACCATCAAATACAAAAGCATAAAAGTTAACATATTTACAAGGTTTACAGCGTTGGTTAATTAGATGTGGGTTCCAATGCTCCATGACAGTTTCGTCATATACACGAACATTGTATGAAGAGGTATTGAAGTTCCATGTATTAATTCTTTTAGACAAACAGCCTTTGCATGTAATGATGGGCGATGATTTCAAATTTGGCTTTACTTTGAACTGCTCAGAGAGGTTAGTAGAGGTGAAGGAAGGATTCATGCTCTGACACGAGAGGACTTGTATGTGTTTGGTCTTTGTGTCAATCAGTAGTGGCTAGCAATGCTGTATGAAGTCTTTAGATCACTCGTTAAGATTTTCTTTTCGTGGATGAGATTTCAATATTCTTCCAAGTATTACTTTTCTTCTTGGGTCATCATTTTCCATTTGTGGTGTTGTACTTGACTGAGATGATCAGCCTGAGCAGGAAGAGAAGATTAATTAAGTTTGACTTTATCTATCAGTATAACAAGTAAGTTGAATGAATCTTAGTATGTATTTTGTAGACTAGCTTAGTTTACCCATATAAAACTATTACATTTAGGGTCTTTATGCTGCGAACAATTAAGTATACGGTTGCACATTTAACTGAATCACAGAGATATGTAGCATTGTTATATTTCCAATACTTATAGCAAATAATTTTAATAGCAAACTTGCTAGACCTTTGAAAACAAAGGGAAATCAAATATATTTGTGTTGATTATTTATGTTATTGCCCGACAGCATGTATATCAAATATCTGTATGTAAAGATATGACTAATCATCAAGCCACTGAGTTCACATTTTTGCTTCGATGCAAATTAATAAGTAAAGACATTTGAACTTTCATGACGTGATTCAAAGAAGGTTGCATTGTGAAGAAGTAAAATTGGCACATATTCTGTTGTAGTAGATGACATGTGATGTATATGACATGTAACAATCATACACAGAGGAACTCAGCAGAATAACAAACGTCTGCACACACAGATTAATGTTTAATGATCCTATCATGTGCAGTTAAATTGGTGGGAAAGTTTATGTAGGCTGTTGGTTTCAAGATCTTCAAAATGACATGTTAGTGCAAACATATTAACCTGAGTGGTTTTTAAATTCCACTTTAGTAATGACTTATGTTTTCACGCACCCTTCTTGTGTGCTTTGATAATATTTGTAAAAAAAAACTTAAAATCTTGTATTGTTATTTACTTTTTAATTTCTTTGCTATTTTAATAACTATTTGTAGTTACCGCCATTCATGCAGTGAGTGAGCGATTTTTAAGGTTCTTGAATCCTCCAAAATATGAAGCTCACCTCTTAATTTACAGTAATTATTACTATCCTTAATTGTTATGTGAGCAAACAAGGAAGTCGATATTATACTATGTTTGATAAATAATACTACAGTATTTGTCATTTCAGAATACCTTGTGTTATTTCAAAGAGGAGAAAAGAATGATGGAATATAATACATTTCACAAGATGATGTGTGTTTCTTTATGGACAGTTATGCAGATGCGACAAGATGGATCGCTGAGTTTCAAGGGAAACTGAAATGAGTATGTTGAGGTTTTCAGTAATATGGAGGGAGACGTTTAACTAGGGCTGGAAAAAATATCTAGACTTACAAAAGATGACAGCCACATTTATTTGTAGCTGCAACAGTACGATGGAGCGTAGCAGTATGCACATTACCAAGAATTCAGTATTCATAATGGTGTCACTGCTTACAGAATGAATGTGGATAACTATGGCTATGAAGCTACCATGTTTCAAATATTTACTACTG
The DNA here is from genome assembly GCA_029931535.1 of Margaritifera margaritifera. Classification (NCBI taxonomy): domain Eukaryota; kingdom Metazoa; phylum Mollusca; class Bivalvia; order Unionida; family Margaritiferidae; genus Margaritifera; species Margaritifera margaritifera. The sequence goes on along the minus strand of JAQPZY010001359.1, from coordinate 573,208 downwards.
AGGACAGTATATAATTTTCAACTCACAAGAGAGAAAATGACGAATATTCAGGGAGTTGTTCTACATATGTTAGTTGGAGCAGACTGCGGAGGGTGGTTCAATAGTTGTTATACAATGGCATTTGATTTGTATGGCTATTGGTTACAGTTTCTGGTTGGGTTTGCAATTGAAGGTCTCGGAATTAAGAATTTACTTACTTTGTAAACATTCAAAATAAATGAAGAGATATATGTGAGCAATTAACATAACTGATGTCAGTTCTTTGTTTTAATTATATAAGTTCCATATCTAAATGCCAGAAAATGTTTAGCAAGATGGTTTCTGAAAATGGACTTCACTTATTTTGAAACTTCTCTGATCTGTCGATTCTCTCAGAACAATGTTACGAAAACTAATAACAAAAAAAAAACAAACAATCCATTGGATATGGTATCATATATTGATACTTGGAAATATATTTTTATATTTAAATTGTTCAGATTTTAAAAAGTTGCTATCCTTTTCCTCCATTTTCCCATTCAGGAGTCTGTTTAGAATGTTTAAACAATATAAAACAATGTTTTATTCATGATATCATTTCATAAAACTTAGATCAATCTAAAAGTTAGATAAATATACATGCTGTCAGAAGATTTTTGTCCAAAAAAGTATCCTGCTAGGTGACAAATTTTAATTTACAACTATTGCCTATTGTCCAAAATATGCAGAACAGAAAATTCGCCAAAATTTCAACCAGAACACAGGACCAGTCAGTTTTTAATGTTACTAGTCCTTTACACAACTTTTCTGTCTGGCATTGTACATATGGATAACAGTGGGTTTTATCTGGCCAGGTATTACAAAATCGGTCAGAAATTTTGCAGAGAAATCAACTCCTCACATGTAGAGCAGTTTTTTAGACTACCATAGCCACAGTCCATTTGAACCTAGAATAGTTGCCTACAAATCTTACCAGACTGCTGGATATTTAACTTGAAAAGCTCTCCATTCTGACCAAAAAATCACCCATCTCTGGCAGTTAGATGGGTTATGTTCAACTCTGGTATGTAATTCATCAGACAATATTTATGTTACAATGGAGGTTTGCTTGTTCCTCAGCCAAATCCTTGTCATTACAAATATAATCAAGCATGCATACCTAAAATTACTTTTTGGAGAGATTAATAGAATCTATGTTGCGATTGTCACAAGATGAGATATTATCAGTCAAGGGATTACATTGCTTCAAATTATGTAACTCCAAGACTGGGAGTTCCTTGCCTTATTGCTAAACCTTGCAATTTATTTCATCCATTTGTTTCTTATTTTAAATATTTTTTATATAATTTTCAAAACATATTCTAAATCTAATAAACCAGTAATGCTCTTGGTCATTTGAATGAGGAAGCTGGAGTGGCTTAGTGGTTAACATGCCAGACTTATAACCAGAAGTGGTGCAGATTAAAAGCCTGTCCAGACTACATCAGTTCTGCCACCATGGTTAGTCTCCAGGGAAGGAACTTTACTTGATTTGCCTCGGCATGATATAATCATCTGTTATGTTTTCATGTGCCATTAAATGGCAAACAGACAGACAGAATAACTTGTGAAATTGACATCCAGAAATACTTGTGAAATGAATATCATCTTGCTTTGAACCTAAAGGCTATCAGTTATATTGGTAGAACATTACTCAAACATAAATAGCAGGCAATTCTCACAAGTAGAAAGGGACACCTTAAGTCTTAAGTGTAACTCATTTAATGGTACATGTGGATAACTCCTTTATCTGAGACCATTTGTATTTTGGCATGCCTGCATGCCACAAGGCAGAGCATATAATATATGTTCATTCATCTATCCATCCGTCTGTTACCTATTTTGTTTCCAGACAATAACTCTGGTTCTCCACCATCTGTAGTTACCAAACTTTGTGGATGGCTTGCACTTGGGGTAAGGAAGAAGCCTACTCATTTTGGGACTGAAAGAAGAAAAGAAGAAAAAAGATCTCTGCATAATAACATTAGTTCTACACTATATACCTAGAGCAAACTTTGTGGTTTGCTTGAACTTGATGCAAGGAAGAAGCTTACTGATGTTTAGTTCAAAAGGTTGAAGGTCATAGCCATTATGGCTCAAAGAAAACTGGGTTTTGCAGAATAACTTTTGTTCTAGAATAAGTTTCTTGACCAAATTTTCACTTAAGGTAATAAAGAAACCTTTAGATTCTGGGGTCTAAAGGTTAGTAGTCATGGTAATGGAAAGTCTGATAAGAAAGTAGTGGTTCTACACAGTAAGTTTATTTCAAGACCTCATGCCTTAACCAAAGGTCCAGCTCACTGAGATCCATTGGTCAATCATCTCCATAGTCAACCATGCCCTTTTAGTGTCTAATAGAGGACAATTAAACATGGGCAGGCGTACAATGTGCCATTCATAGTACTGTTGTTTATACTTACTGAAAATGAATTTGCAAGTACATGTATCTCCCCTCATCATTTATGAAATGGCTTAATATATTTGATGTGATTTGTTGTCTTCATTTAGAATCCCATTATCGTTTACATGGGGCCCTGGATGGCAGAGTGGTCTAAGGCACTCGCCTTTACTGATCACTCACATCTCACCTCTGTCTACATGGGTTCAAGTCTAGGGTTCCGCCAATGTGGGTATGTGAGAAAGCTTGCCAGGAGCTTCCCGTGGGTCTGTGGTTCTTCCTCGTGTTTTCCCGGGTTCTTACTCCACCAGATATACTGGCCACCATGAATAGCCTATCATATGCTGAAAAATGACATTAAAAACACAAAAGAAAACAAACAAACAAACATCTTTAACATTATGTAAGATAGACTTAGAATTTTGTAAACAATAAACAAACAATTAGGAAGTAATTAAAATTAGTGGCTGATACTTTATCTTGGTAAGAGCACTGATATATTCTTCATAGATCTGTGCATGTCTTGCCTTTTCTACATCTATGAGAAATTATATATGTGTAAATAAAACTTTGCAGTATGACTGCATGCTTGTCCAAGTGAAATTATATATGTGTAAATAAAACTTTGCAATATGACTACATGCTTGTCCAAGTGAAATTATATATGTGTAAATAAAACTTTGCAGTATGACATGCTTGTCCAAGTAAAATCATCTCTTGATATGTCTTACAATTTTAACAGTGTCTATAAATTACAGAGAAGCATGCTAATTAATAATTACCACTTTCCATAGCATCTGCTTTGTAAGCATGAATTGAATTCATCACAGGTTAACTTCAGTATGTAAATGTTGGATTCTATAGCATGTTTTTCACTTTAGATGGTTTTATTTTCTAGATGATTATGAATTAATCTTTACACTTCCTCTAAGCCACTGTGATCCATGTTCCATGTATTGATAATTAAGTCCCAAGATTTTCCATTCAGATTTGTTTTCAGTACCAATCAGACAATTCACCCCTTATGTTCCCTGATGTTACAATCATTAAAAACAAAATGGATACTATCCTCAGATGTTGACTGGTACCATGTCTTAGATAAAACTTGGGGCAAGTCTGGAACTTTTCCACAAACAATTTGATTGGTCTACAATACACTTCTAAACATAGACTGTTTTTAGGGTTTTCCACTGAAATATGACAGATAATCAAACACTGTACATTCAGAATTTTGTGCTAGATATTATACAAGCCAAGCAACCATCTAAATGATAGAATGTCAGTTAATTTGAAGGAATCCAGAGCATGTTAACATGAGTGTTAGATGGGCCTGATAATGTGTGAATGTCTTTACATCATCTTTTGTTGGACATTAAAGTGACATCATCTGCACATATGTCATGTATCATTGTGATCTCATACAGATTGCATATTTACCCTTGTGATCAAAGTGACTAATCAGATTACCAGTGAAATATCTTTTTGATGACAGAGCCCCTGACTTGTCCCAATTTTGGTGAAGCCATGTTGGCACTGCCATATTGACTAAAGTTGGAACAGGATACTGGTCTTTCTTAGCAGGGACTGTTAGCCTGTGATGGACTGGCATCACACCTGTGGATGATCTTTACATTCAATGGGCTAAAATGACAGCTTAGAAATTTATATGCAGAAGTTTCAAGTTTGCAGCTAGACATGAACCTAACTGCTCAAAATGGTGTTCATTTTCACAATCAGATTGCTTCCAGTAGTTTGAAATGTGCACTTTTGTGATGTTGGGTTATTCAAAGTTGGAATTGCATGCACAGCTTGAGTACATGTCATTTGATCTGTAAAAAAAAACTCCTTGATGTAGATGTTTGGTATATAATTAATATATTGATTGATTGATTAATAATAATCAATCCCCACTGGTTTGCCATTTGGAAATGTTTACCAGGGCAGAACCCTTTGGTTCAGACTATTCCCACATGTAGTGGCAAATGTTATCACACATCAAGTGGTGTATTTGAGTTCAGTATCTGTTTGACAGCACATTTCTATACACTAAATAAACTGGTTACTCTGAAATTTTTCAAGTCATATTTTATTTATTCTATATATAACAGTGATTCTGAGGAGAGAAACTTTCTTGGGTATGTATTTCATCATCTTCTGTCTTTGGACTATGGCAATATTTTATCTTGGTTATAAATCTGTACATTTGTTAATTCCACAAAATAATAAATTTGGGGATTTTACAGTAATCAAGAAAATATAAATCTACATATACCAAAGGGTGAGTGAGTAATTTAACTGTATATGTCAAATTTATTTGCAGATATCCACAACAAAATTGATATCACAGTAATAGTTTTGCAAAAATTACTCAACGTTTTCATGAAAAAATCTTATTACATTGGAGGCATCCCTTCACAAATTGAATTCCTATGTCCGTTTTTTTCCAAAAACAACTTTAGCTAACAAGATTTTCCAAAAAGGACATTAGCTTATGAGTTTTTCCTAAAAGGACATTAGCTTGTAAGTTTTTCCAAAAAGGGCATTAATTTAAAACATAAAAACTAACACTTTCATATGAACATAGATTTATTCAGTTTTAAAACAACAAAAACAAACCAAATACATATATCAATATATCTCTTATCATTTGTTGATACAACTTCAAGAATCAATGTTTATGGATCAATACTATTATTGTTATTATACCTGGTAATAATATAATATGCTTCAAATAATATTAACCCTCCTTCTTTTACTATTTGGCAACATATAGTATATTCACAAATGAACTAATGAAACAATAATGTAGTAAGTAGAGTACTTATCAATTTGGCCTATTCTATCAGCAGCATCAAGGTCAGTGATTGTAACTTGTCTCAGGGTCTGACATATCACAATTTACAGGATACATCTCACAAGTTACTGGATCTGACAATCATTTTCACAGATATCAAGTATAGAAATAAAAGAAAAAAAATCTAAAGAAATTTTACAAACAAACAATTAGTAAGTAATCAAAATTATACTTTATTTTAGCAAGTGCATTGATCATCCACATGTGTGTGTCTTGCCTTTTCTACATCTATGATAATTTATATATGTGTAAATCAAACTTTGCAGTATGACTACATGCTTGTCCAAGTGAAATTATATATGTGTAAATAAAACTTTGCAGTATGACTATATGCTTGTCCAAGTGAAATTATATATGTGTAAATAAAACTTTGCAGTATGAATACATGCTTGTCCAAGTGAAATCATATATGTGTAAATAAAACTTTGCAGTATGACTACATGCTTGTCCAAGTAAAGTTATATGTGTAAATAAAACTTTGCAGTATGACTACATGCTTGTCCAAGCGAAATTATGTACGTGTAAATAAAACTTTGCAGTATGACTACATGCTTGTTCATGTGAAGTTATATCTTGATATGTCTTGCAATTTTAACAGTGTCTACAAATTACAGAGAAGTATGCTAATGTATAATTACCACGTTCCGTAACATCTGCTTTGTAAGCATGAATTGAATTCTTCACAGGTCAACTTCAGTACATAAATATAGGATTTTATAGCATATTTTGAGCTCTACTGGTCATAGACCTGGAGAGCTTAAGGGTTAGTCTGTTGTCTGTCTGTCTGTCTGTCTTCTATCATTGTTCATCAGTTTCTCCGTTGATCCATCAGCTCAACTTTTTTGTTATCTCTACTCCTCCTAAACTACTTGGAGGATTGCCATGAAACTTTACACACACTTTCATCCCATGGTCTAGTTAGTCCTAAATGAAAATGGTGCCTCCCAGACATCCAATATGACTGCCAAAAGGGTCAGCTTGAAATCTTATTTATATTCCTCCTGAATGGATGGTCATATCAACAAGGAGTTTTCACGACAGCAGTCATCTTGAAAATCTTCTTATCACTACTCCTCCTGAACATAAATTCATATTGATATGGAGTTTTTACCAGAAGACTTCCTATGATGTTTAGTTGGTCCTAAATGAAATGGTGACAATCTCATGTCCAATATGGCCAACACAACAGCCATCTTGAAAATCTTGTTATCACTACGACAGAGTGGATGGTCACATCGACATGAGGTTTTCACCAGAAGGCTTTTTAAGATGTATAGTTGATCCTAAATGAAAATCTGCCATCTGCACATTCAAAATGGCCACCACAATGGCCATATTGACAATCTTGTAATTGCTATTTCTTGGTGATGGCTGATCATGACAACATTGTGCTTTCACCAAAAGACTAATGATGATATCTAGTTGATCCTGAATGGGAATGGTACCATCTGATACCCAATATGGCCACCATGGCAGCCATCTTGAAAATCTTATCATTACTCCTTCAAAATGGAAAGTCATATCAACATACGGTTTTCACCAGAAGACTTCTTATGATGTTTTGTTGGTCCTAAATTAAAATGATTCTGATCTGACATCCAGCATGGCCATTACTCCTCTTAAGGTTCTGTTCTACAGTTATTATGTACTTCTGAGAGAGGGACCGGTATAAGGTGATGTTGTTTGCATTGGCAACATGCACAATGGAGAGAATGTTGGCATACCTCTATGCTACTTTCATATATTGTGACTGAAATTTCTTTACATGTGGTAATTATGGAAACTCTGCACTATCTAAAGCAGACTGCTGATCAAAAAAGAAATGAGCCTGAACTAGTCCAAAGTACACATGAATTTTTCTAAAGTAGACAATACCATCTTCTGAAAGTGCAATAAAAGAATTATAAAATACATAAAGAGAAAAAAAGTTATCAGATAGATTTTTTTGTAATTTATCATTGAAGTCCAGGAAGTTAAAATGACCAAGTGGAGCTAGCTGTCTAGGTACATATCTGAAGTAAGGCCAAGTTGTATACTTTATAACCCACATAAGACCAATCAATCATATACCACAAGAAAGGGAATTAAAAGTTATTTTAACAATAGCTAAGATAAACAAGGTCTTTTTTAGATAACCAGGATAACCAGGGAGAAAAACCTGGGAAATCCATTTTCAGGAAAACTCATACCCTATGCAAAGTATGTAACTGTAGAGCAGAACTTAAATGGAAAGTCATTTTGACATGGGGTTTTCACCAGAACAGTTCATATGGTGTCTAGCTGGTCCTAAATGAAAATGATGCAAATTAATGTTCAATATGGTCACCATGGTGACCATCTTGAAAATATTGTCTCTACTCCCAAATGAACAGCCATCTCAACATTGGGCTTTCACCAAAAGTCTTCCTATGAAACCTAGTTAGTTCTGAATGTAAATGGTGCCAACTGTATATCCAATATGGCTGCCACTATGGCTGTTTTGAAAATCTTGTTGTCACGCCCCCTGAATGCATGATCATATTGACATGGGATTTTGACCAAAAGATTTCTAATGATGTCTGCTATGTTCTAAATCAAAATGGTGCCAATCTGACAACCAATATGTCCGCCATAGCAGCTAATTTGTAAAATCTTGTTATTGCTGAAGAATATCAAAACTCAGTAGTTAAAAAGAAGAAATGGTCTCATCTTGAATTCGTGAAACTTCTTTTCAGCCAGTAGAGTATCAATCCCTTCAAGAGAATCTTGTATTCATTTTTAATGTCTTTTATTTTCTAGATGGGGACTCCAGGTGGCTGAGTGGTCTAAGACTCTCACCCTTTACAGATCATTCACATCTCACCTCTGTCCATGTGGCTTCAAGTATCAGCTTAGCCAACATGGGTATATGAGAAAACCTTCCAGTAGCGTCTCGTGTGATGATTATTCTTCCTCCACCAAATATTCTGGCAGGCATGTATCATGTGCTGAAAAATGGCATTGAACCCACAAAAGCAAACCTTATTTTGTAGATGATTCTCAATGAATCTCACTTCATGTAGGCCACTGTGACCCATGTTCCATGCATGGGTAATTAAGCCCAGGATTTTCAATTTGGATTTGTTTCCAGTACCAATCAGGCATATAACACCATGCTTCCAGTTGTCCAAATCACTGAACAAATGTATACCATCTTCAGCTGTTGACTGCTACCTTGTCTCAAGTACAACTCAGGACAGGTCAGGAAATTTTCCACAAACAATTTGATTGGTCCACAATACACTTCAAAACATACTGTTTTTTAGGGGGTTTCCATTTAAATGATAGATAAGTAAACACTGTACACTTAGAATTTTGTGCTGGATATTATACAAATCCCACAATCATCTAAATGATAGAAAGACAATCAAATTGAAGGAATCAAAAACATGCTAAATTGAGTGCCAGATGAGAAAGAGAATGTGGGAATGTCTTTGCATTATCTTTTATGTGACGTTGAAGTGACATCATCTGCATGTCTGTTTCACATCATTGTGATGTCATACTGATTGCATTTTTACCCCTGTGAGCAAATTGACAAATCTGATTGCTGGCAAAAATAGTCTCTGATGACATAACCCCTGACCTGACCCAGTATTGCCTAGGCTAAAAGTTGGGTCAGGATATGGGTCTAGCTTAGCAGGAACTGTTAGCCTGTGATGGACTGGCATTACATCTGTGGATGAGTCTTTACATTCAATGAGCTAAATGCCATCTCAGACATTTCATGTGCAGCAGTTTAAGCTTGCAGCAAGACATGGACCTATCTACTTTAAAATGGTGTTCTTTTAAACAATCAGGCTACTTTCAGTGGTTTTGAAATGTGCACTTTTGTGGTGTTAGGTTTTTCAAACATTGCAATTGCATGAACTGCTAGAGTACATGTCGTCTCGTTTAAAACAAGACTCCCTTGAAGGGACTGAAGCTCTACTTGAAAAAAATAAATTTCTAGAAAAGCAAGATAAGATCATTTTTTCCTTTCAACTGCTGAGTGTTGAAACCATGTCTTGGATATTTCATTGATAACAAGATGTTGAAAAGTACACATCACTATGATGTTTTGTTCAGGAGAAGCAGCTATATCAATAATAACAGGGATGTATATCGAAGTAATAATGATGATATCGATGAAGATGACAATGTTTGCCATGACAATCATAATAATCCTATGGAAAGCATCGCAATGGAAAACCTACCACAAACTGCCCAGAGTGGATGCCAAAGACGACACCCAAACTGATCGAAAGAATAGAAGTTTTACAGGAAACTTTAATTGCAAAGTTCATTTACTGAGTTGACATAAGACACGATGGAATTCAGTTACAAGAATTTAAATGAAGTATTAAAAGTGAAAAACATTAAATTACAATAGGTCTTGTATTAAATATGTTCTTGTCGGTAGAATGTGTGTATGCATTTGTTTTTAGAAGTATTGCGATATGATATAGGGTTTTACTTATGCCAAAAACTGGAGAATTTTCATTGCAACAATGAAGCTTTTATAATATCAATGCTTTTAGTTACACATCACATAGTTGAATACATTCATATATCTAGTCACAAGTTTTTGAGAGCAATAAATCTAAACACACTGCTGTTTTAGTGTGAGGACACACTTCTTTGGAGGTATAGGTAATTGTTTTTGTAAGGTATCTTTGTTTATATTGAAAATAGTTTCTTACAGCTAGCAGTGAATAACATACAATTATTCATTCATCTAGGATTTATTCATCATGGATATTGTTCATTTGAGTACTTGAATGCTTTTGGTGAAGCCTCGTTGTGGCTGATTCTGTAAGAAATGGTATTATTTTTGAAAATACTTACCAGAGTTCTACAAAGAAAGAAAATGGTGGTAAATCTAAAAATGTCAATACTCCAGGAAACTTTCGATGGATCCAGTATATTTGAGTTATCTGGATTCACCAAAGAGGATATTCAGGATGTAGAAGTAAATTCATACAGAAAGGTAATCCCAGATTTTATTCACATCAAAAACAATCCAGACAGTATCACTATCCATGTCAGAAACAACTAATTACTGAAGCAGCTGAATGAACTTACCATGATGAAAATCCAACTCTGTCTATACTCATAGTAACATGGGTATGTGTACAAGATCCCTACTTTACATGAAAATAAAGTTACATGTACTGAATTCACATCAGCAAATACAATTTTAATTCAGGGCAGTGGATGATTGACTTGAATGTATAATGGATTTTTTGTACTGTGTTAAAATATAAACAACAGATCAAACACCAGCACTGTGTCAACACTGACTTCCTTAGCTTGACCTATATAACCACCAATCCCAGCAGTACCTGCCAAGCAAGATCACAATTCATTACAAAACTCACTTGCTCAAGTAGACATAAACTACACAGTGCCTAAATATTGAACAATCCCCTCTACCTTAGTCCTGGTAGACCCAGATACATTTCATCAAAGTGTAGAAGATGATGTCCCTAATCAAGATAATGAAAATAGAAGTAGTGCTAGCCAAGCAAGACTCCACTTCTTTACACCTTCACCTGCACAGGCAGACACAAGCCACATAGTGCCTAAATATAGAACACCTTTAACTTCCCAAGCCCAGGTAAACCCTGATACATTTAATGAAAAGTGTAGAAGACAATGAAACTATTCAAGATAATGAGAATTCTTTATTCACATTGAAAAAACTTGATTTTTGTGGTGGCCATATTGAATATCAGATGGGGACCATTTTCATTTATGACCAACTAGATATCAGAAGTCTTTTGGTGAAAACCCTATGTCTATATGACTTTTCTGTTCAGGAGGAGTTGCGATAACTTTCAGAACCAACTAAACATTATAAGAAATCTTTCAGTGAAAACCCCATGTTGATACGACCATCCATTCAGGAGGAGTAGCCATACCAAGATTTTCAAGATGGCTGCCATGGTGGCTATATTGGACATCAGATCGGCACCATTTTTCTTTAGGACCAAGTAGACATGATAAGAAGTTTTTTATAGTGAAAACCCCATGTTGATATAATCATCCATTCAGGAGTAGTAGCAAAAACAAAATTTCAATATGACTGCCATGGCGTACATATTGGATATCAGATCAGCACCATTTTCATATAGGACCAAATAGACATCATAAGATGTCTTTTAGTAAAAACCCCATGATGACATGACCATCCATTCAGAAGAAGTAGCAATAACAAGATTTTCAAGATGGCCACTGTGGAAGCCAAATTGGATGTACGAGCAGCACCATTTTCATCTAGGACCAACTAGATCATATGATGAATGTGTATGTAAAGTTTCATGACAATCCTTCAAATAGTTTAGTAGTAGCGATAACAAACTTATGCTAACGGACGGATGAAATGATGGACAACAGACCATCCCATAAACTCTTCTGGTCTATGATCAGTATAGCTAAAAAAAACTCCTTTATGTAGATGTTTGGTATATAAATAATATATTGATTGATTGATTAATAATAATGCTTGTACACTGGTTTGCTGTGTGCAGATGTTTACCTGAGCAGAACCATCTGGTTCAAACTATTCCGAAATGTCCTTGCAAATGTTTACACACAGCAAATGGTATATTAGTGTTCACTATGTGTTTGACCAGCTCTATTCACTAAATAAACTGGTTAATCTGAAATTTTTCAAGTCAACATTTTTTTAATTCGATATACAAGTGATTTGAAGTGAGAAACTTTCACAGGCAAGTATTTCATCATCTTCTGTCTTTAGACTATGGCAAGATTTTGTCTTGGCTACAAATTTGTAGATTTTTTTTAATTCTACAAAATGAGAAAATTATACATTTTGAGATTTTACAGTTATCAGTAAATTACAGTTGTATATATACCAAGCGATAAGTGAGCCAATAAACTTTTTGTGTCATATTTTTGGGCAAATATACATGACAAAATTGATATCACAGTAATAGTTTTGCAAACATTACTGGACCTTGTCATGAAAAGAATCTTATTAAACTGGAGGTATCTTAAAAAATTGCCTACCCTTATCAGTTTTTGCAACCTTATGTCATATTCAAGACTTTAGACAGAATATTAAAAGAGAATTGCCAGAAGAAATCACCAAATGTTTGGGAAAGATGTCCGATACTTGTTTTGAAGTTATTCTGCGTTTTTAAATGCAAGAGTACTTTTCTTTTATTATCTTCTTTCTACCATAAATATGCCAACATTTAATAAAGGTTCAATGTTGTAATTAAGATGATACTGCACCTGTATTAAAATGAATTCAACTTTATGATTTAATTCATATTTATGTATGCTATAGAAGAATATATACTTATTTTGATAAGTGTCAGCATCTAATAGTTGCTTTTTGTGAAGTATTCATGCTAAACCACTAGAAAGTTATCATTACGCCCAATAACATTACTCTTCATGCTATCCTTGCTGACTGTAATAGAGGCAGTGCCTGGGGAGGGTGCCATCAAGCTAAGCTACAAAGAATTTTGGTACACACTCAGATAACTCCTGTAGAGACACAATTCTCAGCAACGAAGACAAAAAATCAAAGCCGCCCAGTTCCAAGATTACAAGGATCGAAATCCTAAGGAAGACAGCACAGAGGAACAAAAGTTCACAAAGACCAGCCCTGAGGATTGAAGTAGGATACAATCTAACTTAAATGCTGTTGATAACATGTCGCTGAATTCCCCAGAGAAACGACATTTAAAAAATGAGTTATTGACGCAACCTCTCCAGCACATCAATGCTGCTTTATGGTCACGCGCAACAACACCAAAGTCAGAAACACTCAGAAAATCACAAGAAGACGAACGAATGAAGCAATATTTGAGATCATCATCTTCTTCGAACGACAAATCATCATACAGGGGTGCATACTCCATAATATCTGGTTCACTTAAAACGGAAAAATCCTTTTCACTCCCGTCATTGACTTCACCAATATCATCTCCAGTGCAAAGTAATCGTGAGACTCCTCGCTGCTATACAATACAAGAGACGTATTACCAGTGAAAGTAATAAATGTACAACCATATGCTTCCGCATCTTCAGCTGAATTCCATTGCCCTGAACACAGTATACGTACGCATAATATTGCAGGTGCTGCGAGGAAACATTTTGATGTTGACAACACCATTTACTAAGTATACCTTCAAGATGCAAGTGACAGAGACAGTGATACTCAGACACCACCGAGGACGCTGTCTCTTTGTTAATGAGGCTCCTGGCTAAGAAGCAGCTGTCACACAATTAGCCAGATGAAATTAGTCAAACTATTTAATTTGGCATACCGCAAACCCTCATGGTCTCTAGAAAAATTCACTATGGGACGGGAGGAGTTGATAGAATCAGAACGGAACAAGGACATATTAGGTACAACTAGGGGTGTATGTAACATTTATAACGAGAGAGAGAGAGAGAGAGAGAGAGAGAGAGAGAGAGAGAGAGAGAGAGAGAGAGAGATAGAAACACAGACACTTCCATGAAAATATTACAATGAATCCTGCCCAGCAGATCTGCTTTGAATTCTAATAAATATTGAAGGTTGAAACTGGAGAGGTATTGGACCACGTTTTCGTACAATATTACTTCACTTGAGCTGAACGAACGACAGAAGTAGCTCCTCATAAAAACAGCAAAAACTGATACATTGAAATAATAACGAACTACATAAACAACTAAACAAAGAATACAAGAGTTCCGTCTTACGTAAAAACCAAAAAGACTCTATCACACAAGAGAAGAAGAGGGTCGAATGTAAAACGCAACATAATCAATTGTAATTCCTAGAAACACACAAGTTAGTACCTATAGACTAAAACTTACAAAACCGACATTTGACACCTTAAATGAATGCAGAGATTTGGCAAGAGAACAACAATATTTATGACTTTAGACCTCCAATTGTATTGTCTGGAAAAGTTTTTCACAAGCAACAGGAACTTATGTTTCTAGGAGATGACACCACTTTTAATATTGGACAGCATTATGTAACCATAACAACTTCTTGCCATTTTATTTTAAAAACACTTCAGGTACTTGAGGTATTTGTGGACCAAGTGCTGCTGCACTAAAATAAAATATTTGACAGTTATTTCCAATTGTTTTATAGAAACGTCCATAAGTTTAAAAAAAAATGAAATTCTTTGGAACTGATGGAGATGACAATCTTTCAAATGCATTTAACGTCTGTTCACAGAAGACAACATTGACAATAAACTAAAACAACTAACATCACAGGTGACATAGCAACGTAATTCAAGAGAGATAGTTTCGGAACTATAACAGCCAATAATAAAACTGCTTGTTTGGTTGATTGTATATTTCAGGGGGAATTAGAAGAGACCTTAAACTCTCTATCATCAGTATGTCAAGGTAGGCATGAAAATGGCAGCTCTTTCTTGAGTGCAAGGTCGATTTAATAAAACACTGCTAATGAATGCATCAATACAATTCTTAAAAGTGACATTGGCGCTGAAAAGGAAACCAGATACAAAATAGAGCTTTTTTAGTTTCCACGAATGGCACAGAAGGTAACAGCAGGAAAGTGAGGTGAAATTAGCACTCAAACGAAAGGGTGAATACCAGTTAAAGCAAAAGTATAATCATTTGTTGGTGGAGGGGGATAAATACTCTAATAAATCATCATCACAGAGACTGACTTTGCAATAGGTGCGTAGCCATTCATATATAAATCCCTTTATGTTTGTATGCCCTATGGCTGCAACACACATACACACAAGGGATTACTTTTCTTAGCTCAGTACAGTACAATAATTCAGACTTTAAATTATCCGCTTCCTTGCCAAAAGTTCACTGAAAGGATATTTAACTAGTTTTATTATTTCCATGTTTTAGGTTTGGAAATATTGTAATACCCTTCCCTCTGTCCGTCCGCCCGCCCGCCCGTCAGTCCTTAACTCGATCTCCTCCCAAACTGTTGGGTGGAAATAAACCCAGCTTGGTAGACGATTATGACCCAAATGGAAACATGATCTGCAAGAGGAGTATAATTTTTTGCCCCCTTCACCCCACCCCCTTGTTGTCTCTTGCGAGGAAGTCAAAGGTCAAATATGAAAGAAATTCATATAACAGCCGCATTGTAAAAATATTGTGACCAGCTTAATATATGCAGTAATAGCATGAGGACACATACTGTATGTAGCGGATTTGTGTTATAATCATTGGGCAGGGTCGAGAGGAATGGAAGGAGGAGATGTAACAAAAAACATTGGGTTTTCCTAACAGTTACCAATTAATTGGATAAGTAGAGATCTAGTTTAAATTTGTTCCCATAGCCACATTTAAATTGTTACGAATTAAACTTTTAATTATTGATTTAATATGTTTTTGGAAAGACAAAGTGAGACTGATACACTCTGCGAATATGTCTTGCCTGTGGCTTTCTATGGTTTTGGTAATACGTCCAGTATGTTTGAAATTGAGCACCGAAAGAGGACTTGTGTATTTTTTCAGTACAAATTTCATCCTTGAATTTTGTAAAATACCTACTTGTCTGCAAATAACTATGAAGCGAGAAAAGTGGACAAGTCTAAAACGCTTCCATTGACGATTTTAAAACTTCTTCTACAGTTGAATATTAGGTAGGTAAAACAAGAGGTACGTTGTAAAAAAAAGTGTGAACTGTAATCTTAATTAGGCTGTTGTAAATTTTTTGTTCTTAGAACAAATCTAACAAAATTCCAAGATTTACTTCACTATTAAGTAAAGTTAATTCATATACATCAGAATAAATATTATGGGGTATTGTTCCAAATACTTCTCTTGGATGGTTCATTTATATAGCTAATTGTATTACAAGACTTCAACATGAGTCACTTCGCACAAAAGCACAGACAATACTGCTCCGGAAAGAGAATATAGGGAAACCGCTGACCGTATATGCATAGGAGAGTCAGATTATCAATATACCATTTCTAATTCTGAAGGATATTTTCGCACAAGCTGGGAGACTGTTAGCTGACCAGACAAGTATTGTGTCTGTAGCAGGATGTCAGGATAGTCATTCGTTCTTTGCCTTCTTATTGTTTAAGGTATATGGCAAGTCTAGTGTGTTTGTTATGCAATATATAATACTCAAGGTGGAATAGTTTACGATTTTGCTATACGGTTGTTGTTGCAAAACCATTGACGGGTCGAAGTCACCATAAGTGACAAGTCTTACTGCTATGTTTAACACTAATATTTCAAAAAATAGAGCAAGCACAACAGATAAAGCCACACAGAAGAGGAAAAGAAACAACACAAGCACTCTGAGAGCACTTCTGGTATAAAAGGAGGATTTTTATGAGGAATCTGTCCAAAGTTTATGATGCAGGATGAAATTCAAGAACAGCTAACAGAAGATCAAAATATCGTTTGCAAAAACTGAAATTCATTTGTAATTAAAGTGAAATATTTTGCTGCAGAAAGATGTACACATTTCTCTTGATGTTGTTAATGTACAGAGAGAATTTCACACCGCAAGCAAAACCGCTAGACTAATATTTTGGAAGATTGTTGCCAGATGTCACCATAAATAAGTGCTTTGACCGAGAAAAAACCTACAAAAACGCATTATGTCTTTATCGCAAAGGTAGAATGGCAAAAAGAGTGGTAACATCTGGCTAAGAAAAACAGATGTGTATATATATATATATATATATATATATATATATATATATATATATATATATATATAATAACATTCATTAATAACACTTCTTTCTCATAATTATATTTTATTTTTATTATTATTATTATTATTATTATTATTATTATTTCCAACGGCATGACTTCAACAATTGTAATCATTCTGAGACTGAAATGATCATGTTAGTCAGTGATAATAGCTGCTGGTCAATCAAATAGATTGATAGTCAGTCAGAATAGGTTGTCAATCACAATAAGTATTGGTCAGTGAGAATAGATATTGGTCTGTGATAATAGGTGTTTATTAGTCAAAATACGTGTTGGTCATTTAAAATAGACGATGACGAGTCAAAATATGTGTTAGCCAGTCGGAATAGGTCTTGGTCATTCAGAATAGGTATTGATTAGTCTAAATACATATTGGTTAGTCACAATAGGTATTGGGCAGTCAGGGTGAGTCCTTGTCTGTTATTACTTGTGTCTGACCCACTCTGTACAAGTTTGATAAACCCAAGGGTGTACCGTCATGTTAAATTACCATAAGCCCCATACATACGTAATGTTAAATTCTCATAAGGCCCCATATTGACCCATCGATGTTAAATAGTGGCTTAGCAACGTTAATTTCTGTTGGACCCCATGCTAGGCCAGAACCACTAATGTTAAATTCTTGAAGGGCACCATACCCTCCCATTCTTGTTGATATCCATTAGGGTTCCATAAACCGCTAGTGTTCATTTCCCGTAGGGCTCCATAGTGAACCAATAATGCTAATTCCCGTAGATGGTCATTATCCTGAATTGTCTCTGCACGTAAACAAGCGTACGGGGTTCTCCTCACACAGTACAGAAGCAGATACAATGTGGAAAAGCAACTGTATTGTACACTTTTAGGATCAACGGATATAACGTCTAACCCTTTTCGTAATTCCTATTTTCTTAAATATTTCTATAAAGAGTGTTTCAAAGTGGTGAACCAGCATAAAGTATTCTCAGTAAGGATATCCAAAGGTTTGGCACATTAAACAGTTTTAATTTTTGCACCATTTACTTCTAAGTACAATTTTCTACATTTGGCTGCTTGTTGTCCTGAGCAGATAAGCATTATCTGGATTTTCAGTAAATTTAAGCTAAGTTGATTGTAAATCTTCATTTAGTTTGCTCATAACGGTTCTAACATCTTCATCACTAACATATTGTGATGTATCATCTGCATATATAGAAACTGAAGAATGTTTCATACACTTTGGAAAATTACTTATGTATAAAATGAACAAGAGAAGGCCTAAAATTGATCAATGTGATGCCCCAATGGAAATTTCCTGAAAATCCGAGATAGTACCTTTCCAGCTCAAAGCTTGTATGCTACTGATGAGTTAGATGAAAACCATTTGTTGATAATTTATGTACTAAAACTTAATGATTAACATTATCACAAGCTTTACGTGCGTCTTAGAATAAAGCTCCAGTTAATTTCCAGTCATCAATATTCTTTAGTCAGTGATCAATCAAACCAGTGAGTGATGTTTCGCAGGAATGATTTGGACAGAAGCCTGGCTGACATGGGGTAATCATATTATTTTTTCTGCTAAAAGTCATAAAATAAATTTAATACACATCTTTCAAGAATATTGCCAACAATAGATAGAACAAATACAGGTCTATAATTATGGACACTCGATTCGTCTCTTGACTTTAAATGGGGATAACTCTAGTTGTTTTTTTTTCCCAATCGTCTACCAAAATATGTTAAGTCAGTGGTTCAACAATGGCATCTATTGACAATTTTAGGAGTTTCACCGACAAGCCATCAAATCAGTAATCTTTGAAATATATATTTATATAATTTCCTTACAAACAAAATCCTCAGTAATATTTGGTACCTAAAAATAAAAAGTTTCATTTAACATAAGTTCAACATCAGGTAGTGTTAAGTCAAAGTCTTTCCCAATATGTAACCCAATAATACAAATTAAATCTTTATTTATGGGTAATTTTAGTAAATTCATTACAACTTCCCCGTCAACAGTAAGAAAGTGAATACATAATGTGATTTCGACGAAGGTAAGAATCTGTCAAATTTTTCCACGTTTGTTTTGATTTGTTTGACGACTCTTGAACAGATTCATCTAAATAATCTCTTTTTACATCTCTAATTTGAACAAGGGCCTTGTGTATTAAACCCCCATAACTACCCCACTCACCTTACAGTGCCATTATGAATATATAAGGAGAACTCTTTGCAGGGAACATAACAATATCTTTATTAAACATCGGAAGAAGACACTTGGATACTTTAACCGCAAAAGATATATACATACATACAATTAGCTGATTAAAAAGCGGCCTAGCCAGATGCCATTAAAATGAAGACAGGAAATTTCTGCCATGAAAGACCAAGATATCACGTTACAAAAGAATGATATAAATGCAAATTTAAACCGGCTGATAAACAGAAAAACGTACATCTGGCACACGCACACTTGTCTCAATTCGGATTTGTTTTCATCATAGATTTGAATTTGTCACTAAAAAAAAAACAAAAAGGGGGGCACGTTCTCGAGCTCCCTTCAATTGTTGGAAACGTGTTCTGGATTCCTCTGAAAAGCAAAACAAAACAATCCACAAAACAATAAAAGTAAATTTATATATGAGAAATATATCTGTTCTTGCAAAGAAGGTTAGAGAAAAATCATAATTTACGGTACACGTGTTTATATAATACACAGTACTTTGCAAGATATACTTCGAAATGTAGATAAATAAGAATATTTAGACCTTTCAATATTTTAAAACATTTTAGGAAAAATCGCCAACACACTTTGCTGACATCTCTGTTGAGAGATACCTCAAAGCTTGATAACGTAAAGATAACAAAAAACGGAGTGAGGGTATTTTAATTATTAAAAGTTTTGTAGGTATGTACAAATTGATCTCCACAAAGTAAACATTATTATTTCAATACCGTGTGTATAGTAACTACAGTACCTCTGGTTGTCATTAAGTCGACAGGTCTTGGAAGAATGACTGATATTAAGTTCTTGGGGAGACACTTCTCAAAAATGTGATAGTAACATTTATAAAGAAGCAGAACTCATGACGGCCAACCAGTTTTACCCCAAATTTCAAATGCAATCAGCCTAACAAAGATCACTAACTGACCAATGAACAGCTTTGATCGATATTATTCAGTAAATAAATTCCCACACTCAGATGCATGCCAGCTTTACAGCACCCTTCCAGTGTAGATAAAAATAATCTCATAGGATAATAAATCGTAATGACAAATTTTCTGAGCAAAATGCTTTGTTTTCGGGCTCGCTAGAAACGCAAAGTAGGGTACAGTTTATCATTGAATCACAAAATGTTAAGTCTCATATATCACGTAAAATAACATTATAAGTAAACACACACGAAATATTGCTTCTGTATTAAAAGTATTTGATGTTAAGCGTGAAAAAATTAGAAACAGTAACTCAGCTATAAAGTTTGTTTTTTTTTCCAAATGTTCCGTTGTGTAATTTCTAACTTGGAGCATTTCTAAGTCCCATCTTCAGGTAAAAATTCACATTATATACCACATATCCCCAAAATATGCTTTCATAGAAAGATCGACCGACCGATATATAGATAGCCAAATAATCAGACAGATAGATTGGTATGTATATACATAAAACAGAGACAGAAAGGTAGAGAGTTAGCTAGCTAGGTGGATAACTAGTCAGAACAATTATTTGTTGATTTGAAAAAAAAGATCGATCGATTAGAGATAGACAAACAAAATATAGCTATACCAACATGCGACTAGGAATATAAACTGCCGACAGAGAGAGACAGATAAATAGACAGACAGACAAATAGATACATAAACAGATAGGTAAAGAAGAAATAACATATTGATAGATGCATTTGTGTGTACATAATTTCTTAATTTATTTATATTGGACATGCCTTCAACAAAGAAAAGTCAAACATTACTAAACCAAATCTTTTATTTCAGTGAAAAAATATAAAATTAATACAATAAATGAGAAAAACATTTGTAGATATCTTTGACAAGAAATAGACGATAAGTCGAATAGATTTCATTGATGTTTCATCCAAAGAGGAATCCAGAGCTTGGTTTGCTCTTGATTGTTACATCAAACTGAAGGCAACCAAAGATCTCCCCTGTTACTGCATCCAAAGAAGTTACCTTTACCGTGAAATCTCCCTGAAATAATATAAAAACATTAATTAAACGAACAGCCATTAGTAATTACATTAATAAAATGTAAGACGATACAAATCATAAAGTGAGAATTACTATCGAAGAACAATCTTGGCATAAAGTATGCAATAATATCAATGTGACCCAGGACTTGTCGTGTATCAAGCTGCGTGTTCGTCATGAGTAAGTGAGCAAGTGAGTGATCGATCGCGGTGCATGATTCCTGGGCTTCACGAGTACTAACATCGATTCCCCGCCAAACTAACAAAAGCTTCTGGAATTCCTACTCTGGTTCTTTAGACGGACAACACATCGAGCAGTACGATTCTTGAATATGAAGAGCACTTGTCTTTCACGCAACTGAAAGACAAGGTATTGAATATAATTTAGAAAAAATTATACCCTTCGAGTCTGGTAAGGTATCATTTGTACTTTTTTGTGATAAAATTATAAATGCCAGCGTGTGGGTGGTGTATTGTGTTTTGTATTTGTGTCGGTTATATTCTGTATTGTATTTGTCTTGTATATTAAGTATGTGCTTTGTATTGTTTTAGGTTTATTTCGTACCATTTCATCTTGTAATAAATTCCATAACTAGCAGTGAGTGTTATAATTTCAACCCGAAATAACATACAGCTCACATCAATAAGCAATGATGATGATCATGATGGTGATGACAACGACAACAACAGCGATGACAATGATGTCATCGTTGCCATCAAAAGCGTTCTTAATGTATGTTGTTCTGTTTTCCTTCTTCTTGCTGTTGACGCTTTGTTAATCTTATTGACAATTAAGAAGGGTTGGAAAAGAGGAAATAGGAAATAGAAGAAGTGAGGAAATTACTGACAGTTTAAAATGAAAAAATAAATAAATAAATGTTTTCTTGTATTTCTTTCTGCTCAATAAATCGAGCTATGGATAGTTACTTATCTGGAAGTCTGCATGATGTGGTGTACTTCATCCCGCCGAGTGGGTCATACAGAGTTTTCTAATTTTCTTAAAAGCATTATGTATCCCTAACAGCAACTCCTAAAGGGCAGGACTCCATAGTCTGAACCGATACGTGTAACAGCGTTGCACAGAGGACTCAAGTGACAACAATGTTTAGAGAGATAGAGTAAGATTCCCGGGTAAAAGCTCCAATATTCTTCACAATAATCTATCCACGGAACTCTGTCCCTTAAGGTTGAAATAAGTTTTAAAAGATCGTAAGAAAGGAAAACTGCTGTAAGTTTCTATCGTATTATTAAAAAATACATACTGACAAAATGAGGGAGAGCATTCATATTATGGGATGTGTTGTATGAACAAGTTTGGTATGCATATAGTGGGAACTGTCCCCACAAGCAGCGGGCTTTATCAATGATGATTATGATAATGATATTAATGACGATTATTATTATTATTATTATTATTATTATTATTATTATTATCTAAGTGTGATATTATACTTATTTTTGTTTTGTGATTTTGCAATCGTCCGTTAATTTTGTCAAAGAATGCGTTCTTTGTTAAATATGCGCATTGAGACTCCATTTTTATGATGCCCGTATCTTACGTTACAGTGTGATCTAGATCAAACCAGGAAGCGATTATTTCTCGAGTTATGTCCATATGTCAGTTTATAAACCGCAATAACCCGAAGTAGAGCAATTCCTTGGCCGAAGTAATGACACAAACGATATTGCCGTTGATGAATGAAGGCACATCTATAAATTTGTCACAAAAGTTGGTCAATCATATATATACTTGTCAATGGTAATTTATTATGAAAACTGGGATCGGCAAAATAATTTTTAAACTTGTTCGTGCTATTTTCAGCACAAACAATAAGCTACCATATATATATTGCATTTCTGAAAGGATTAATTTTAAATGAAACAAGTAAAAGCTTTAGTATGTATTCTATGAGCATCTGCGTGTTTATAACAACAAACTAGTGAACTGAATTGAATTGAATTGAATGAACGAAAAGTGATAAAGGAAAAGAGAGACCCATATAACAAAAAATCATTAGCACTTTGGATTTTTGAAAATTTCAATCTATGAAGATACAATAATGAAATGTAAGTACTTAATAGTTTAGTAAATCCAGTGGGCAGTGCTAAAATGTATTAGAAAGATAATTTAATTTCTTTTAACCAGAGTTTATCTCAGTTAGATTTTATTGTACAAACATTATTTATTAGCACTTTCTGCCCATTTTATTTGTTGTTTACAGCTTTGTTTAAAAATTGTATGCAAACAAATGTCAGTATTACACATCAAATGTCAGGATTACACATCAAATGTAAATTGTTTTCATAAATGTACATTCGCAATTATTATAATTTATAATCCATCTATATTCCAGGTTTACATAGTGTGAATTCACTATTTTTCGTAGGGTACCATATATTCATGAATTTCGTGACTGCTACAAACTACAGATTAAAAGGTACATCGAACAATAATCCTTCTGTTAAGACGATGCGATCCCTCTCCAATACACAAATGTGTGTGTCCACGGGAGTGTTATAGTTTGCAAAACAATGACAATTAATACCCACATAAATAAAAGAACGCACATTATTTCGTCTTCTCAGTACTGCATCTATTTAATATCACTAAACATGACATGACCAACCTGAAAATATTCACGGTTGATATGGATTCCCTATGTTTGTTAATTAGACTCGTGGATTGTAACAATAGCATTAAGGCTTTCCATTCCTCCTTTAGTTACGTAACGTAAGAAGCAATGAAACAGATAAATTAGGTTTTCGAAATCGTCGATCCGGCGACAGCTGAATTAGGGTTATTTTAATTGCCTACAAATTTCACTTATTTATTTCAAAGTATGCTAAAAATAAATCCCTCTACATGCATAAAATGATAAAAATTAAAGCTAGCTTCGTTGATGTGTGGACTTCAATATTTCATGCACGTGTATACATCTATGCCTGATAGTACAACGAAATTCTGGAATCTTTCTTAGAGTCTTACACCTCAAAATGTGACATTTTGTATCTGCCAGTACTAATAACCGTTCAGAAAAGGGACTGGTTTCGCATTGGTGAAAGCACTTTTCTCTGCATCTCTTTGGTTCCAGATCTAGATTTCGGCACCGTCCCAATGTAGGCTTATTGGAAAACAATTCGTTGTTTGTGGAAGAATTCAAAACATTATAACAGTCTGTTGTTCCTTAATGCCTGTCTAATGTCCTACCGAACTTATTTGTTGCTAACTGAGCAAAAAGATAAGACGTTTAATTGGAGGAAGAAAATTAAATGTTTAGTGAAACCAGGACATAGAAACAAATCAAATCATATTAGATGAGCAACCATTCGTACTTGCATGAGCAGGAACTGGGACTTTACTTTGATCGAATAGATACAATGTGAGCAATTTTTCACACACATTTGACAGAGAAATTTCGTGGAATTGGGATTCTTGACCTTTTGTCTCTACTTGGGAAGCTCAGATTGCTTGTCTCAGTCTTCTCCTGAGAAACACATGCATATGAGTTTTAGAATATAGCCATGCATGTAAATGATAACCATCGGATTGGGAGGTAGATGGTGTCAATTTCATGAATAGTGATGTCGAATGCTTGTTAATAATTAAGAACACTTTATGCGGGAATGAATTATAAAAAAATCATTCATAAAGTAAAATAGATAAATTGGAAAGAAAAATTATGAATATGCCGTTGGCACATAGAAACATAAATTGGTCTTGGTGTCAACTCCTACATTGATTCGATTAATTACTGTGCATTCTAGATCCAGTTGGATTCATCAACCTCAAGGACTCCTTCATGCATCACCTCCTTTTTGGGATTGTTTCTGGTTTGTGTTTGTTTTCTAAATAAGTCGTAGAAAGTTTTATAATTAAATACAATTAGGTATGTGACCACCCCTCCCGCCCGCCCCAGGCAGGAACATGTTGTAGAATTGTCCCGTATCGCCATCCAGCATATCGTAGGAGGAGATTTATGGGAGCAACCTTTTAGCTCTGGCATGTGAATCGTGATGATGTTCCAGCTGAGAAAGTTATGGACTTTTAAAAAAGTGAAGTTTATATAAAATATTTGACATTGTATTCTACATATTTTACCCTTTATTCCTTTATCTTTGTTGTGTATGCCTTCTTTGGAATATGTAAACTTACTCAGAACCATATAGTTATTGTGCTAATGTGCGGTTTAACCCTATATATACATACATATATACATACATATATGCATACATACATACATACATACATACATACATACATACATACATACATACATACATACATACATACATACATACATACATACATACATACATGTGAAAGGTAACATACCTCTCCAACAGTGCTTGCAATAGTCCCCATTTCAGGTATATGCACTGTTTTGTTTTGAATCAAAATGTTCTCCACACGGACGGGACACCCAGCGTCGTGTCCCAGAGCTTCTTTTAACATGCTCATAATCTGTACTCCCAGAGACGCATCCACCGCATGACCACCTTGTGCAATGGTTGGCAGCAGGGTGCACCCGTCCAAAGTACTGTTAAAAAAGTGTATTGTGTACACAATCAAACCTTATAGCGATTATATTCATGCATATAATGACCTTTTGAGTATTAAAGCTGAATTTCAATAGTCCTATGCGTACGTGTACTTAAAGCAATACTATTTAGCGTATACTGTGAATTAATTTACTCTTCTTTTTTCGTAGGTATCAAATGTTGTGGTAGTGGGGACAAATAGCGTTTCCGCGAGTGCTTAACTTCCTGGATTGAATGTGTGGTTTTATTGCTGCCAATGAAGGATAATTGTTTGTTGGTCTTTAAATCCATCTGCAGCAACCACGGAATCCAGGAAAACTAATATACCACAAAAATAGCACCCACAGGAAATTAGGTATCCCATGAAAAATAGTGAATCTATAGTATGTTATGTATAATGTTAACATATTTAACTTTTGACCTACATATTTAACTTTGTCCTTGGCTATATGATGTAAACAAGTTGTTTACTTAGAATTCGAGGTCAGGATTGCTTTTGTTTACAATTATACTGGTTTTTCAACTAGAATTACTGATATTTGTCAGGTAAGCCATATGATTTTCTATAAAATTCTGGCCGGTGACCTGTGTTTATATATAAGAAGTTTGGTAAGCAGTATTTCATTCCTATGCTAACTATCAGTCTTTAAGGGATCTGGTTTAATAATCAGATATGTATAGTTGTGTTGTAAAAATCAGAGCAAATTCAGAGAGATGAATTATTTATTTAAAATTTTCATTGGAATTACTTAATTGCTCATTCTCATTTTGGATTGATACATGACTTTGGAATTTTTGTGAATTAATTCAAAGATATTCTGGATTACATCATTCAAGCATATCAGGACATTCAAGACTACTGGCACATCCGGACATTCAAGACTACTGATACATCATGACATTCAAGGCTATTGGAATTCATTCGGAACGTTCTATGTTTTGGAGTTAGGATTATTGGATTATTTGGATTTTAATTCACAATATTGTGAGTGTCTTTTAAATTTTCACTTTAATTATCTAGAAATAAATTGTTTGTTGTTGATTTTACTTACATTGCTGGTTTCACTTTCTTTCTGTTACATATAAATACCACCTGCTAATAAAGACCAGGTCTACATGGTATAATTCATTGGCCGATATATACGGGTTTGGCTGTAATATGTACACATGCTAGTTACCTACAGGAAATGTTGTTGATGAAAAATCCAGATGAATGCACAAGTGGAGATTTACACTTACGGACTTTTTTTTAAAGTCCTGAATCCATTGTAACGATATATTGGGCTAGACAACTCGATATTTACCAATTTATGCATAATTCAAATAAAAGAATCTTTTTATCACGTAAGTGTAAATGTTACTGTTTGTAGTCATCATTTCCAGAATTTTATATTGATTATATTGTCGAAATGTGTGCAGAAATATATATACTTTTATTAGACATATTCAACCTGATACATTCTTTATATCCATTTTAAGTCAAGAGTAAACTGAAGACTTTATATCACCCTTACAGAATACCGATGGCTACCAGTAACTCCAAGACATACACACAATAGATGCATGAGCAAAATGTTACTCTCTCTCTCTATCTCTCTCTGATTAATACGTTTTATACCATTTATACATTATTCATAGTTACGATGTTCTGGCAGAGAAAATGTTTTGAAGCGGATTGATGCAGTCATAATATTTGATGTAAAGTGCTTTAGAAATTTTTATATATATATATATATATATATATATATATATATATATATATATATATATATATATATATATATATACTTTTCGGGTAAAATCTAGAAGTAAGCGACAAGATTATACTAACCAAGATCCAACATTATTCACACATGGAATATGGATGGATCCCGCGAAACTGTGTCTGTTAATGTCAAACTTTAGGAAGAAGACGTCCATTTCTTGAAGGACGCTGGCATTGATGGACAAAATAAGCGGTCCGGGAACGAGAACCGGCATTGGGCTGGCAGACACGAAGTTGAATCGTAGTTTTTCATTCGTGCCAGGTGGTGCTGGAAATAGTGTAATTCTAATATTAACAATATCATTATCTAGGTGTTTTGATAAGTATATTAAAATAATCTGGCATGAAATTAAAGAAGTTTGAATTTTTTCGTCAATCACCAAAGAATGTCAGGAAAACAAGGTAATATGTAAAAAAAAAAAAAAAGAAAAGATAAGAAATAAGAAAAAAAAAAAAATTAGAAAGAATAAAAATCTGTTTGAATACTATTATTGATACATGGAAATTCATTATAATCTATGTAGTTAGACTGCTTGACTTACCGCAGTTTTTCCATACAAAATTTGTGATGTCTGCAGCAGTTAAAGCACATACAGCACTGATGATCATAAGGATCTTCATGTTGTTTCTATGTGTCGTATCTCATCACACCAACTGCGGAACAGTGCCCTGCTCTTATTTATATCTAAGTACCGGTTGTGATAAGAACAAGAAAAAAAAGTATGATTAAGCAGTATTGGAAAATTCGTTATAATTTTTGACTTAACAATCCCTGCAAATGGGGTGCTTTAGCACTGTGTCCAATTTCACTTCGATGGTGTAATATAAGGTGCTAGATTTTATGATATTTTGTTTTAAAAATGTATCATTGTAGAAATGAGAAATTATAAAGACAAGCTATCGAACAATGACAACATCAAAAACAAGAACAGTCGTATAATCGTTGTAGTCATCATTATAATCATTATCATTATCATCATCACCACCATCATCAACAATAGCAGCAGCAACAACAACAAGAACAGTGGCGGCACGGGGGGGGGCTTAGGTTGGGGAAATTGCCCCCCATCGCCACATGAAGGGGGGCGCCGTTGGGCCTTTTTCTTTTGCAGCTGAAATGTTCATAGTATTTCACATCACCTTAGTGTAACGGGGGCAATTCTTCACAAAACTTATATTTAGGAAGGGGGAGGGAGCAGAGGAGGGAGGTTGTTAACTCACATAAAAACTGTTTTCTGTGGCAAAGTAGGGGCGCCAGTAAAGAACAATGCCTTCGGGCGCCTCAAACCCTCTTGCCGCCACTGAACAAGAACAACAACAGCAATAATAATAATAATAATAATAATAATTTTAATCATGATGATAAAAATAGATCTTAACACTGCATGTGATGTATTATGAAATAAATACAAATAAAGAGATAATTAGGTTTAATAAAATGAAATTAATTTGACCAAACATATATTTTTGCTGATATTATCTGTACAATCACCTTGTTGGCGTCCTATTCATCTACTTTAAATACATAAGACATTATGAAGACTGATGTTTATTTAAAAACCTTTTGTTATGAAGTTCTAATTTATCACATATGTTTCCAGAAATTTCATAATTTACAACCTCCACACTCCAACCCCAGTGATAACCCCTTCCAGTTTGGAACCCACATACCTAAAAAACGACATGTTCTTAAATTTAGTTGTACACAGTGATAGCGAAAGTATTTCATAATGTCATAACAGTACGGAAAGATCCTATATCTTTCGAAACAAACTTACCTTTGCTCCGTATTCCAAAGTACAAAGTGGACAAAGTACAAAGTTTAACTTAGCTGTGCATCTGAAGTGTATGCCATCACGCATTTCATAAGTTTTTGCTCATGTATTTTAAATAAAACCCCACGCAAGCACAGCTTATAAGCGCAAACTTCAACAACCTAAATACACCTTGCTCTGTGGGGCACCTGGTTCAAATAATAAATTGCTGAGCAATGTGTCTCTGATCAAGGTGTTGACTGTAACGGATATTTTAGGTTGAACGCAGTGCAACAAGCATATTTCAAAATAGTTCGTATATTTTCTAACTTTTGAACAGCACATCCCTTTAACACAAAATATGGTTTAGGATTTTGTGTTGCAATTGTGAATGCTTTTGATGCAACCTTAAACGCTACATTCAAATTTTATTTAATTTCTTCACATGTACAATAATTTCTACATATGTATATTCGGTAGATAGTGAATAGATATTGGGATGTAGGACCTTACATAATCAAGGAGGTAAAAAAAAATAATGGGAATATATGGATTTCAGATACCACAAAGAGAAATTTTCCACCTTTAAAAGAAAATCGATACACAATATACCCTATCCTCCCAACCCCAACATTACCTTTTATCCAGAGAACAGGCTGTATCATTAAGACAGAATGAGAAAAAAATGAGAAAGACATTATTTGAATGAAATGAAATTGCCATTCCGATCAGATAAGAAAAACATTCACTCTGACCGAATTCAATCAAAGTTGCATTTTCTAAAGTACACTATCAAAATTATGGTATCGTCAGTAATTCAAAACAAGGTTGCGCACATATTTAGCTTTTTCTGAAATCTATATAGTTTAAAGTTCTGCTTAAAGTCTCTATATACCCTGTGTAAGGGGATAACTCTAGCCTTATTCTTTTATTGACTGATTGATTGATGTTTAACGGAATGTTAAAACAGGAAAGACTATTTAGTATCGAGGCTGGCCTTAACAGGTGTGCCAACCCACAATCGACTGATCATGGGTATGATACGCTAACCACTGCCACACCTCAACATCCTGTTAGTGATTGAATTCTACAGCTTCCCAACGTTTCAAGCTAAACAAGCTCTTCGTCAGGGGAAGAAACAATTTACATCCACAAACAAACGCTAAACACAAAAGCCAAGAAAAAGTCTGGACTCCTACATGTTTACATGACCGGGGAAATAAACAAACAAAGGATAAACAATAGAAGAAAGAAAGAAGACAAATTTAAAGAACGGTATAAAACGGGTAAACTACATATCTATGTTATGCTGCCATCAGCCCAACAAAGTTGTGTAAAAACATTAAAAGAAGTGTTTATCGTGCGCATCACGCAGAGAACCAAAGCATTTTGACCTAATTCCAGACTTAGAACAAAGGACTGACATCAATGCCATCATCAAAATGTGCAAAGGAAATTATATGCCGGTAAAGTTATGCGTGGAGGTACTAAGGAAGTATGTCAAGAGCATGGTATAGCAGGATAATGGACAAGAGTTCAAATAATAATAATAATAATAATAATAATAATAATAAGAAGAAGAAGAAGAAGAAGAAGAAGAAGAAGAAGAATACCAATAATACATGTAAAGAGTTAAAGGAATATTTACTTGGGTACAAATTATCGCAAAAAATGCGTACGTATGATAAACTGATGCCTGGCTGTAGTTTTGATAAGATTGCAATAGGAAGGTTAGACTTTTTCATTTAGGCCGAACTTCCCATGAGTTTTCAATTGAAGTATCCAGTTTTGTTCCTTACGTGTGCGTTCAATATCGGGCCACCCCAGGTTAGAATCAGTCGGTAGCATCTCGAGGGACTCGACTGAATGCCCAGTCGAGTTGTAGTGGTTGGCGAGTTTCGCGTTGATTTTGTTGCAAATGTGGCTCTTGTGGTTATTCATTCGTTTTCTGAAATCAACGGTTTCGCCAACATATTGAGTGCCACAGATCTTGGATGTTAGAAGACAGATTACATTTTTGGTTCGACATCCTAACTTCTGATTGATAGTGTAGCTAACTCCTGTCGTCGAACTTCTGAACGATTTGGTCTCGGGCATATGTTTACAAATTAGGCAACGCTTGTCTTTGCAGCAATATGAGCCTGAATCTGTGGTCTTGTCTGAAGTTACCTTGGCACGTACCATATGGTCCTTCAGATTGGTAGGTCTACGGTACACAACCATAGGAACTTCTTGAAATATGCCAAAGTCCAAAGTTTAACTTAACATTATATAATGTTACGACGAGGATTTTCCATTAATGTATGTGATAATATGTTTCTAAAGTTGTGAAGGTCTTTATTACATCTTCAACTATGGCTCTAGTTTATAAAATCCATGTTACAGTAAATTCATGACGTATGATATTGCTTTAAGTCATTATACATCAATTTTCTTAAATGCTAATATTTCGTCGTATCATGTCTCCGAAATTGTATCATATAATTTTTACCCGGCTAGCAGTTATTGTGAGTATCCTTTGCTGCTGCAAAATCCCACCTTACCATATAAATTTCAAAGAACTCTGTATCTCGTCGTTTTGTTCCTATTGTATATAAAGGTCCGTAATACTTCGTACCTTTGTTCTTCTCTTTTGTACCTTACATCATGTCCAAAGCAAGAAGAGTCACAAAGACAGCAATAACAATGACACTGGGAACTATTTGATCCTTTTTTGCCTGTACGTTGAGATGTGTATGCGTACTATAGATTATCTTCCAGAGCATCGTTGAAAAAAGAGTTCTGATACATTGGTTGGCTTTGAACAATAATAGCTTTTGTGAACGCCGGCAACCCATTTGTTGAGAGGTAACATTAAGTAGTTGAGAAAAGCGCGGGAGAACATATTTAAATATCTAAAATCACATTCTCAAAGGAACAGAATATAAAGGATATGATATTTACTAACTGAAATATTGGAGGAAAATACTGTGAAGTAAGGGCAGGTTACAAAACACGACAATAGTTAGAACATAAAATGGACCTAACACAGTCTCATCTCTGCATGGCGATTTACGTTAAAATTTATGACATAATATTTAAACACTTCTTTTTTCACATTATTTACATTACATATTATCTTTGTGATCACTATCTTGTTAAATCTCACATGTTTAATTATATATTTTATTTGTTTGGTACTTCTAGCCAATAAACCTCGAAAGATATGGTTACCTTTGTTCAAAGATCTCGATGATGTCATTCTTGTTTTGTCTGGAAAGCACACATTGATTACCAAGTGACAATTTCGAATACTATGTTTGCTTCCAGTGGTTTATTTTCTGAGCAATGACTGAACTTCATCTCTTGGTCCTATATGAGAAGTAAAAACTTATCAGCAATAGTACGTCATCGTCACCTACTTTTCATGTTCTATGTTTCATGTTCTATCTCTGTGGCAGCGTCCATATTTTAGTATGCACAGTAATGAATTTTGACATTAATATGCTTCTGGAGAAAAACTACACAATATAAATAGACTGCATGTAAAGTGGGTCACGGCAAACAATGGTTTATGCTTTTGTTGACCTAGTTTTCTACATTTAAGTCCACTTTTCAGCCACCACTGCTTGCTATGGGATAAACTTGTTTTGAAGAAGCATATGTCGTATTACTAAACCACATAATCACTGTCGTTTTAACATTTTTATACTGAATTCTAGGAAGATAGATAGGCACATATTACATTTATACATATGAATCGGTACGCAATTACAAGTGACTATGCCTGTTATAAAACAAGCAATCAGGAGAAATACGCTGTATCTTGCAGAATTTTAATTAAATGATGTGTGAAAATGTTTTAGTTTGATGTATTTATTATTCTAAAAATACATTGGAAACTATTAATATGAATATAATTTAATTATACATTTTTACATGTTATTTGTCAGGTCAATCGAATCAAAGTTTATAGTGAAGCACTGTGTACAAGTCACCATATACACACGCAAGAATTCCATTTTTGGACTTGACAGCTTTGAACTGCTTAATTGCCTATACAAAATCCTAGTAGAGTCCAACTGAAACAGCTGCTATACGTTATAGAATGATCCAATCAATTAAATACTTTAGACATTTCCAATAAAACAGCAATGTCTACTGCTTCTTCATTGTGCTTTGCATAACCATTTTAACACCAAACATTACAACAGGTGAAGTCGGATCTAGTGACATAGCATGAAGCAATCTCCTATACACTGCAGAGTAACAATGATGATTTTTAAAGGTGAAAACAGATACCCTAGTGTGTCTGAGTAAGTGTTTGGCTGCAATATATTGCTTATTTTAAATGAAACGTTTGCGCAAGGATAGTAAATTTGGGAGGGAGTCATGCTATATCAGCGTGGTTCTTGGGAAATTATACTATTATAATTCAGAATGCTTTCTTAAAACCTCCCCCATTGTATGGTTTATGTTGTACAGAACCATTTCAATTTCAACATCATTATAATCTGACGGGCGGCTCTTTAAAACTATACAATCTTTAGCATTATGCAAGAAATATATTTCTAAGATTCAGAACAGAAAAGGTGTGAATGCAGTACATTTTGATTTCCAAAGCATCAGTTTATATAAATGCTGTTGAAGATATGGAACGTAAGATGTGTTAGAAAACTTCCTACAGCTGGAACTTGACAAATATGGTCAAGTGGTACAGAAGATATCAGTTCTTCTCAGTCTAGTAGGACGAATAAAACTAGATAATTAAGTTGTCAATCATATTGCTTAATATTGCCGCTAGCTTCTCAGCAACAACTTTGATGGCGTAGTTTTTATTCAACAATCGAATTAAAAGGGTTTGAAACAAATTCATCACTCATTACGATCATGCGAGCTTCCATTTTGAGTGTGTTTTCTTGTATGGATTTATCTGAACATTTGTGCAGAATATTAATTACCCTTTGAATCCATTACTTTCTTGTTATTTTTCAGTAGGCTTATCTGGAATACTAACCATCTCTGACGGGAAAACATTTTTCTCTTTGTTTATTGGTTGGATGATTTTGTAGCAAAGTAACCGTGAACACTGCTAGTTTTTCCTTTTGCAAATACTTGTATGTTGAGGTTTTATGCTATGTTGTACAAGCTACAGCCATATTAATCACAAGGCACAATGTTGAAAGGGCTTACGGCAAGTCAGGTGGTACTTTGTCAAATCTTTATCCTTTTCTCGATATTAAAATACTATAAAGCATCTCTCGTTGTCAACATTATTGCTTGCATACACTGCACATCATTTAATGGTCTTAAACGTTTGTTCTGTCTGACCTGGCATAAATTTAGTTGCTGCCTAAGTCACTGTCCATGTTGTCGCTGAAATGATGAGGGTAAAGGAAGACATGACGAGGACATTATTATGGATGCCCATGAGAGTACGGAAAATTTGTTTCAGATCATATCGCCGGATTATGTTTGCACCCGAGATGACTAAGACAATAACAAATGCTTTATGCAAACACAGAGCAAAGTCTACAAACTATGAGGTGAAATTCTCCTGGGTACGTAGTCGTGTGGATGTTTAGGTTATGGCATGAATAACTGTAACTAATAATTTGCTTTATTTCACAGATGAATCTGGAAGGAAAGTGAAAATGCATTTATGCACATAATTTATGTTTATGAAAAAGAAACCAACATTGTTATGAGATCATAAACTTTTACCTAGTTCACATCATTAACAAATCATTTTCCAAACATATGTGAGACCCCACTAACATAACATAACAGAAAGGAACATAACCGGACTTTATCAATCATTAAATTGCAAATGAAATTTATAGCTTTTAATACAAAATCGGAGATAAAAATCAATGGAAATATTATATAGGATGAGGTTACAAATATTTACCTAGCGAAGTTAAACACATGATGAGGTACAAAGTGTAAAGACAATAATATATACAAAAATATCATAATATCTGAGTACAACTTTATTTCGTTTCAAAAGGATAGTAATTTGGACCATGCATTTATTATAATTTCGTGCTTGACGACATAATGATTTTAAATGTTTCTGTATTTGGTCATTAACATTATAATGTTTGGTCAATATATTCTTATTAAATCTCTATTTAAAGGACAGATAAGCCACACATGGTATTCATTTTAAACTAAACTTTTATTGCAGACGTGACACGGCCATTAATCGTATCTTCTTAATTTTATATTTGACCTATGAGAAAATGTTCCAAATCGAATCAGTGCAAAACTAAAATGAGGATTTTTTTTAAAAATTTAGATTTTTTTTTACAATAACGAGCTGCTTGTATACAGAGTATAATAATCTAATTTATATTTGATGTCCTCACCGAAGCCGTCCAATTTGGTTGATCTTGATCAAACACTAAATCTGTTATTCAATTTAAAGGTATTATAATGTTACATACGTATAAAATAAAAACAAAAAAAAACCATAGTTCATCAAACAATTTGGAATGTCCAGTTCAGTCAAAATATCTTTACTGAACAATAATTGAGTTCAGTATTTATAAATTTCCAGCGGTGGCTACGGCCCTAATTCAGAGTATAATACTTCCATATTAGTCGACATGTTAATCCCTGGTGTGCTTTTACAAAATTTGTGTGAATTCTTTCAATATCGTATTGGGGATGAAGAACCCGTATCTCAGATCCATAATTAAGGACTGGTTCAAAAAGAGTATCATAAAGTTAGCAATTTTTTTTATAGCTAAGCCTGTACTTTCAAATAATTTATACAAATTGTAAAGAGTGAAATTTACATATCATTTATATACTTTTATGTAAGATTATAATTTTTTTTTTTGCATAAGTGTAAATATAAAAATTGATTGATTCAACATTTTTGGATAACGGTCTTTTGTAAAATAGTAATGGGTTTATCTTTCAACCTCTTTCAAACTTCATACATGTTGTTTTAACAGTATTATCCTTAGGGTTCCAAGAACGATAATATATTTCTAAATTATTCAACATAGCTTGTAAAGACTATTCTGTTGTGGAAAATCTTCTAGCATCATCTGCATACAATTACAGAAAAATATACGATTCATTGACAAAAAGAAACACTGCGTGCATTAACAATAAGATATATACTTTGAGCAAAATCGTTTACAAAGGATGAAAAAAGTACTGGTGACAGATGCTGCCATTGATTCAAACCAAAATTTGATTCGAAAAATTATGATATACATTATTTATATCTTACACAATATTAAACATAATTATAAATAGCATGTAAGGCATTCGACATACATTTACCTTGACAGGTTAATTCATATCAACCCTTGACAGGTTAATTTATATCAAAAGCTTTATCATAATCAGTGAAAGCGCAATCTAATTTCTAAGCACAGATTAACTTTTCAAATAATTGCACTTAGAACACAGATACGATCGATAAAACACTTTATGAAAATAAAACACTTTATGAAAATCTTATTAATAATAGCAATGAATTAATACTCATTTCATATATTACATTATCTTATCATGCAGACTTATTTCTCTTTCAAGACTGAATATATTTTTGTGTTTCTTCTACCGTAATATCGACATCTAAATCTTCATCGAATATTATAGGTGTGTCCGCATATGTCAGAACATGGTTAAACTCATCATCTTCGGATAATTACTTAAACATCTGCTGAAGTATGTATTTCTAATATTTTCACAAAATCGTTTGCCGAATATTCATCTGATGATTTATGTTTCTAATTGTTATATTTATTAATCTTTCTCCATAAACCTCTTGGATTAGATTTAGTCATATTAAATAACTTGACACCTACTTGGACCTTGCGCTTCTTCGCGCGCCTCTTAGCTTTTTGTACACGAGCCTCCCTTTGATATACCTACTGCAATTATCTACGGTTATATAATGACCAATATTTGTTAATGTGGAGTAACACTTAGCGAAATATTTGTTATCAGTTGATCACACAACTGGCATCTTAAAAATGACTCAAATGTTAACAGCAAGAATGCAACTGGAACATACAAACGTTGGTCACAGGCATCCACTTTACCGCATTGGATGCGTGTATTCATAGCAATTCACCGCAGTGTGTGCAGCGGTGACTAAGACATTTACCCGTCAACAGATACATAGCACAATTAACTGGAACGCGGCATTAGTTCGCGATGACCTAATTGGCTGGATGGATTCGAGCCTTTCAAATAGAACGCAGATTTAAAATTTCCTTATCATATACATAACAAGTCACTATAACTACAAATGAAATCGTTCGATATTGTCACTTAGTCATCACCGTCCCCCTTGCAGGCGAGACTCATAAGATCGAATAGATGCAGCTATTTGTTCATGTACTATATCTAGAAGTACTACAAAAGTTATAATCGGTCATTTAATTTCCGGGACTAAGCTAGACAGTAATGGCAAAAAACTAATTTTATAGCGAATTTATAACAAGAACAGTGCTAAAAATGACTGTCCTCCAAACTGACATCATACTGACATAAAATTTCAAAAAAAAAAGAGACAAACACATATATTTTACCAAGCAAACCAAATATTATGCAATTCTGGTAGTTGATTGCTTTCAACATTCCATGCACACGGGACCGAATGCTGCCACAAATGGACCCAAACTAGATCATGTAATGATTAATCCCTGATGCCTTTGGTCCAGAAGTGCTATTTTAATGTTGTAAAACTATCTTTTAATTCTGTTTATTACACACCTCTCTGAGAACAATATTGTAAAAGTGTATGAAAATTATTTCAAATCGCTACCAGAACTATACACGTTTTGTTACATCGGTTTAATCATTTTTACATAAATATCTGGTACAAATATGTAGTAATATTCATAGTCTTGATAAAGAATTTATGAAAGGACATATCGTACCAAGGGAAATGGAGTTGTCCTACCCAAAGACACACCATGATGGTCGACCCGGCCTGGTCTCGGCAGAATTCGAACCCGCATCCTTTTGATCGTGATTCTGGCACGCTAACCAGTTGGACGGGAAACTTTTGTAAAATCGCAAAATAAAACTCTGCCAAGGCTTAGAAAAAAAAGGCAGTTTGAAAGCATTTTTCCTTCAAACGGATAGTGTTTGGACAGTAGAGCGTCATTATTATCATATAGTCACACTGGTGATTTTTCACCAGGGTCCATAACGTACAACTAACTATGCAATCATTGGTTTCCTAGCATTTCCACAGAAAAACTCCAGTGTTACTCGATCGTATCACTCACACCTTCTAATCCATGTGTGGTACAAATATGTAAATACCTATGTTGTATGGGTTCCGATAACGCATTGGCGGGTCGATTATTCATTTCGATGCAAGTACTGCCACTGGACAGCGTACGGTTCCTATGAGCCAGTCTGTGATTACAGTTGCATTAAACATGAACGGTCCATTAGTTACGATGAGTGATATATAGAGGGAAATTTTTAAAAAAATATATGTTCTACAACATTCTCATAACACTATAGCAGGGATGATCATATATTATGTACAGGCAATTTCTGCCACTATTCGGTCATACACTGCATCCAGCTCTAAGTCCAATAGAGTATTAACTCTCACAAAAATCGCTGTAGCACAGTTATGTCGCAATATGCATATCTATAACTGACGAGCTGAACATAGCATGTACATAGTTTCACGGCGATCTATTGAAGACTGTGAGACCTGGGGCATTGACAAGATTCTGTCATACACTACATCAAGCTCAAAGACAAAAGGGCACTAACTCTAACAAAAATAACAGGAGCACAGTGATTTGCCAATATGCGCATCTTCAAATGGTGACCATCGCATTTCCCAAAATTCATAGTGATCCAATGAAATTTGTGAGAATATAGCTATCGCCGATCCCCCCCACCCCACCCCAGCAGCTTGTACTCCCCTACAAATTTTAAAAACGAAAAGCATCAAGGATATAAATAATGCACAAAACTTACTCATTTCATTCATTGATTTATAATTTCTAACACGACTGACGCCAGGGGTCTCTCTCTCTAACACTGTTATCTCTCAGCGTTTGAAAGCAAACGGAAGTTTCTTTACTCGATGCCGCCATATTTGCATGGGCGGGATTATTTGTTTCCGACAACAGGCACGATGTGGTTTGTTGTGTTCAGTAAGCTTTGGATAATTCCGTTCATTTCCATAACGTTGAGAGTTACATCACTTTGCACCCATGTATATGCAACTTGCAACTTACGCTACTTCTTAACCTACATGAAAGTAAATTTTTTCATTCTTTTGCTTTGATTGATTTTCCTAAAATGTTTAAATAACTCTTGAATATGTAATGATTAGTGTTTATATTTAAACGTATAATGTCGGCAGTTTCACCTGTCACGCTTTTCACTGTTGTGTACCGCTGAGTCATCTGTTTTGACAAATCCAGCATTACATATATAGCACAGAGACTGTCAACTCCCCCGCTGTCTTTGTAGTATCTAGTGACACATTATTCATATGCAAATGAGTGTCCAAGTAAGTGACTACTTTTGCTTGCACGGTGGCTAATTATGTAAACAACCGGTAACTGTATGTACGGTATTAAACAGGGGATAACACTTTAGCCGGTTGTTTAAAGAGCGACAATTTTGACATTAATAAGTTTTTATAAGTGAAAAATTTGTGATGAAATTTTGACAGTAATGTAAAGACAGCTGATAAAGATTTTTGAGAATACATTGCGTCACTGTTGCACACATCTGCATCAGATCTTTCATTGTCATCAGACAGACAAGTGAGGTTTGGGCTCATGTTTAGACCTAAATACTGTCCTTCAACCTAGGATATGGCCTTTAAAATTAAAATTAGCTTTTAAATAATACCAAACACGATCTAATTAAATGGAAGATGAAGAAATGCATAACATGGAGCAACTGATATGCATGCAAAAGTTGAGATGGAAAAGCAATTCAAGTTATTTCATAGGCAGAATTTTATGCTCATGTTTAAACATTGGATATGATCCTTATACTTAAAATTAGCTGTCCTGAAGCTTGTACAATCAGCAGAAAGTTTATTTAGCTTTTAAATTATACCAACTGTGACTTGATTGATTGCCAGATGAAGAAATGCATTTAAAAAATTGATACTGGAGTTATTTTATGCACCAGTTTGACTTTTGATGTCAAACCCGCCCTTTGGACTCGTTACTCACATACTAAAATCATTTCAAAGAAATTATACAAATGATAACACAATTTTTATTTTCAGGTTAAATATTGGTGATGTATCCAAGAAATATCACAGAATAATTTGATCAAACTGGATTTCGAGACGCAATATGAAGACGCATGTTCTTGCAGTAATCTCGCAATATAACTGCCCTGATAGTGCTCTCGCTTAATCGCACAGTGACCGAGATGTTACAGAGATCTTTTTGATAACAAAAGTTCCGACGGTTAGTTGCCAATCTCTGTGTTATATATGTCTCTGATTTGAACTGTATATTAGTTCTAACGACTTTTTGTCTGAATTATTATTATTATTATTATTATTTTTATTATTATTATTATTATTATATACTCTGTGCAGAAATCGGTATAATAAAATTCGTTTTGATGAGAGAAAAAAGAAGAGAAAGCACAAGCATAACACTATAATAATTAAATGCATTCTCATTAAATCTGAAAAAATGATCGTCTTTTTACATCAGTTGCGATATCAGCCCCTGCCGTCATTTTAACTTTTGTTTTATGTTCATAGAGAGTCATTAAATCTAACTTAGCAAGATATGAAACATCATCAGAGGATGAATATCTTTTATGAAAATCATGAACATGTATAAAATGTATTGTTTTTCCTCCTAAAGACAGGACATAACATTACATGCATATGGTCCAAAAGAATAAAGAATGAAAGTGGAAGAAGGTGTTGATATTATACATGTATATGGTACAAAAGAATGAAGAATGACAGTGGATAAAGGTGATGATATTATACATGTATATGGTACAAAAGAATGAAGAATGACAGTGGATAAAGGTGATGATATCATACATGTATATGGTCCAAAAGAATGAAGAATGACAGTGGATGAAGGTGATGATATTATACATGGATATTGTCCAAAAGAATGAAGAATGACAGTGGATGAAGGTGATGATATCATACATGCATATTGTCCAACAGAATGAAGAATGACAGTGGATGACGGTGATGATATTATACATGGATATTGTCCAACAGAATGAAGAATGACAGTGGATGAAAGTGATGATATTATACATGCATATTGTCTAAAAGAATGAAGAATGACAGTGATTGAAGGTGATGATATTATACATGCATATTGTCCAAAAGAATAAAGAATGACAGTGGATGAAGGTAATGATATTATGCATGCATATGGTCCAAAAGAATGAAGAATGACAGTGGATAAAGGTGATGATATTAAACATGGATATTGTCCAAAAGAATGAAGAGTGACAGTGGATGAAGGTGATGATATTATACATGCACATTGTCCAAAAGAATGAAGAATGACAGTGGATGAAGGTGATGATATCATACATGTATATGGTCCAAAAGAATGAAGAATGACAGTGGATGAAGGTGATGATATCATACATGTATATGGTCCAAAAGAATGAAGAATGACAGTGGATGAAGGTGATGATATTATACATGGATATTGTCCAAAAGAATGAAGAATGACAACGGATTAAAGTGATGATATTATACATGCATATTGTCTAAAAGAATGAAGAATGACAGTGATTGAAGGTGATGATATTATACATGCATATTGTCCAAAAGAATAAAGAATGACAGTGGATGAAGGTAATGATATTATGCATGCATATGGTCCAAAAGAATGAAGAATGACAGTGGATGAAGGTAATAATATCATACATGTATATGGTCCAAAAGAATGAAGAATGACAGTGGATGAAGGTAATGATATCATACATGTATATGGTCCAAAAGAATGAAGAATGACAGTGGATGAAGGTAATGATATCATACATGCATATGGTCCAAAAGAATGAAGAATGACAGTGGATGAAGGTGATGATATCATACATGTATATGGTCCAAAAGAATGAAGAATGACAGTGGATGAAGGTGATGATATTATACATGGATATTGTCCAAAAGAATGAAGAATGACAGTGGATGAAGGTGGTGATATTATACATGCACATTGTCCAAAAGAATAAAGAATGACAGTGGATAAAGGTAATGATATTATGCATGCATATTGTCCAAAAGAATGAAGAATGACAGTGGATGAAGGTGATGATATTATACATGCATATTGTCCAAAGGAATGAAGAGTGACAGTGGATGAAGGTGATGATATTATACATAGATATTGTCCAAAGGAATGAAGAGTGACAGTGGATGAAGGTGATGATATTATACATGCATATTGTCCAAAAGAATTAAGAATGACAGTGGATGGAGGTGATGATATTATACATGCATATGATCCAAATGAATAAAGAATGACAGGATGAAGGTGATGATATTATGCATGCATATGGTCCAAAAGAATGAAGAATGACAGTGGATGAAGGTGATGATATTTTACATGCATATGGTCCACAAGAATGAAGAATGACAGTGGATGAAGGTGATGATATTACACATGCATATTGTCCAAAAGAATGAAGAATGACAGTGGATGAAGGTGATGATATCATACATGCATATTGTCCAAAAGAATGAAGAATGACAGTGGATGAAGGTGATGATATACACGCACATGGTCCAAAAGAATGAAGAGTGACAGTGGATGAAGGTGATGATATTATACATGCATATTGTCCAAAAGAATGAAGAATGACAGCAGATGAAGGTGATGATATTAAACAAGCTGTTTGCCCAAAAAAGGACACTGGCAGGAGGTCAAAATTAGGATAACATGACTCCCATGGATTTGGAAAATGATGGTCC
Organism: Margaritifera margaritifera; assembly: GCA_029931535.1. Taxonomy (NCBI): domain Eukaryota; kingdom Metazoa; phylum Mollusca; class Bivalvia; order Unionida; family Margaritiferidae; genus Margaritifera; species Margaritifera margaritifera. The sequence continues at coordinate 530,081 of JAQPZY010001359.1, read as the reverse complement.
AGAACTGAGGGTTAATTATATGGAACATGGTTGACCAAATTAGGAAAAGTGATCCTAATATGATATGTATGTACAGAATGTAAAGGATGAAGTAAAAAAAACAAACTTTTATCAACCAGGTTAAAGAGGAACAGTGTGAAAATAGTTTATTTGATTATAATGGGAAAATATATGAGAGAGAGAGAGAGAGAGAGAGAGAGAGAGAGAGAGAGAGAGAGAGAATGAGAGAGAGAGAATGAGAGAGATAGATAATTTTCTTCAACATGTTACAAAGTTTAGAAAATGGATGCATCTGGAGAGGGGTGGGGTGAACATAAGACAATAGCAAACTTTAACATTATCAGATACTCTATCCACATAAGTTATTCTTGACGAATTTTTTCTTCATTTCATGGTGTATCACATATACCTTGTACAAACCTTCTGCTAGTTTACTGTATGTAAATGTTTAAACATGTGCAGTGAGAAAATATTACGCATAAGCAAAGATAAGGTCACTATGACCTGTAATTAAAACAAGTGGGTTTTTAGCTCTACTGGTCATAGACCAGAAGAGCTTTTGGAATGGTCTGTTGTCCGTCTTCCTTCCGTCCGTTAGCACAAGATTTTTATCGCTACTCCTCCTCAACTACTTGCAGGATTGCCATGAAACTTTACACACACGTTCATCCCATGGTCTAGTTGATCCTAAATGAAAATGGTCCTGGTCGCACATCCAATATAGTCACCACGGCAAACATTTTGAAAATCTTGTTATGACTACTCCTCCTGAATGAATGGTCATATCAACATGGGGTTTTCAAAAAAGACTTCATATGATATCTAGTTGCTCCTAAATAAAAATGGTTATGATCTGACTTCCAATATGGCCGCTACAGTGGCCATCTTGAACATCTTGTTATTGCTACTCATCCTACATAGATGATTATATCAATATTGGGTTTTCACTAAAATACTTCGTATGATGTCTAGTTGGTCCTTTCTGAAAATGGTGCCTATCTGACATTCAATATGGCCACCACACAGAGGTCATCTTGAAAATGTTGTTATCGCTACTCCCCCTGAACGGATGCTTGTATCAACATGAAATTTTCACTAAAATACTTATGATGTCTAGTTGATCTTAAATGAAAATGGTGCCTACCTGACATTCAATATGGCCACCACACAGAGACCACCTTGGAAATTTTATTTTCGCTACTCTTCCTTAACGAATAATTGTATCAACACGAGGTTTTCATTGAAAGTGTTCTTATGATGTCTAGTTGGTCTTTATTGAAAATGGGGCCGATCTGAAGTCCAATATGGCCACCACAGCAGCCATCTTGAAACCTATGTTATTGCTACTCCTGAATGGAAAGTCATATCTTTAAACTATTGTTATCTCTGCTCCTCCCAAATGGATGGCTATATCAACACGGGGTTTTCACAAATGGACTTTTTATGATACCTAGTTAGTCCTATATGAAAATGATACCATTCGTACATCCTATATGACTGCAACAACAACTGTCTTAAACTCTTGTTGTCGTTACCCCATCTGAATGGATGATTATTATAACATGGGGTTTCCACCAAAGCACATCTAATGATGTCTGCTGTGTCCTAACTGATGTCAAGTCCATGAGTTTGTTAAAAAAACAAACACCCCTTACGGCCCTTTTTAGGGCCACCCAAATTTCTTAGAAAAGAAATCAAATTGCCAAATCAAGTAAAACATAAATCATCATTTGATTGTGTATAAGGGGGGGGGGGTGTTTCTTTATAAAACAAATCAAGACAAAGAGACACTTACTTTTTTTCTCTTGGTATATTCTCTTTTAAAATCACAATGAAAATTTCATAACACATCCCTAAAGTTTATTTTTATTTCACTGTCTGTCTCTTTTCTTGCATTTCTTCACGGGTATGGGTTTTTCTTTCTCTTCACTGTCTTCCAGTCGTCTTGACTTCTTACATTCTTGACGGAGATGGGTTCTTCTTCTGTTTCTGAAGAGCCCTCTACCTCCTTTTTTCTTAGGGCACTCTGAAGACCACTGTCCTTTTTATTGACAATGATAACAGGTATCTTTACCTTTGTCTCTATTTTCTTTTCCTTGGCTTTGACGTTGTGGACATTCTGGAGCCCAATGTCATTTCTTTTGGCAGATATAGCAAGTATGTTGACTTTTATCTAAAGAGGAGTAGTCCTTAGTCTTATTAGAAAAAGCGGTATACTTTCCAATGGCTCTCTCTAAATTTCTGATGGGAACAGCAATCTGTTGTGCTAAATCTCTTACCAGAAGGGTAAGCTGTTTTGATTCTTCCATCTTCACAGTTTGAAAGTTGAATAACAAATAGTTACTCTGAGGGTAAGAAGCTCTCTCTTTATATAGGGAGAGAGCGTGTGTAAAACCCAATCAGTCAAAGTTTGCAATCAAGATTAAACGATGACGCAATTTCAGTGAGAAGCCAGAAGAAGAAACTAAAAGACCACCACGACGACTTCCGTACCGCCTCACACGCTGCTAGCTGAAGTGTTAGCCCAAGTCCATGCCAGTGATTTTGAAGACGATAAAAGTGAGCCTGAAACAACACCTGCCACCTCCATAAGACCAAGAGAATCCAGAGCCACTAAAAAAGAAAGTCGTTCCATAGCTCCTGAAAATTATTATCACATTCGAGAGACGCAAAAAGTTACTTCTAGAAAATTTAGAACCACGGCTTATACCTACACGGTCAACTTGAAAGAGTTCAAGTCTGAAGTACCCCCCGAGAAAACCGCAGGTTTCATTACCGATTTGTGGGATTCTTTGTTAGAAACATTGAAACGACAATGCCGAGCGAAAAAAGGACGATCGGTTGAGACTTTCCATCCATCACGATAGTTTGAAGTCTACTGTCTGGATCGAGTTTAGTACCCCAGCAGAATTAACACCGTTTAAAGTCATGGACAAAATTGAACACGTTCAACAATTCAATGAGGAATTTACCATCACCGATGGAAAAGCCACACTCCACATGATCCACGTTTCACCTCCTTGAGATAGTGGATGAATCAGGAAAGTATTATTGGTGGACGACATTCGTAGTACAAAGCAAAGTGTCGTCAAAATTGACAACTCCCAAGACCAGATGTGCTTTGCCCGTGCCATCGTCGTGGGGCAAACGTATGCCGAGAAAAACGAGACCGCAGAATGGAAAAGAGCATGGGACAGAGCTAAACAACGAAAAGAAGCAGAACTCCTGTTTCAACAAGCAGGCATATCTAAAGAGACCGTGTGTGGCATTCCTGAAATGCAGAAACTTCAAGACGTCTTGGCTCCTCGGTATACCTTGAAAGTATACCCTCAAGTGGTTCGCGGAGCTCTAGTGTTTCGAGGATCCGATTTCCCCGATGGAAAATACATTCACCTCTATCATCATCAAGAGCATTTCGATGCCGTCACTAGTATCACAGGATTTCTTGGATACTCCTACTACTGCGAGAAATGTGACCAAGGATTGAACAGTCAGGAGCAACACATTCATTGCGGAGAGATATGTCGGGGTTGTTTAGCTTCCAAGCCATGCGGTCACGAAGAACACATTCATTGCTTTTCTTGCCAACGAACCTTTGTCAGTTCTGCGTGTTACGAACAACATCGCGTGAAACAAGTTCACCAACAGAAAAGTGCTTGTGACTTATTGAGATTGTGCTCCACGAGTGGACAGCTGATTCGAACCAATAACTCCAAGGCACAGGTTTGTTCCGGAAAGAAAAGATGCCGTTTTTGTGATAAAATCGTAGACTTTGAACATCAATGTTACATTCAAACCTATGACAATGAACTGGAGAAAGAATTAAAGGGTGATCAGCACAAGAAGAACACGACACACGTGGATTTCATCTTTTTTTACTCTGAATGTATGCAAGAGACAGGTATTCACATCAGTAATTGCTGCGTCGCTCATCGAGCTTATGAGAAGTGCATACAAGAACCTATCTATTTTCATGGTCCCCATTGTAGTAGGATTCCAGGAGGACGTGAACAAATCTTTCGAGGACCCCGCACTCTTGCCGATTTTGCCGAATGGATCTTAGATCCTACCGACGACACTTGGAGCGAAGAGGATATTCAACGTTACGGGGACTGTGATCGATATGCTACAGTCATGGCTCACAATTGCTCGGGATACGATGGACAATTTCTTCTGAAATATTATTCAGAACAAAGTACCGAATGCCCCACAGTCACCATGAACGGAGCAAAACTCATCTACATGAAAGCGGGACAAGTACAATTCAAAGACTCCACGAGTTATTTGGCCATGTCTTTGAGTCGAATGCCTAAAACGTTTTTGAAATGACAGAAATGGCCAAAGGGTATTTTCCCCACTTTTTCAATACCGAAGCCAATCAACACACTGTATTCCCGCATTTGCCTACGACCCCGATGGTATGCACACCGAACACCGAGAAGCCTTCTACGCTTGGTACCACACTCACGCTTAAGACCCGTTTGACTTTCAAGAAGAAATGCTAAAGTATTGTCGATCCGATCTCGATATTTTACGCCGTTGCTGTGGAAAGTTTCGACAATTATTTCTGGATCACGGAGAAGTCGATCCTTTGAAGGAAACTTGTACCCTGGCCAATGAGTGTGAATTAGTGTACCGAAAAAAGTTAATGCCCGAGAACCAACTAGGCATCATATCCCCTAACACTTAATTCTCGGTCAGCCGTCAATACTCAGCCAAAGCATTGCGTTTGCTCCATTACTTGTGTGAAAGGGAAGACAAATGGATATAACATGCGAGAAACGGGGGACGAAAAGAAAATTCGAAGTCTTTCTGTGGATGGCTCGGATTTAGAAAACCCTCAGACTGTGTACGAATTTCAGGGATGCTTATTTCACAGATGTCCTACCTGTTTTCCTCAACGAGACCTAAAAAATCCTTTAACAGGGGTCACCATGGAAGAGTTGTACGAACACATATACCGACGCCGCCTGAAGTAAGAAAGTCAAGGATATAAATGTGGTAGAAGTGTCGGAGGACGAGTACGATCGATGTTTCAAAACCGATTCTGAATTTAGGCGTATTGCCGAGAGTTACGACGTGGTAGACATTGAACCTTTAGACCCACGCAACAGTTTGTTTGGAGGACGAACCAATGCCACACTCTTGCTGTACGACGTAGACGAATCTCAAGGAGAAGAAATCAAATACATCGGCGTGTGTTTATTGTATACTTCAGTGTGCATATATGCTCGTTTCCCTACTGGTCATACTTAAATTCTGACAGAACACATCGACGTGGAAGACATTCGTCAATACGAAGGACTGATCAAATGCAAAGTCTTACCCCCGACAAACTTGTACCGTCCTGTCTTACCCTATCATTGCCAAGGAAAACTGATGTTTCCTTTATGCCGTACGTTTGCTAAAACATTTAATCAAGACCACACTTGCAACCACTCGGAGGAAGAACGCGCTTTGACAGGAACGTGGGTGAGCACCGAATTGTTTCGGGTTCTGGATCGGGGATACCGCTTGTTGAAAGTATACGAAATTTGGCACTTTCCTACCACCGAACAATACCAAAAAGACGACGCCTCGAATCCAGGAATTTTCTCAGGCTACGTCAACAATTTTCTGAAACTAAAACAAGAAGCCAGTGGCTCTTGGTGTCAGACGCCAGAAGACCAAGTCAAATTCAAAGAACAGTACCGTTCTATGGAAGGCATCACTTTGGAAGACATAGAGAAGAACGAAGGAAGAAGATCGTTTGCCAAAGTCATGTTGAATTGTTTGTGGGAAAAATTGGCACAACGTCCGAGATTGCCCAAGATGGAATGCTTGGCACATCCAGGTCGCTACTTTCAACTGGTGGACGACAAAGGAAAACTGATGAAACACGTGGAAATCATCCGTGAAAATTTGATCTTGGTCAATTACGAAGAACAGCCAAAGTTTGTACTTCCCGAGGACTTTAGCAATGTCATTGCAGCCTACGTGACAGCCAGTGCTCGATTAAAATTGTATGAGGCTTTGGAACTTTTGGGAGATCGAGTATACTTTGACACCGACAGTTGTATGTGCATCCATCGCCCTGGTAGCCAACACCACACCATCGAAGGGGATCGTTTAGGGGCATGGACGGACGAGCACCCATAAGAGATGATTATCAGTTTTGCCAGCGGTGGCCCGAATAATTACGGTTACCAATACAGACACCGACAAGGCCAACTCCATACCAAATGCAATGTCAAAGAATTTACACTGAATTATCGAGCGAGTCAACGAGTCAACTTTGATGTCTTGAAAGAAACTTTACAGTCCGGACAAAATCAAGACTTTTGCGTAAAAACAGTTGAGCCCCACAAAATTTTACGTTTGCCAAACCATCAAATCGTCAGTCGCCCTTTAGAAAAAGTCTATCAAATTGTGTACCAGAAACAAGTGCGAATTCCAGACCACAACACTTTACCGTACGGACACGCTGAGCTCCAGTAAAAAAAGGGAAAACTTCCAAGACCAACAATTTATTGTGAATACAAACGTTGACCAAGCAAGAAGATGAATACTAATTCCACACAGCCACTGAGTGAGGAACTCACTGTGAACTTCAAGTTCAATGTGGAGGCCAGTACACTGACGCCGATACTGACGAACTCGACACAGCCACCGAGTGCGGGACACCTTGTGAGTTCTATCATGAACTCGCGTGCGATGCAATGCCTTGCGACGAGTGTGATGCCGTACGCTTTGACATCAGCGATGCAGCACGACCTTACCGCTCCTCTGGAACCATTGAAAGCGATGCAGCACTATGCCCTTTCTGCTTTACTGGTCAATGTTATTCTAAGCGTGTTCCTACCTGCGGATGCCATCCATACACTGGCAAAGAATACACGTTGCCTGTGGCTTTGCCTAGCTATTGTAACTTTGAAAGTCGATTCCAGACGTTCAAAGATAAATGGCCCAAATATCTGCAAGGACCTACTCCCAAAGTTTTAGCTAGAGCCAGATTTGTCTACTTGGGAGAAGGAGATAAAGTTCAGTGTTTCAGCTGTGGTGTGACACTTCACGAATGTGAGTATAAAGAGTCAGCTTACTTGGAACATGCCAGATGGTCTCTGCGCTGTCAGTACGTGCCTTTGGTCGGTCCAAAGAAGTAATATGTCGGATACTTTAGAAGAGAACATTCGTCGTTTGCCTCCGGAGCATTGAGAACGCATTTACAAAGAGCGTGTCCAGATTCAAGTGAAACGCAAAGAACAAGTGCATCCTTTACGGCATAAACGTTTTAACCATTGGTATCTGAATGCTATAAAATTACTGATTAGTGGCAAAGCATTTACATGGTCAGACATTCATGAAGGACTACATGACACCTTTAAGATTTTGGATGACACAATCTACAATGTGACACTCTTACACAGAATTCCATGGAACAATTTTCAGGAAAAAGTTCATGACTTACAGGAATACAAAAAACTTTACAAGAAGTATCTCCTCAAGACGAAACTTCTTCATGGCGTCTGATGTGTAGTAAGGTAATCACTGAATGTCTTGGATATTCTTTACCACCAGATTCCATTTGGCAAACGTGTGACTATTTCATCAAAAAGAAAAACGTGGCCGTGAATGACTAGTTTAGAAGAGCACATTCAGAATTTACCTTTAGAGCTGCGAGAACGCATTTACAGAGAATTTGTCAAGATACAAGTGAAACGCAAACTCAAAGTCATTTCTCGATTTTTAAACTATTGCTATTTCCACAGTATAAGAAGACTGATTCTTGGGAGAAACTATCACAGATGCCTTGGGGTAGACTATCACAAAAGATACAAACCTTGTGAACCTGGATATAAAAGCTGACCACGCCACGACCGTTGTCTTCAGTCTTGGAACAAATTCCTCGGAAGGAAGTCAATGATAGTGTTCAGACCTTAGAGGATTACAGACTACTGATAAACGAACTGTCTCCATTGAATTTTGGACGATATGTGGTAAGTGTGTTATTTACTACTTTTTTTGGATTTCGTTTCCCAGGAAATTCGTTGTGGACTATTTTTTATGAACAGTACATGCAGCAAACACATGACCATCCACATAAATTGTGCTAAAAGTATTGAGAATCGTGATGAAAACAAGTTGTGTGAAGAAGACATTTGTCAAACTTTATCCACGCTTCATACTTACCAAGAAGTGTGTATCGCTAGTTGGTTAAACCAACAAATTAACGATTGGAAAAATGTTCGTGACTGAAAAAGTTTTGGTTTCGATGCTTGGCTACAAGAAGTGACACACTATGCCAAAGCCCTTGCGTGTCACTAATCATCCAAGAAAAGAAAAAATGAATTTAGAGTCAGTGCCAGAAATGACATTAGAAACCATTTTAGAAATAGTGGAAGAAGAACCTGACACAGAGGAAGACCCAGTACAAGTTCACGACAGTACCGTCGTTCAACTCGATACGTCTGAGGAACAGAAATTAGAGACACTCAATTCCACAACAGAGACTATGAATCGTGTACGTCGATTTCGTGGGACACCCATTCATCGAGAATGTTCTACCCTGATTTGTGCATGCCCAACTTTGGTTCTTTTAGTGTGTGCCTTATTGATGTACCTAGCCATTTATCTCTTATGTGTTTTCGTGTTTTAATTCTGGACATATAAATATGCTTTGTTTGACACGTTACAACATTCAACGTGTATGAAATGTCTTGTGTCTTTCATGATCCTCTCAAAATTTCCATACCATAGCCATGGCTGCATCTTCCTACTCTTCTTCTGTTCTCAAAGTGATTGACGAAAAGTTAGATTGTCAAAGTTGGGAAGCTTTGTATCTGCGCCATCCTTTTAACATGTTGATTGCTGGACCCAGTGGTTCAGGCAAAACCGATTTTGTCAAACGTTTGATCGAACACAAATCCCATTTGTTTGATCGTCCCCCTCAAAGTATCATGTGGTGTTACAAAGAGTGGCAATCATCTTACACTTTACTCCAAGAAAGTCAAGGAGAATCCATTTCGTTCGTAGAAGGCATTCCTCGCGAAGACGATGGGATCGTGTCTGACTTGAGTCAAACACATCTGGTCATCTTCGATGACATGTTAGCAGGAGATGAAGAAGAAATAAACTTTGATTTACACGAAAAGGACATCATCATAATGCCAGTATCATTTACATTACTCAACATTTATTTCAACAAAGTAAACCCCATCGTACCATCAGTCTCAATGCTCATTATGTCGTCTTGTCTAATAGTCCCAGAGACAAATCTCGAGTGCAAGTGTTAACTAAACAGTTAGGCACCCTTTGGTTAACTTCCGACGATGCTACTCAAACACCTCATGCGTATTTACTCATCGATTTAAAACCCACCACTCCAGACTATTTGAGATTTCGTACCAGTTTGTTTCACAACTGGTGTTAAGAAGGAGGTCCTGTCATTTACATGTTCCCTTTGGCAACTCTCTGATAAAAAACTATAAAAACATCCATCACATCTTTTCTTTCCAACAGTCTTCAACACTACTTCCTTTAAATCTCATCCTCCTGCCAAATTGATTCGTGCCCTGTATGGCATCAGTCGCGAAAAAAATGCACAAGTCCGTGCCAATTTGTTAGAAGCTAGTCTCAAAGAAGTCTTACGATGGTTTACTATGACAGCACGTCAATTACTTCAAGGCATCATTCACATACCCCATCAAACCCAACGCTTTTTTGAAAAACATAAAAGTGAGTTGACACAACTGGTAGATCCAAGAATCGATCCACACACTAAAAAACAAATCATTTTGAAACCTGGTGGCAGTGGTTCTTTAGGAGGTGTCATTATTCGTTCTCTTTTGAAATGGGATCTAAAGCCCAAGCCAAAACCAAGAAGAAGAAAAAAACCAAATCCCCTCAAAGACGGCCACAACAAAAAGAAAAGCCCCAAGAAGAAAAGCTCCTCCAAGAAAAAAACAGCATCTCCTGCCAGAAAAGAGGTACTACTGCTAGGACGCGCACGTACTCCCGAAAGCCACGAGAGGCAGTGACGGTGTCTCCTTCTCCTGCCACTTTTTCTTCTTCTTCGCCCTGCATGATGATGCCTGCCAAACCTGATTTAAGACCCGTGTTTCCTAATTTGATGCAGAAATGAAAACCTATTTCAAAAGTCAGTTCTCTGGTGGCATCTACGTCTTTTGCTCTTGCCACTGCGGCTGTCGCTAAAAAGTGGCCTCACCTTAAACCAAAGTCCAAGACAGAACAGGCGTGTTACAAGGTTTACTGGAGTTATCCAAACAAGAACTGACACGATTTAGTCCTTTGAAAACACCTCATCATCGAGTGATGCCTGTCATGAAATTGATACAAGGTGCTGGCCATCAGTGGAGGCGAGTTCCAGTATAAAAAAGAAATGTTGGATCAGATGCACCTCAGTCATATTTTGCTCCTGACACGAAAGATGGTCAAAAAAAATGCACACCACCCTAGTCGTCCCAAGAAAGGCAAAACAAAAAAGGACTCCCACCTCGTTTAGCTAAACATTGGGATGTGTTGTCCGTCCTGACTAAATCCAATCCTCCCATGCGAAAACAACTCATTCAAACAGCCCTGAAAGAAATCATCGAATCTCTGTGTTAATGTTGTTTGAATGTGTTGAAAAGAACGGTACCTTTGTCCAAGATACAGAAACAGAAACTAGGAAAACATTAGAACGTTCGTCGCCAAATGGTCAAAAAGAAAATACCCCTCAGTCAAAAGAAAAAAATGCTAGTGCAACGAGGAGGATTTATACTCATGCTGATAGGACCGTTGTTAAAAATAGCTGCTCCTTTGTTAGGATCGATTGCTAGACCCCTTTTAGGAGGAGTCATGAGATAAGGAGGGGAAGAAAAAGGAGGTAAAATGACACCCTTCTCTGGAAAGACAGCACACTTGTACCTTTGGATCTTATGGAAGGACGAAAACTGACTTTAGTTCCTTACAAACGAACGATGGACTCCATCGTTGGTACGAACAAAGGATACCTCATTTACCTCCCAATCCTATTCTCAATAAGATGTCACAGTTACAACAAGAATTACAATCGTTAATGGATCGAAGTGATTTGTCAGAAGCAGAAAAATCACAACGGTATGGCCAAGTATTGCAATGTCTTCAACTCTTTCACCAGAAAGCTTTAGACGGAACAGCTAAACCAAATCTGAGATTTCAAGGCGATGATGAAAAGCGAACCTAAAACCACTAAAACAGACACTGCCACGGGGATGATAGAAGAAGACGACACACGAGAAGTGTTTCAAACTCAACCTGCTTCCATACCTAGTAAGATTGTAGCTTCCTTGTTGACACCCTCCCCTACGCCTCAACGAGAAGAAATGAAAGCTTGGGTTAAAAAAATGATACCTGCACCTTCTTCAGCAGAAGAAAAAAAGAAAAAGAAAGAAGGGATGACAGAAGTGAAAAAAGACATCAAGAAAAAAGTCACCACTTCACAACTGACTCCTGTTTCTCGTCGGACACGTCAAGCTTTACCCAACCCCCAACCCCCCATACCCCACGAATCCAAAAGTAGTATTGAACAGTGAGTGACTTATTGAGGAGCAACATTGTATCATGGAGACACTTTTAGTGAGCATTTACTACAATCCTGCACATGCTGCTGGTTACAGAGGAGTTCAAATATTGTATCGAACAGCTAAAACCAAACTGAAAAGTGTACGTTTGCCAGAAGTACGAAAATGGTTACAAAAACAATCGACGTACACGTTACACAAACCCATTCGACAAAAATTTTCCAGAATTCAAACCAAAGTGGCTGGTATCGATCATAAATGGCAAGCAGATTTAGCCGATGTCTCTCATTTGTCAGCGTACACTCGTGGTTACAAATATTTGTTTTGTGTCATTGACATGTTTTCAAAATCCGCTTGGGTCGTTCCTTTGACTTCTAAAAGCAGTGCAGAGTTAGTACACGCTTTAAAACTGGTGTTGAAACAAAGTGGTCATCACCCTTTACGATGGTAAACAGACAAAGACACATAATTTCTAAATCAAGCTTTTCAAAAAGAAAAAAAAAAGAATTACAATCGTTAATGGATCGAAGTGATTTGTCAGAAGCAGAAAAATCACAATGGTACGGCCAAGTATTGCAATGTCTTCAACTCTTTCACCAGAAAGCTTTAGACAAAACAGCTAAACCAAATCTGAGATTTCATGGCGATGATGAAAAGCGAACCTAAAACCACTAAAACAGACACTGCCACGGGGATGATGGAAGAAGACGACACACGAGAATGTTTCAAACTCAACCTGCTCCCATACCTAGTAAGATTGTAGCTTCCTTGTTGACACCCTCCCCTACGCCTCAACGAGAAGAAATGAAAGCTTGGGTTAAAAAAATGATACCTGCACCTTCTTCAGCAGAAGAAAAAAAGAAAAAGAAAGAAGGGATGACAGAAGTGAAAAAAGACATCAAGAAAAAAGTCACCACTTCACAACTGACTCCTGTTTCTCGTCGGACACGTCAAGCTTTACCCAACCCCCAACCCCCCATACCCCACGAATCCAAAAGTAGTATTGAACAGTGAGTGACTTATTGAGGAGCAACATTGTATCATGGAGACACTTTTAGTGAGCATTTACTACAATCCTGCACATGCTGCTGGTTACAGAGGAGTTCAAATATTGTATCGAACAGCTAAAACCAAACTGAAAAGTGTACGTTTGCCAGAAGTACGAAAATGGTTACAAAAACAATCGACGTACACGTTACACAAACCCATTCGACAAAAATTTTCCAGAATTCAAACCAAAGTGGCTGGCATCGATCATAAATGGCAAGCAGATTTAGCCGATGTCTCTCATTTGTCAGCGTACACTCGTGGTTACAAATATTTGTTTTGTGTCATTGACATGTTTTCAAAATCCGCTTGGGTCATTCCTTTGACTTCTAAAAGCAGTGCAGAGTTAGTACACGCTTTAAAACTGGTGTTGAAACAAAGTGGTCATCACCCTTTACGATGGTAAACAGACAAAGACACAGAATTTCTAAACCAAGCTTTTCAAAAAGAAAAAAAAAGAATTGAAACAATGCCACATTCATTTTTTTTACCACTGAAAATCCTGAAACCAAAGTCAGTGTCGTGGAACATTTTCAAAGAACTTTGAAAGAATGCATGTGGAAATATTTTATACATCAACACAATCTCAAGTACACTGACTTGTTACCACATCTGGTCAAAGCTTACAATCAATCGTAGCATCGGATGTGCCCCCGAAGAAGTCACCCCTGAAAACGAAGTGAGGGAGTTTGATCGATTGTTTGGAACGCCCAAGATTGGACACAAGAACGCAGTGGTGCTCAAGACGGGAGATTGGGTTCGCATTGGAAAAACCAAATGCACTTTTGACAAAGGTTATTTACCTAACTGGACCACCGAATTGTTTCATGTCACTGGACTAGTCTGTGGACATGATCCTCCAGTCTATAAATTGGAAGACATGCATGGAGAAGTGTTAACAGGAACCTTTTACTTGCCCGAGTTACAACGAGTGACCAAAAAAGAAGACTACGTGTACGATATTGAAAGCAATCTCGATTGAAGAACACGTAAAGTAGGCAAACGTCAACTGGAAGAATTCAAGCGCGTTGGAAAGGATATCCCCCTAGTTTTGATTCTTGGATTGCCGCTTCCCAAATCATCGACTATAAAAAGAAGAAGTAACCATCATGCCGTTCAACACAGCAGCTACCTCTCTTCACAGAGTTCTCTCTTCAAGAATTACAAAAACAACCTTTATGAGTGTGGTGCGGAAAACATGTGCCTAAAAGTATGGTTAATTTAGTTTTTACTAATTTATTTTTAAAAAAATGGCTAGTTGTTACTAATACACGTGTATATATATATATATATATATATATATATATATATATATATATATATATATATATATATATATATATATATATATATATCAAACTATTATAGAACAACTTTCTCTCTCAAACTGCCTTACCACATCAGATCAGACATGATAGGTTGAGTCTTACCATGAACACCTTTCGCATTCGAACAAAAGATACACCATTTAGTCCAGCTGAATTTACTCAATATAAAAACACAGTTAAACAGCATGTCAGATACCACAACATTTCTACCAAATAGCTGTAAATTATCCTGACATGGGCGTGTCTTTCAGTCCAATGCACCTGCTTCATTATTACATTTGCCTTTTAGACCAGTGTATGTCAGGTGTGTAATATCAGGATCTCATGGGCCTCCTATTAAATTTTTCTTCTTTTTCATCTTCACTTGGTAATCTAGAAAGGAAAATGGGTATTAAATCTATTGTGTGATATAGTTAGTCATATACAGTAGGACCCCGCTATAGCACGATGGTCGAGGTCCACAAAACGAGATCGTGCTATGTCCCGAACTGTGCTATAACCAACCTAGACAAAACCAAGTCATTTAGCTGAAGAAAATGATGCATGCACCAAAAAAATTAGGGGGGGGGGGTAAATTGTGGGCTAAAACAACGTCCTTTATTGGCACAGTTACCATCTTAAATCAATGTATGTTAAACGAGAAAGACACATGCAGTGAAAACAGAGATTGCACATATAATATTTTACTTTATTCAGAGAACCATGCATTGGTACATTTATATGTACATGTCTATTGCATAGCATGAATAGTTAAAGGATCAACACGTGTACTCACCAACCGATCTCATGGCATGCGTAGGAGTGAGTCAATAATAATTCCATCGAAATTATGTACACAGAAGTATAATAGCATTGTCTGATAAAGTTCTGAAATCCTACATTGCCGTCTAGTCATTGTAAATCGTCGTCGTCTAGTCATCGTAAATCACATCCGACTCCGATTCCTCAGCTTTACTGTCATATGCGGATGCTTATGCAGAGACTTTGCTTGGGCTCTACAAGTAACACTTTGATCATAAAGTCAGAAATCTATTAAATGATGCAACTGGACACGTGTCAATTGTGCAACAAGATCACAGGGAGTTCAAATAACCACCCTCTGTTACTTGGCACTGAACAAGTATCAAACTCGCGGCTTGATCAAAGGGTTGTCACATGGGAAAACAAAGAGTGTAGTGCCTTTACAAGCTAAGGGATTAAGGTAAAAGTATATGCACAGGAAGTTGTAGAACTCTACTTGGCACTGAACAAGTATTAGATTCGCGGCTCGATCAAAGGATTGTCAACTTGAAAACAAAGTGAGTGCTTTTACAAGCCAAAGGCTTATCGGTCCACGTGTACTAGCATTTGGTGGAGCTGTAATATGCAATAAAACAAGTAAATGTGAAGGGGTCATAATTAAGAAGAAAAAAAACCACTTTAAAGTAAAAGCATTCTAGAAAATCTGCTGATGATATGTGTACAAGGAAGAATTATCAATAAATTCTTTTCAATAAAACTGTTTAATATTCTTATGAATGTCACTTCCTGAACCTGGATTTAAGATCCTCAGTGTAAAGTATATTTCTTACAGTCAAGCTTCATGAATCAAGACTCCATTTATCCAAATATCTCTGTATCTGAACAACAATTTCAGGCAACAGATTTTATTTATCAATCTTTAAATAGATCAACAAGTTCAGATTCCTTGTCTATCTGTACCAGTGTGGCGGGGACAAAAGTGCCTGGGTTAGTGGAGTTTCACAGTAATATAAAAGGTTGTTATAAATAGATTTAGATGAAATTTTTGGCTGAAATAATAACTGAAAATATGAAATTTAGACTTTATTTAACAAAATAAATAAGATATGGATAAAACATTCACATTCACAAAATATTTATGTATAGCTATTATGCCTGCAAAAACTTGGAATTTATGTCTTATTGCAAAATATATCTGGAATGTGTTGATAGCCAGGGGTTGAAAAATCCACTCGCCCAGTCAGGCAAGTACTAAAATATGTTACTTGCCCATAATAAACTCTTACTCAACCATCTATATCCAGAAATATACAAACTGACAAAGTTAATGACATTAATTCGATCATGTGAAAGGTTGTTTTCTGAAACTTGTTCTGTGACTCTTCTAACACCAGTTGTAAGTAATTACAAACTGAGACCTGTCTGCCCTCCGTCTAGTAAGCATAGTATTAGTATTTAAGAGTGAGCGCAAAGCACTTATTATTGTATGAGATTGATCAAAACAAATGGGAAATTAGAGGAATGTTGAGAAATTTGCTCATGTAAATAAGGCTCCTGCCTCAACTTCATTCCACCCCTACCCCATGATGGAGATAAACCTGTAGTAAAATAAAAAGTGCACAACTCTTCAGAAAATAGTGAGAGTACAATGATTTGTCAACATGCATATATTCTGATGATGACAATATTATATATAAAGTTTCACAGCAATCCACTAAACACTGCAAAAATAGTTGCATTCACAAAATTCTGACATACATTGCACCAGCCGCAAGTGAAAAAGGGCAATAATTCTAACAAAAATCACAGGAGCACAAAGATTTGTCAGTATGTGCATTTTTAGATGATGGCCATAATATGTACCAAGTTTCCCAGTGATGCATAAAAACTGCAAGACAAAATGCTGGACTAGTTTTGCTAATGAGATTGTGTCACATACTGCATTAAGCTAAAAGCCCAAAAGAGCAATAACTCCTACCAAAATTGCAGGAGCAAAGTGATTTGTCAATATGCATATCTTCAGGTGATGATCATAAAAATGACTAAGTTTTATGGCGATCTATCAAAAATTGGGGGACTGGTTGGGCCAACAAGTTTATGTCATATATAATATTAAGCTACAAGACAATATGAGCAACAGCTCCAACAAATATTGTAGGAGCAAAGTGATTTTTCAATATGTGCATCTTCAGGTGATGAATATAACAAACACCATGTTTGATAGCAATTCATCAAAAACTGGGACTGATTGCACTAACGGGATTGTGTTGTACACTGTTACAAGATAAAAATGGCAATAATTCTAACAAAAATTTTGGAGTAAAGTGATTTGTCAATATGCAAAACAGCCTTTTTATTAAAAAGAAACAAGAAACACCAGTCAGCCCTGAAACAGCACTCACCTGATCAGATGAATGGAAAATTCACTCAACTCCTACAAATTTATACTCGCCATTTTGAGCTGAGTGAGTGAATTTTCAACCCCTGATAGCACAAAACTAATGTTGAAAATGTGCAGTATAAAAATATTTGCATATATAACATTGTACAATATTTTCAATTTGTAAAAGATATTTACATGTATACACTACATTAAGCAGCCTGTTACGATATACAGTAAATAGATTTACTGAGAGCATATTTAGATTAACACCGTACTATCAATGTTTACTGTGTACTACGTCATCAAAAGGAATATAAAGAAAGCTACCACATGAAACATGGTGTCAGATGTGAAACCAGACAATATTTTCACCAAATGCAGGCTGAATTAAACGTTGTCGGAATCAGGAAGGACTCGGGTATACACAGGAATATACGGACTACGTGACTGTTTAACAAATTCCGGATTTATCATGTTTTCAGACCGGAATCGAACGTTTTGTGACTTGTGATCGTCGTCCTCGTGTTTCCCGCCCGCTTCAAGATGGCTTCAGGCAAACTTCCAGTGCCTTTTCCAATGGAAGTGAAGGGTAATCTAAGGGATAACTGGACTTTCTTTGAATCTCAATGGGACAATTATGAGATAGCAACAGGTCTGGATAAAAAAGAAGACAATATTCGCGCGGCTACTCTGTTGAGTGTTATGGGCAGAGAGTGCTATCGAATTTTTCAACATTTAGATATTCCGGACGGCGATCGGAAGAAGGTGAGTGCAATACTCAAAGCACTAAAGGAACATTTCATTCCAAAGACAAACGTCATATATGAACGATATGTTTTCAATACATCCGATCAATTACAAAACGAAGGTGTAGACGTCTACGTTACCAGGCTTAGGGGTCTCTCCAACTCATGTGAATTTGGCACGCTACAAAGCCAAATGATTCGTGATAGAATAGTGTTAGGCACCAGAGACAGTGGAGCAAGGTCACGCATGCTTCGTGAACCGGACTTAACATTTGAGAAAGTGGTAGACATGTGTAGAGCTAGCGAGATAGCCAAATGAGGAAACTTTCTTCTACCGAAGAAGTGAACTATGCGTCGAAACAAAAAGTCAAACATGAAAAAAAGAAGCGTACTTCAGAAATGGAAGAACAGAGTAACTGTCGGTACTGTGGTGGAACACACGCCAAGCGAGAATGTCCAGCGTATGGAAAGGTGTGCTCAAAATGCAAGAAAAAGAACCATTTTGCAAAAGTCTGTCTTCAAAGCTCGAGACCAAAAGTTAACAGTGTAGAAGAAACGGACAGTAGTAGTGATGAGTCAATCTATACACTGAATGCCCTTACCGATAAGCAGTGGTTTGTAAACGTAACCATGTCAATGCCGAACACTCCAAATAAGAAGTCAATCAAGTGTCAAATAGACACTGGTGCGTCATGCAACGTAATATCAACCAGTGTTCTATCACGCATAGCAAAACAGAAAAAGCCAAGAATGGTGCCAACAAAAACGAAGCTGAAGTTATATGATGGGAGCACATTATTACCAGTTGGAAAATGCGTAATTAAATGTACTGTAGGTCAAGTAAAAAAAAATCTGGAATTTCATGTTGTGGAGATTGCCGGCAAAGATGCTACAACATTATTGTCAGCAGCAGCTAGCGTAAAGTTGGGCATCATCACTGTAAACGTGGTAAACAGTGTGGTGCAAACTACCGAGACAATACTAACCAAGGAAGTCATTTTTGAAGATTATAGTGATGTGTTTGATGGCCTTGGATGCCTACCAGGGACATACAGCATTGAAATTGATAAAACTATAAAACCGGTTCAGCATCAGCCTAGACGGGTACCAGTTGCCCAGAAAGCAGAAGTGAAAGCAGAAATCGAACGACTAGTGACCAAAGGGATCATTACAAAAGTGGTGGAACCTACTGACTGGATTAGTAGTATGGTAGTTGTAAGAAAACCAAAAAAGCTCAGGGTGTGTTTGGATCCTAAAGATCTTAACAAAGCCATAAAGCGTTCCAAGTACATGATGCCGACAATTGATGACATTCTTCCTAAAGTGTCAAAAGCCAAAGTATTTACAGTTCTTGATGCAAAGGATGGATTTTGGCAAGTAAAACTTGAAGAAAAAAGTAGCTACCTTACAACATTCTGGACTCCATTTGGCCGATATAGGTGGTTACGTCTCCCTTTTGGAATTTCGTCTGCACCAGAGGAATTTCAGCGCAGACAACACGATGCTTTAGAAGGGCTACAAGGTACTGAAGTTATCGTGGACGATATTTTGGTATATGGTCAAGGCAAAACCATGGAAGAAGCCATAAGAGATCATGATAAGAAACTGGTTAGTGTTCTAGAGCGAGCAAGAGCGGTAGGATTAAAGCTGAACAAGGACAAACTGAAGCTTCGACAAACTGAAGTAAGTTACATGGGCCACATACTCACGTCCAGTGGTATACGTCCAGATCCAAAGAAGATACAAGCAATATTAGACATGCCGAAGCCAACCGACGTAAAAGGGGTACAGCGCTTTATTGGACTAGTGACATATCTTTCCAAATTCTTACCACATTTGTCAGAAGCATGTGAACCGTTGCGAAGATTGACAACAAAAGATAAATTGTGGTATTGGCAATCACAACAAGAAGAAGCCTTTGACACCATAAAGCGACTAGTAACTGAGCAACCAGTGCTTAGATACTATGATTTGGAAGACGAAGTAACTCTACAATGTGACGCGAGTGAAGCAGGGCTTGGAGCAACATTGCTTCAGAATGGACAACCAGTTGCATTTGCCTCAAGAGCGTTAAGCACTGTAGAAAAACATTATGCACAGATCGAGAAAGAGTGCTTAGCAATAGTATTCGCGTGTGAACGGTTTGAACATTATATATATGGTCGTTCTCAAGTCACTGTTCATACAGATCACAAACCTCTAGAAACAATCTATGGAAAACCACTGTTAAATGCGCCAAAGAGGTTACAACGTATGCTCTTAAGACTGCAGAAATACAGTTTATGTATTCAATACACAAAAGGGACCGAGATGTACATAGCCGATACATTATCTAGAGCATTCTTAACGACAACATGGAAGGACAATGATGACACTATTGAAGTTTTCAGCATTCAACAGCAGAAGCTTGACCAAGATCTATCAGCAATTAACTTTGCTGAAACAGTTAATGTGACTGAACAGCGTTTTAAGCAAATTCAAGTACATTCATACCAAGATGAAGCGTTACAAACACTAAAATCAGTTATTCTGGCAGGATGGCCAGATTCCAAAGCGGAAGTACCTGTCATAATTCGTGAATACTGGACGATTTGAGATGAATTAGCAGTCCAAGACGGGGTGGTTTTCAAGGGAGCCAGACTAATAGTGCCAAAGACACTTCGCAGTGAAATGCTTACGCGAATACATGCAAATCACATGGGGGTCGAGTCATGTCTAAGGAAATCTCGCGACACACTCTTCTGGCCAAATATGAACAGTGAAATTCGCGATCATGTTGAAAAATGTAGCGTATGTAATGAATACAGTGCAAACCAACAGAAAGAGACGCTTATGACACATGATATTCCAGACAGGCCCTGGAGCAAGGTGGCCATTGATATTTTCACATTTAGGCAGTCAGACTACTTAGTTACAGTTGACTACTATTCAGATTTCTGGGAATTGGACTTATTACCAGACACAACCTCAGCTGCTATAATTAATTGTCTGAAAGGTCATTTTAGTAGGCACGGCATTCCAGATACTCTGATATCAGACAACGGTCCTCAGCTGTGTAGTGTGGAATTCAGTAAATTCTCACAACAATGGGAATTCGACCATGCCACATCATCACCGTACCATAGCCAGTCAAACGGAAAGGCAGAGTCAGCTGTCAAAATTGCGAAGGGGTTGGTAAAAAGGGCCACTAAAAGCAACATGGATATTTGGAAGGCTATCCTCGACTGGAGAAACACCCCAACAGAAGGAATGGACAGCAGTCCAACGCAACGTTTAATGTCCAGGCGAACTAGAAACACATTGCCAATTTCAGACGAGCTTCTAAAACCGAAAGTAGTAGAAAACGTGCGACAGAAGAAAATGCTGAAACACCAGCAGTCCAAGTTCCAGTATGACAAAGGAGCAAAGGACTTGCCAGAGTTGGTGATCGGACAATCTGTCCATATGGCGCCTCTACCAAATGATCGAGAGAGAAAATGGCGGCTCGGAACCTGTATGGAACAACATTCACCACGATCATATGTAGTCGATGTAAATGGGCATCTATACAGAAGGAACCGAAAGTACATCAGGGCTACATCAGAAGCCATTCCAGAGCCAATGATCAGTGATCCAAGTGTTTTCAATGATCAAAAGTGTGTAAAAAAAACAGGTTATGAAGAGCAAAGTGCAAGTGAATCTAGTGTCAAGTCTAGTAAAAATACAGCCACTAGTGAAGAAGTAAATATGGAAGGCAAAAGTTCTCAGTGTAAAGAAAATTCAATTCATGTGGAATCATCGCCCAAACCAAAAGCAGTGAGCGGACATCCTGTGGTCAATCTCGAAAACTCATACAAATCAACAAGGACCAGAAACATTAAACCGCCAAAGAAATATGAAGATTTTGTCTAAGAACATGTGTACTCAGAAATAGACTAGTTAAGTTAGTTATTGTTAGACATAAGTCAAGTTCTTTAAGCTGTATTATCATACACAGTGAGTGTTTTAATTTTTTTTGTTTTTACATGTACAAAGTTTCGTTATTTCTTTGTTTTTTTTTTTTTTGTGAAAAGAAGGAAGGATGTTACGATATACAGTAAATAGATTTACTGAGAGCATATTTAGATTAACACCGTACTATCAATGTTTACTGTGTACTACGTCATCAAAAGGAATATAAAGAAAGCTACCACATGAAACACAGCCAATACTAGGGGTTTTCTATTTGGAAAATGTACAAGTTGACCATGATGCAGGTTTTTTTTCCAGTAACAAGAGTGTAACAACATATAGGATGATGTTTTGTGACTTTACCAGGTGTTAATAGAGTCATGAAGTATATTCTTTAAAACAAATTGAAGTCCTCATACCTCTTTGCTATAAGGACTTTTTAAAGTCCTCATACCTCTTTGCTATAAGGACTTTTTAAAGTCCTCATACCTCTTTGCTATAAGGACTTTTTAAAGTCCTCATACCTCTTTGCCATACAGACTTTTTTAAAATGGCCTATACATTATGAGCTTTACCTATTAGGAAGTTGTTTTAAAAGCCTGATTTTAAAGCTGCTATTCCTCCTAAAATCAATATATAGCTGTGATGATAGCCATGTTCAACACAATTACTAACATTTCATCACTGGGCATATTCTGTATGTAGATTATGTAGACATGTTGTCTTCATAATCTACTTACAGAATATGCCCATATAAGAGTTCTGCTTTCTAAAATCCCATAGACTTTTTTTGTAACATTTTAATGATATCATCAAAATCTTTTAACCCTATCCATCTTTATATTTTTAATCTTAATGATACAGATTAACTATTGGTTTTGCTGATCATTGTGCTACATAAATTAAGTAAATCTATAAATATGTCTTCCACAGCTTTTAAACAAATGTGTCAGATACTATAGAAAGTTACTATAGAAGTCTGAGAATTTTGAAAGTGGGCATGCTTGTTTATAAAAGGGAACTCCATACATTGTTTAGGAACAGACTGTAGAAATGGAAGTTCTATCAAGGTTTTCTTTGAATAGATGATTTCTGAAATACCAAGAGTTGCATCCTCTACATAACTCTTCTGTTGGCTTTAATTACAAATTGGTACAAGAGTTGATATTCATGACAAGTCAATAGTGACTGTGTTGTCAGCTGGATTTGAGACTCGAGTTTAGGTAGGAAATGACTCACTTTGATTTTCTATACAAGCGACAGGCTTATGGACACCCGATTATTATAGTGATAAATTATTTCAATTTTTACAATTAGGTTCAGCACTGTTTGTGGTGTATTTCTCTAACCCAGTGGCCCAAGGAGTATCCATGCATTTTGCCATCTCTGTTCATGAATAAAGATCACTTGAAAAGAAGGGGCTTGCATTAACCTGAAACTGTCTTTACTCAACACACTTTATAAAGGCATTTTATCTACATTTTTCTCTACTGGCAATCAGCAGAACGCTTCCAAGTCCACTTTACTCATACTCGCTTTTCAATCTTTTACTGAGTAACCCAAACTGTGGAAGGGCAACTTTTAAATAACAAAATTACTTGTAACTTCATTTGAAAAAGAACAGACATGAATTATCTGCAGTAGCAATATAAACTATCCATTGAAAATAACTGCTCTAATCAAAAGCTTAGATTTAACAGAACAGATAGGACAGTGTCATTTATGATTTCCCTATTGAAATGTTTGCAGTGCAATGGTAGAGTTGTCATTACTGCAAGAAAAAAAGGCATTGCCCAAGGGAAGTAATTCAGAAACTGTATATTGTACACCAACTGTAACACTTTTAAGTGATTCTGGATTGCTCAGATATGTAAAAATACAAATTTTTCTAAAATTTAAAAATTCCAACATTTCACAAGCAATCATTCTGAATATGGAAAACCAAAATAACTGTCAGCCATTTTCAGAATTTTCTGAAAGATGAGGAGATGCAGCTTTAAAAGTGGCTAGAATAACTGAGTTCTTACTAATAATTAGGCTTTACCTATTTACATGTTACATTATAACAAGCAAGTTAACAAGGCTTTAACTGCAGTGACACATTCAGAGAAACCTTTAACAATTACAAAATATATGATTAAGCATTATCTGACCTTACCAACTAAGAAGTCAAGACAACAGTTTATATTTTGTGTAACTGCATACCAAAAAAGTAAAAAGATAAAAATCAAAGTGTTTACTCATAAACATGAATCCCTTGCAAACAGAAGCCCATTTGGAGTGGCTGACAATATATAGATTGGTATGGAGGAAAATACAAAAGTTACTCCAGTATGACAATTGACCTACTTTTGGTTTAGTTGAGTTATTCTTTCTGAGATGCATCCACATAACAATTTTGTATGAGTACAGGTGAAATAGGGTCCAAGATATTTAGGATGTAATAAACAAGTAGCTGAAAAAAATTAAGTCACTCAGGCCTGAAAATTAGGTCACAGTGACCTACTATTTGTATGGTTTAGTTACTCATGTTGAGATATATCCACATATCACTTTTGATGAGTGTAGGTGACATATGGTGTAATGAACTGACAGCTAAAAATACAAAAAGGCACTCAATCATAAAAATTAGACCACTGTGGCTAGTTTTTCTTGTGGTTCAGTTACCCTCCTTGAGATGCAGCCACATACCAAGTCTGATGTTTATTGGTGAAATAGGGTCCAAGATATTGAGGGTGTAATGAATGAATAGCTGAAAACAAAAAGTCACTCGAGGATGAAACTTAGATCATAATGATCTAATTTTTATATGGTAGGATTACTCACTTTGATATGCATCTATGTAGCAATTTTCATGAGTTTAGGTGAAATAGGGTCTAAGATATTAAGGGTGTAAGGAATGTAGAGATCAAAATACAAAAGTCACTCAAGCATGAAAATTGGGTCACACCAACCTAGTCTTGGTATTGTTGAAGTACTCATGTCAAGATATATCTGCTTCCTAAATTTCATGAGTGTCGGTGAAATAGGGTAAAGATATTGAGGGTGTAATCACTCAAGTGTGAAAAGCAAGTCAGCAGTAAACATGAAAACACCAGTGGGGTTGACAAAGCAAGTGAAACTGTCATCTGGTTGGTATTCTCCAAGGGTGCCACCATGAAAGGTCTCTGTGAACCTATAACCAATTGGGTTAGTTAGTCCAAATGTATGGAGAGGTAAGGTAACTTGGGCTGGAGATCCACCACTGTCCAGGTTGACAAGCACCACTGCCAAGCTCCCATGTGGAACAATGGGTCTGGTCCACACCTGGATGTTTCCAACCTACAGGAAGACAAACAAGAACCTAATAACAATAGTGACACCCATGTAATATAATTGTTGAGGCAGAGGAGAAAGAAAGGTTGGATGATAGCAAAGTTGACTGCATGGACTGAGCCATGTTTGACATAAATTTCCAACCAGCTGCTTATCTCTCACCATATTGATTCCACAGTACCAACATAAATATAAATACAATTCAGAGCATAGTATTGCTTATATTTTAAGCTCAATATTATAGGGATAATGCATGGTTTGCTGTGTGCAAATGTTTGCCAAAGCATGAGGAAAGAGTTTCGAGTCTTGAACTAGTGCTCTAGCAAATCCATGCACACACTTGTCCTAGTGCTCTGGCAAATCCATGCACACACTTGTCCTAGTGCTCTGGCAAACCCATGCACACACTTGTCCTAGTGCTCTGACAAACCCATGCACATTATTGTCCTAGTGCTCTGTCAAACCCATGCACACACTTGTCCTAGTGCTCTGGCAAACCCATGCACACACTTGTCCTAGTGCTCTGGCAAACCCATGCACACATAAAAATGGTGTATTACCATTATTCTTATATGATCAATTACTAGATACTTTAAGTATCTACCAAATACCTACAAAAAGGAGTTTTTAAACAAGTAAAACAAAAACTCTACTCAGATAGTAATGTGGCTCATGAACTGTCAACACAAGGTTACAAATCTAAATGTAGACAATGAATACTAGCTTAACAAGGTATGACAACTTAAGACAAGAAACAAAAATTACTTTTTAAAAAAATGACCAAAGCTAAAGAAAATGACTTGAAAAGCAAAACTATTAAAAGACACCAACTAAGTTTCAGAAAGCAAATCTTTTAGTAAATTATGTTTCTCTGAAAATACTTACCCAATCACATTAATGTTAGGACAAAATAAACTCAGCTACCTCTCGAATCCAGTCCTCCTGAAAAGATGAAAAAATACATCTTTTCCATCTATATAACATATAGACAAAGGGAAGAAACTCTTAACCATTCTCTCCCCTTAACACTGTAGGTGGATACCCATCAACTGGATGTTTGCCAGTTTTAAGCTGAGCGACACATCAACTAGGATGCTCCATTTGCAGGGAGGTGTGAGAGGATTTAATAGTAATGTGATCAGGACCTGACATGTGTTGCTGGTCCCAAAATTCCTGTGATGCTACTAAGGGGATGAGGCCTCTGAAGAGCGTCTCTGCCTCAATCTGTCCAGCCCTTAAAAGGTTCTTGCTGTGGTCCAGCAAGACCTTAGACGTCTCTATGGCAACATCCCTGTGGAGGTGAAGAAGTGCGACAAAGAGCACCATTGACATGGAGAGTGCATGATACAATGTCTTTGCTATTGCCTCGAGCAAGCGCTGAAATGCCACTGGAGACAATGATTCCACCTTCAAGAAATTGAAGGAGACTGCCCAAAAAAAAATCAGTATGCAAGGTGATTGTCACTTGGGTGCAGGCCTTAAACTCCAAGGCCTCCAAGGATTTTACCAGGAGGCAAACCCAGGCCACAGCCGATATCCCCACTTTGGTTGCACCAGAGACCTATGGTGGCGGTGGTGGCTTAAGAGGCCAAACCATAGAATGAACTCAATAGCTGGAGGCAGAGATCAGTGGCTGGAGCATAGATGGGGTGGGGGAGCAGACCTCCTCTTTTGCTGCCTTGGCAACTCCTGGCCCCAGGAAAACTTCTGTGTAAGCTCCTGGACCATTGCAGAGTGTGGGAGCAGCAGAAGATCTGGATGATAGGAGGCCTCAGAAAGCTTCTCCAGACAAGAAGGAGTTTTCTTGTCTTCAGTGCCAGAAGGTTTACGAGACAAGTATGGGGAAAAGAAGCAATAAACTTTGTTATCCACATCATTGAACGTCCAAACTTCCTCCTCCTCCAACACCTGACTCGACAGGTGTGAAGGAGCTGAGGACCCCAAGGAGGAGGAGGAATCATTGCCATCAGTTCCTCTAGGAACTCATTTGTGTCCACCATGATGGAAAGGACATTGTCGTCTTTGCCTGCTTCCAAGGTGAGATTGGACTGTCCTTCCCAGTATCTCTCTGGAGATGGAGACATACAAATGTGGTTTCCATTGTCATGTAATTGCTCAATGTGGATGATGGAACTAACCCTACTATCTGTCCTCCCAGGCAAATGGGATTGCTGATCCGTTCTTGACTGTCTTGGAGATGAGTGGCAGCCACCCTCCTTTCTGTTGGACAAGGCCAGAATGGATGAAGCAGGACCATGACCCACCACATCCACCCTACCTTGAAACCAAGGCTGGGACATCCATGATGTCATGGGGGGAAAGTAGACTCGTTTCCCAGTAGGGGGTCCCCACATCTTGTAGGGATTAAATGGGAACATAGGGAATGGTGATGTGGTGATCTGTTTCTCATCCCAAGCCAGACAAGTACAACTCAATTCCCTATCCCCATAGGGATTAAGTGGTAACATAGGAGCCTGATGGGGTTTGGAATAGACCCAATATCTGTCCCCAGACTGATAATCAAAGCTCAGTGACCGGTGCTCAAGGCCTGGTGATTGGTGGATGACTGGTACCTGGATCCCAGCACCCAATGACCAGTGAATGATCAAAGTTCGGTCCAGTGACAAAGATCTGATGAGCCTACTTCAGAGCTATAAGAGCGAGATCGCTGTTCTTCCCTCTCAGGAAGGAATGATTCACTTATCTCTGTCACTGTGACATGAACCTTGAGAAGGCACTGCTCATCTCTAACTGGGAGATGCCTTTCGCTCTCAGATGTTTTCTCTCCCTTGGGAGGAGCCAAGGATTGATACCTCACTGGCACTGATGGCTTTGTAACCAGCATCAGGGATCCTGGGCCTGTGGACAATCTCCAAACCACATAGGTCGTGGTACATTATTGTCCCCCAGGAGGAGTTGACTTTCCTGACATACAAGAGATCCAGACTCTGCCCTTTTTCCTCTCTCTGTATGTGCAGCGTTTTTCCACAAGGTTACATACATGCTCGGTCCAGAGACAACAAATCAGACATCTGTCTATGCATGCAAAACCAGTGCATGATAGGCAGATGGGGTGCATGTCCCATGGGGCCTTCCTGCGCCTGCACTTACCCACATCCTGCAACATATTAATCAGTGAAAGAGAAAAAAATCACACAAAACAACAACAACAACAAAATCGGGGAACATAAACAGGGTAGGCAATACTTACCCTAGCACCAGAACTATGGGGATTACAATTTACTGAAGCACTAGTTTCTAAGCAAGGTGCAAAAACTCTTCAAAATTAACAAAAGGAACACAGTGGACACTCAAATAAGCAAGGAGTGAGGAGAGAAATACTCAATCAACACAAAAAGGTATGTAATTGGCCTAAAAGACATTTAAAAGATGACAATGAAGGCAAATTTCAATGAGCAATTTGGCATATGTATACTACACACATAGTCCACGGAAACAAGAAGATATTCTGTATGTTGGCTATGACTAATGAATCAGACTGGACCAAGTTCTTTCAATTCTGACCCTCCAATTAGTGAGATGGATGAGATACTAATTGGAGGAGAAAATAATTAGCTTGGACTGCGGACTAGGAGTTCTGGAAAAGGAAAGAAATGACCAGATCTCCTTCTGCAAAATTTTGGCTTTCTCCAAATCTGATGGCACATCTGTCATGAAGGAAAGATGAAAGGAATAGGGCTGGATAAATTAATTGGAGACCCTTCCAAAACAATTTGGATAATCCATTCATTTTGCAAAAATAGTTAGATCCAATACTGAGATAAAAGAAGGAGTCTGGCGCCAACCAGTAGGCTATCTGCTGGCGGTCAGGGTGGCAAGTCAACAACGGTTGTTGGGAGGCTTGGAGAATGAGAAACCTTGTTTCTTATCATCCATATTGAATTGCCTCCTGAACTGAGGTCTCTGATGCCACCTGAAATTTGACTGGGGTCAAAACTGTTGTTGTTGGTCAGTAATCAGCCTCATCTCTTTGCTGACAATCATCTCTTGATGGAGGTTGAGATGATTTGGCCTGAATGCTGGTACTGGCAGCAAGGACAAGTTGGGGAGGCAGTTCCTTATCACAGACTTCCATGTATGATCGCTGCCTGATTTTTGGCTACTTAAAAAATGGCCAGCAATACTAGGTCTAACATGGAAGATGTTGCCACAATGTTATGCACAAGCTTAGAGATGGCATGCAAAATATTCTTATTCACCTTGTAAAACAGCAGGGTCATCATATTCACTGCCACAATGTTTTTATCTAATGTCAGAAGCTCAGTGGTAACTGTGTCTAAATGTGTTTGATACCAGTATGTTGAAAAAGTTGCTGGTAGCTGGCTTTTAAAAAAGAATACCTTAGAATTGCCTGGATCATGGATCTTATGTGACAGATGGTCTGAAATTTCCCTTATTGTCGCTAACTGTGGCAGTAGATTGAAGGAGGGATGTTCATTCTTGTCTTCCAAGTCTAGTGAAGCCTTTATCTTATGGGCTTGGCTTGCAACTGACAGTAGTAGACAATCAGAAATAAGCAACATGCAATATATTTCCTCAACAGTCACTTTAAAGCTGAACTCAGTCCATTCCATTGTGGGAGGATCTGAGTAAGCTAAGTCATCAAGGATATCCTTGCATTCACTGTAGGGGTTGTCCTCCTCAGACACTATGTCATTGCCATCATCTCTAAATGTACCATGCTATCTCTCCAATTCCTCAACAGTCACTTTAAAACTGAATTGTGGGATCTGAGTATGCTAAGTCATCAAGGATATCCTCACACTCACTGTGGGGGTTGTCCTCATCAGGCAATATGTCCATGTCAGCATAGAACATTCCAGAAGGCATGGAAGAAGCATTGCCATCATCTCTAAATGTTTCAATGTATCTCTCCAACAACAAAGCCATAAACAAATGACTTGCCCGTTGAATTGGCAGCTGGGCAAGTACCATGGCTTGTTTTGCCAATATGGATGGCCAGAGAGTGTTCTTGACAGCCGCCTGGGCAGTTGGCTCCATTTCTGGCTTTACAGAATGCATGGCTGTCAGCTGGACAGTTGGCTCTGGAACCATCCATGCAAAATATCTGGCAAAATGCATGGATCGGTCAAAATGATACCTGTATGGTTTCACAACTCACAGAACAGTTGGCTGGTATGCAGCACAGCTTGCCAAAATGACGGATCTCTGGTCACTACACAACAGGTATGACTGGAAGGACAGCTGGACTAACTGGTTGGCAGCCGGATTAGTGGCGTACGACATGAGAGGATGATGATATGGATCATTAAGAGCTGATAAACACCCCATGAACCACACTTACAGGCTTGAAGGCCATGCTTGAGCATGCAGGGGACTTATGTCCACTGGGCTGCCTAGATAAAGTGGGACACTCTACCATTAAGTCTAAACCATCCATCAAGGTCTGCAACGGATGTACCGAGGCCAGCAATTGTATCGACACTTCCTGTACCAGGTGACATATCTGTGACTCTATCAACATTTGGAAACCATGCAGGGACAGCAACTCCACAGCCCTTTGCTCTTCCAATTCACTGGATGTAACCACTGCAGTCTAAATTGTACACATAATTATGATTAGTGGAAAAGGAACCATTATGATGTCCCACACTTTGCTAGGAATCTATCCCATCTTTGCGTGCAGGCTCAAAACATCGCACTCCATCCAAGACTTCACATGTCTGTCCTTGTTCTTGATACTTTTCCACAACAGAGTGGACCAGATGCCTTCTGACTATAATGCACAAACACTGCAAGTTGAGGATGATGAACACTTTGTGCAAGGAAGACATGTCTCATGTGAGTCTTCATTAGCTTTAAATTTCTTGCACTTACAGCATTTACACACCACTGTTTAAATGAAATGACAAGAATGACAGAAATTCTAAAAATAACAACCCAAAAACTTACACAAATAACAACAATTGTTATATAAAACAAGCAAAAAATATATGTAGTGAGGTCGAATAAACTAACATCAACACACACCAACAATACCATGTTGAAGCACAAGGTCAGAATAAACATAGTCCACAAATGTGGAAACATTCACATCAATATTGATCAAAAATCAAAATAATGATTGCAACATGTAGCAAATACATTAAAACAAACCATTATACTGACTTTCTATAGATTGATGGATTGAAATCACAAAGATATTCAAGGATTTTGGGAGGTCATGCAGTGCTGTGTTGATAGAACTCAGTGAAAGCTTAAAACTGGTAAACATCTGGTTGATGCGAAGCCACCTAGCTGTGGTAAGGAGAGAGAATGGGTAAGAATTTCTTCCCTTTGTCTATATGGCACATAGATGGAAAAGACACATTTTGTCATCTTTTTGGGAGAGCTAGATTCAGAGGTAGTGAAGTTTATTTTCCTAACAATAATGTGATCGGAGAATGGATTCAAAAGAGAAAATGAAGATCACTGTCCTATTTATACACTTGAACACTTTTTTTAATTTGCATACATTCATATTTTTACCTCATGTTCTACTCGTCCAGTAAATTGACTTTTATTCTTGGAATTCCAATTTTTTTGTTTATCGTGGTTGCTACAAAGCACAAATTTCTGACCCAATTTTAATCAAACATGGTAAATAGGCTAATATCATCAAGATGTTCGATGATTAAACCATTATTTAGTACAAAATTTGTATCAATATTAAACATTAATCATCTCCCTTTTTTGTAAACTTTTTGTATACTTTCCCTTCTTCTCTTCTGATAGCTTCATCAGTATCATGGATACTTTGATTCATGATTGCTACAAATCACACATTTATACATCCAAACAAACAATTTTCCATCTGTAGAATCAGCAGGACCCCCATTTTTCTATAAGAGGCATATCCACAAATCAATAAACTGATATCTTCTCCAACGAAAGTCTTAACTTAGAAGTTCTCCTTTTGTCTTAGGAGTTATGGTGATACAATTTTCTCAAGCCTTAATTGGACAGCCATACCCCATATTAACCTGCATGGAACCCCAAGGGATAGAAAGAATTTGGATATCCACCTTATATACAACCCTGCCAGCCACCCCCATTGGGTCCTGGTTGACTTCAATCAATCTTTTGTTCTGAAGAAGAGCCTTGGAAGAAAGGCGGATGGTCCGCAGGTCTACTGACATGATGAGAGGAGCAGCAAATATTGTCCACATGGCCATCTGGGTTCTTTCCTGGTCTAGACTCAGGCCAAAGTTTCCAATCACCAACTGAAAAGGTTAGAGAACTTAAATTGCAAGATTAAAAGGTTGTACAAGTCAT
Organism: Margaritifera margaritifera; assembly: GCA_029931535.1. Lineage (NCBI taxonomy): Eukaryota > Metazoa > Mollusca > Bivalvia > Unionida > Margaritiferidae > Margaritifera > Margaritifera margaritifera. Next base: position 497,755 of record JAQPZY010001359.1, on the reverse strand, counting down.
TCTGTTCTCACATTGTATAATATATGAACGAAAATCTACATTGATTTCATTGCTGCTTACAGCTTTACCCCGGAGGTGTAAAGTTTCAGCCTTAACTATTTCAAAATTCTGAGTTTGGGGTACCCACTGCTGCATGTACAAAGTACCGATGGTGAGAAACCTGATTACCTCGAGTTTTATGGTTGTGGATTTGGCTACAACCAGGGTACTTATAGCCCAAAATTCTCTCTGTATAGTCAAAATACATACAAGTGTTGTCAGGAAGCTGTCCACTTTACAGAAGCAATCTATAGCTGTAGAGCTGTTCATGGGGAGTCATTGAACTCTGGGGGTTTTGTGTAACCCGGATGCTGTGGTTAGTGGTGATGTTGATTCGAAGGATGGGTCTGGTTTAATTTTTGTGAGGGTCAAAGGTTCTGGACCAGTGGGTCCGAGGGATATGGAGGCTCTCGAGGCTTCCTTCGTCAGGCTGGGAGGAGTCGACCATGCGCGGCCATACCTTCACTATTCGACGGGAGCTGTGGAATAGGAAATCTCTTGTGATCATTGACTGGATGCCACAAGATAAAAAACAACATACGTTCCGCTTTTTAATTAATTTAATTCAATGTCACTAAATGTATGAAAATCAAATTCAATGTCACTATACATGTATGTGTGAAAATCAGTTAAACAACCATCATACTTATTGATGAACCATATAGCAATTATACTTGTTTATAAATTTCATACATTGATCATATTGAGTTGATAGATCCACATGTCAACAATACTTGTGTAGAATTCTATATAATAATAAAATTTGTGATAGTTCCATACTTTGATCATATCTGTTCATATACGGGATCATTTGTGTTTATTTGTTGAAATTCCATGCTTTGATTGGTTCCATTTTGGAAGATATCATTTCCTTATATCCAATGTTGAACTTTATGCGCATAAGTAAGGTGTCAGATTAATTCATTATTTATATGCATTATAAATAAACATCTCATTCATGTACTGGTGAATGTGTTTAGTGTTTTCTGCTGGATCCAATCCCATGCAGCTTCAATCCAGTTGCATTTGCCCACCAATAATGAAATACAGAGCAAAAAATGTTACTACTTCCCTGACATGTGTCACTGCATGATGAAATCACTGTGGTCAACTGATGTTCAACAATTCTTGCAAAAAGTATTTAAAAATGGAAAAGCCATTCATTAGTACTAGGTAATGCAAATTTCTGCAGGCTGCTAAAATGATCTAGGTACTATGGGATAATAAAGTCATCGGCAGGCTGCTAAAATGATCTATATGGGATAATAAAGTCATCGGCAGGCTGCTAAAATGATCTAGGTACTATGGGATAATAAAGTCATTGGCAGGCTGCTAAAATGATCTATATGGGATAATAAAGTCATTGGCAGGCTGCTAAAATGATCTAGGTACTATGGGATAATAAAGTCATCAGCAGGCTGCTAAAATGATCTATATGGGATAATAAAGACATCGGCAGGCTGCTAAAATGATCTAGGTACTATGGGATAATAAAGTCATTGGAACTACTGTGCATGGCCATAATATCTTGCTCCAAAGTTTTCAAACTGAACCACACAACTGACCCATACTGGATAATCAACAAACCTCTTGACTGACAGGTACAAAATTTATCTGCAGATTAGCAGTCATGCTTCTATTTTCTTTACATATAATTGGAAATCTAAAATCATTTTGGGAAAACATTTGATATAATCATCTATGCAAAGTCCTGTGGCATACAGAAATTAACAATTCAGCAAAACAAGGGTCAATTTTAGGTCCACTTCTATTCCTAACTTTTATCATTGACTTACCTCTAACTACCAGTATATGACATACCATACTGACAACTTACTTTTACACAGATGCAAAATAATCTCAGACTCAACTTGAATGTGTTCTCCACAATGCACTAGACAAACTTAAGACATGGTGTGAGGAAAGTGAGATGATGCTTAATACGGACAAAACAAATTTTACTTGACACAACAAACAGAAGCTATCAAAATTAAAGCATACCCATTTTAATCTTTCTATGATAATGGCGAATAATGATTAGATATTTGGTGTACAAGTGGAAAATAATTTATTGTGGAATGAATATATCAATCATGTCATTAGAAAAGTAAACTCTTACCTTTGGCTACATAAGAAAATTAGAAATTTCATTCTTATGAAACATCGCATCATGTTTTACACAAGTTTTGTTTGACCATTTTTTGACTATTGTAATATTTTATGGGGTAATTCTACCAGTAGAAGCCTACAAAATCAGTTCAAATTACAAAATAGGGTCTGTAAAATTATACTTGATACTACATTCAAAAACATTTATGAAACATTTATGTATACAAGGACATATATTTCTCAGAAAAGCAAAAATGATGTATAAAATATCTAACAAATACTGAATATCTACACTATCTTTTTCATTGAACAAAGGACAATATATTTACTCATCACTTGAGATCCACTGTTTCAAAAAAAATACAAACTTCCAGAACCGAAGAGACCTTTCTTAAAAGCTTTCAGAGGGCCCCAGGTGGCTGAGTGGTCTAAGGCGCTCGCTTTTACAGATCACTGACATCTCACCTCTGTCTGTGTGGGTTTGAGTCTCTGCTCAGCCAACATGGGTATGTGAGAAAGCTTGCCAGTAGCTTCCCATGGGTCAGTGGTTCTTCACGGGGTTTTCCTGGGTTTTTCCTTAACCAAATATACTGGCCGCAATGTACAGCCTATCATGTGCTGAAAAATGGCGTTAAACCCAACATAACAAACAAAACAAACTTTAAAGCTTTCAGTATTCAGATGCCCTTGTATGGAATAATATTCCCAAGGAAATTAAAAAGGCTCAAACTGCACAGTCCTTTCATGGAAAGCTGATTACCTGGATGAAATAAAACAGTAAAAATTCAGTTTCCACTACTTCAGGCTGGCATTTGCCATGTAATTTTGCACATACACTCTCATGTACATTTTTAATTTTTGATTTTATTACATGTAATGGAATGAATATGGAGTTGCTGTGTTTCAGTGTCAGGGCTGTTCCATTCAACATACATGGTATCCAGGATAGGCAGTTTTTTTAAAATTATATGCCAGGGTACTCTGATTAGTCAAATAGTTCAGATGTAAATAATACAAAATTCTAAATTTCATATATGAATAACTACTCCATGTTGAAAGTGCCTTCACTGAGTCACAAGTATGTTTTACTAGAAGAGCCCTCAGTGCAAGCAAATAGTACACTTGGATCTTTTACCTATCAATTTACTTAGGTAGATTTGTGTGCAAGCATTTAGGTAGATTTATGTGCAAGCATATTCTGTATTTCATGCTTATCTTTGTATATTGTCAATGCCAGTTCAAGTATTTAGACCCAGGTGAAAGTGTGTATGTATGTGTGTGTAATGTTAAGGTGTTAATGTGACATTTTTGTGTGTAAATATTGTACATAATAGAGAGCCTCAAGATAGATTAGTTCTTTATAACTAATCGAGTCACCCTCTTAAAGCAAAGATATTATTATTATTATTATTATTATTATTATTATTATTACTTGCAGGTAGTTTAATTGTACCCCTTAAACTACCCTCTTACCATTGTTTTCTGTCTGACCTGCTCCCACCTAAACCCCTGAGGACAAACCAAAAATACTTGACCACATACACAATGCATCCACCCAGTACAGCATAATGACTTCTCAAATCATTCAGGGACATTACCATGATTTAGATACTGTTATTTTTAGAGTGATCAGGTCACATTACCACAATGTTTTGAAAGACATACCTTCAGTTTAGGAGAACCAGAAATTTTAACTTGGGTGGGACAATCAAGAGTGTATCATATGAGTACATGTATTATCAAATTCATACAACATTCATTTTACAATTTATATAAATGTCTCTCAGATGCTTGATATTGTAATTTCTAATAACGGGAGTATTTTTGAATCTTATATGAACTGTATGAAATTTTTTGAAATAGAGATGTAAATTGTTGCCCGACTCCATCATTATGATACTTAACTTGAATGGATACCTTTCCAGAGGAAAAATTCTCTTTGTCACATGTTTTTTGCATTTTTCTCAGACTTTATTTGGTGTTGCTGACTGGTTGAAATGATTAGAGCATATTTTTGTTTTATTCTGTCAAGTGACAAAATTCCTTTATATCTTGCTGGCAACTCATATCTACCTTCTCTATTCAGACTTGGATATTATGCTAGAAATTCAAAATTTAACCAACCTCAAAAGTAAGATGACCTTAAAAAAAATCCACCCAATTCCATTTTGCCTTAAAAAAAATAAGCTGTCTAATATATTTAACTTGTATCTTAAAATATCTTGAATGCACATATGTTAACATGTAAAGATAAAAACAAACATGTCTTCACAGAAAAAACACATATTCCAAACTAAATGTATATATGAAAATCTAACTGTTTTTTATGACAGAAGTCACACATTCTCAATCAATATCGAATTGAAAAGTATGAATTTTAAAAAATTATTTCATGTTCTCAAAAATAAGGTGAACACAAAAATATTCATGATTAAAAAAAAGCCACTGTTTATTTTCCAATTGTCAAGGTATGCTGAAAATCTTCTCTTTCTGAAATATCTGGATAGCAGTAGTGGCAGAGCACTAATTTTGCATCTCCGAGGTGCACAATTCAATTCCAACTACATGTATAATGAAGAATTTGTATCCTTTTCAAAGAATTATCCATAACATATGGTGTCTTTTAACTCATTTTTTTTTCATCCAGAATTAAAACTTGTCAAAAAGAAATGTAGAGCAAATTCATGCTATTTTTACCATGTCTGGATCATTCCAGGCTCCGGGTCCAGCAAAAGATAGGAAATTTTGATCATTATCAGCATAGTAATTGATAATGCTCTTCACACTGTCCCATTCATCATTCACATCATCAACATTTCTCCACATATTGCTATACTGTTTGATCGCTGCATAATCTGACTGAAAGGTAAAATTAATTCTGCATTAAAATAAAGACAATGGTAGACATGCTAGCATAATCACCAATGAGAAGTGAGGAGAAATAAAGACAATCAAAGAAATGCTAGCAGAATCACTAATGAGAAGTGAGGAGAAATAAAGACAATTGTAGACATGCTAGCAGAATCATCAATGAGAAGTGAGGAGAAAAAAAGACAATCATAGACATGCTAGCAGAATCACCAATGAGAAGTGAGGAGAAATAAATACAGTCATCTGCCAATGAGAAAAGAGGAGAAATAAAGATAATCATAGACATACTAGCATAATCACCAATGAGAAGTGAGGAGAAATAAAGACAATCGTAGACATGCTAGCAGAATCACCAATGAGAAGTGAGGAGAAAAAAAGACAATCATAGACATGCTAGTAGAATCACCAATCAGAAGTTAGGAGAAATAAAGACAATTGTAGACATGATAGCAGAATCACCAATCAGAAGTGAGGAGAAATAAGTTTTTTCATCATCAATTTAAAACACTGTGAATTTACTTTCATTTCTGCGTACCAACTTTTTGGGATTTCATGGTTGCTATGAACCTAAAAGTAAAATACCCAAAATCAAATATCTTTGTCAAAAATGAAACCTGTCAGAGGAATATCCATAAATTTTATGTACAGTGGTCCCTCACTATAAAGCACCTCAATATAGCATGGTACCGTTTATAGGGTAAGTATGGTCATGGATACTATTACATTATGTAATAGTAATACTGTATTATGCATAACGTATACCAGTATAAGGCAACCTCATCTATAACAGTACACTCTTGTGAGGGAGTACTATACCAACAAAAATTTAATTTTGTTTGCAAAACCAAGAAATATGATACTCACAAATATAGATTAATTAACAGAAAATAATGTGCCAAATTGTGCGTGACAATTATGTACATTTTTAATTGCAAATAAACTATAAATGTAATAGACTGATGTCACCATGACTTGCGATGAGAATATTTACCATGATCATAACAAAACTGCTAGTACATTAGGCACAGAATATTTCAGAATAAATTTGTACGCATCAATATTTCATAAACAAAGTATAAAGAAGAAGACAATATCGAAAAGTATGCCTAATATTAATAGGAACCAACAAAAAAAACAACTCTGTACTAGTTTTTTTATGAAACAAGATCCTGATATAGTGAAATCTACACATATTAATTAATCACTGACTTGCAGTCAGCAGAATACAAAGACATAGACTGCAGTTCATGGGATGGCATGGGATAATGTGAAAGATACTGAATATGAGCAGGTTTAAGAGTTATCCAGTCACAAATTATGAAGTGGACTGTTTATGAGCAACCTCACAAGACCAGACAAAAGTGTTCATTTTAAACCAAGTTTCTTTTAAATAAAAAGGTCAAGGACTGCATGTCAAGCTCACACTCAGATTGAATAAATGGCCTGCAATGGGAACAACACTCTAATGGCTGAGAATAATTCATAGAAATCATGAAAAGCCTGTTTCCTTCATCTTTTATTAACCCCTCAGACATGTACTGAAATCATCTGATATAATGTTGAGAAACCCAAACACACCAAGTCTGGTAAAAGTCTATTGTAACTATACATGTATCTCAGTTAGTATGATATACTATTCTCCCCTGAGGCCCTCAGGATACATTAAGTATAAAACTATTTGCGCTAGCAAGGATATTTATGATGAGGTGGGATAAGGTCTTGTTTGGTGGCCATAAACAAAGGCGGTAGGGGCCTTCTGGGGCCAACCAGACCCTGGAATAGTGTCATATGACCCTTTTGGCCTATGGGATATAGTCTTATGGTGTAAGAATATATTGCTAAGCAGTCTTAGCGTCACTTGCTAACGAATTCTTGGATATACAGGTTGTATATTTAGTGCTCATATCTTTTGAATTCTTCTGGGATACTTAACCCACAAAGGAAGCAGCTGATAGAATCTACAAAGAAATGTACTGTCATATGGCAAAGGAGGTGAATTCCATCTTGCGTTCTGAAGTTGCTGCTTACCAGTATTTAACATTTTGGGACCATAACAACATAACAACAAATTTTGCTTCAATAAGTCACATGTTCGACACAAATTTGGTTCAGATGGCATTCATTTGTCTGCTAAAGGACAGTGGCATCTGTACAAATCCCTTTGGGGAGCCCTGCTCGATGCATGCCATAAAATAATGCAGAAACATTGAAACATTAGTAATATCATGCTAGCAGTATATATATATATATATATATAAAACCATTCCATTACTCTGACTTTCAACACATTCAAACACAGCCAGGGCCAACAATTCAGATTAAAAATTAATAGAAACACTAATGCTACTATCTGCCCTGTCTCGAATCTCCAGAGATACATCCAAATGCGAGGTACTGGTCCAGGTCCAATATTTATGTATCTTCCAAATACACCTATTACTCCCTCAGAATTCAATGCACAGCTGAAACTTGCTCTCATTTTCTGCAATTTTGATCCAAAACACTTAAAGAGTCACAGTTTTAGAATTGGAGCAGTCACAACTGCTGCTGCCCAAGGCTTATCCGATAGATTTTTCAGTTGGGGCGATGGAAATCTGATGCTTTTAAAAGATATATTATATGCGCAGAACAACACTCCAACCTATAATTTTAATCCTCTTCTCTAATAAGGCTGCACACAACCATGAATAGGGTTTGGCTTCACCAATATAATTCCTGAGTTTGCATTTCCCATCATAATTTAGGTCAGGCGAATATAGGATTAATCCATCCATATCTGTATCATGTTCTTTTCATCTATGTATACTCGCACAGATGCTACTCTTTTTCAGGTCTTGTGGGTACTTAGACCTCAACACCCTGCCAGATTTCAGCTGCAAGTCAGGTGGGTTCACTGCTTTTGAACAAGATGACCAGTGTACAGGCTTCAGCTGGATCAAATTTGTGGATGTCACTCACTGAGGAATTATCAGTATATCAGATGTATGGAATAAGGAACACTACAGCAGACATCCTCATACAGAGAAGAGCATGGACATGGTTCATTGTTTGAACTATTCCATTGACATTTTCCATGGTTTGAACTTTTTCTAATTCATAGGTGAGCCACGGCATTGTTCATGCTGATGGCCATATGTTTCTGATGTTTATTGCATGTTTGTCGGGCTTGGTTGTATGTACAACTACAATTTTCCTTGGAAGGATGGTGGAATGGGGTGATTGATGCAGGCCTCTATCCATGTTGGGGCTGCACAGGCCCCATGCAAAGTGGGTGACTTGCAGGGTTCCTGTGTTATGGCAGTCTCAGCTCCCAAATGGATTGTTATGGGTTTCATGGTTAAAAAGTTTACATTCAGGTCTAGGTAGGTTAGTTAAAGCTAGTCAGCTAACAATGTTTTAGAGGTAGAATTTCATAGGGAATTTCAATTATGTATTTTTATCACATATTCACGAAAAGTCATTTTGTAAACAACTGTACACATTTTATATCATAGTAACATAATATTGTTTTCAATACAATTGTAACCTGTGTGGCCTGCATCAACAAATCGTTTTCCATTGTTATTCCTTGTACTAAAATTCTTTCTTTCCTCCTTACTGTCCTCAGCATAGAGTTTGCAAAGTATTAATTTCAGAATCATATCGCTCACATAAATTCTGACTAAAATTCTCGCTATCCTTTCATACACACTTCATCATAAAAGCACAAAGTGTATATGATATGCATTAACAGAGTAAACTGGAGAGCATGTATTTCAATACTTCAATATTTAACATGACAACTGCCCTTCAAGATAATGGTTATACAATCTTGTTTTGAACACATTTAGATTTGTTTCTGATCTATTGGTTATGGGGAGTTCATTCCACAAAATAGCACCTGAGTAAGCAAATGATTTTTCAAAAGTATTTGTTTTTGGAAATGGTATTATGCACTGATCATTTAGGTCCTTGGAGTTGTTTTTCTGACATAAAATGAAACATACCATGCAAATATTGAGGGTAACGTTCATTCTTAACTTTGTACATTAATAATGACTTGTGGTAGGCTAATCTGTATTGAAATTTCAGCCATTTCAATTCTGAGAATAGAATATTGGATGGTGTATCAAATGGCAAATCTAGGATAATTCTTGCTGCCATTTTTTGAAGTTTGTGGATTGTTTCAATATTGCTATCAGTTGTATTTACCCAAATTGTGAAGCAGTAGTCCAAAAGAGGAAGAATGAATGCATCATAGAATAATTTCTGATAGTTGAGTGGTAGATAACTTTATATCCTCTGTAAAAGATAAATTCTTGAGCTTACATTACAGAGCAAATATGTTTCACTTCCTTGCACCAGTCTAGATTCTTATCAACATGAACTCCCAAAAGTTTTTCTGGGCCAACATTTTCAGTTAGGTTATCTTCAATATACAGCTCAAGATTTGGATTTCTGTTCACTGTTTAGCAAACTATGCCTTGCTTTTAGAGGATTGATAAACATGTTATTCAGTGGGCATCAATATTCAACTTGATATAAATCTTCACCCAATTGTTTGTTTAATGTTTTAACATTAGAATCAGACTTATGCAAAGTAGTATCATCAGCATATAGATCAGTTTTTGAATGTTGTACAGCAGCAAGACATTTTATATAAACAATATGAATAATACAGGCCCTAAAATAGATCCCTGTGCAATTCCTTTGTTGATGGACATCAGCTCTGATTTAATGTGTTGCCAATAACAACCTGTTGACTTCTGTCAGATAGGTATGATTTGAACCATAGAGTGATAAGTGAGAACACTTGTACTTTTCAAGTTTCCATGCAAGTATATTATGATCAACTAAATCAAAAGCCTTCTTAAAATCAAGATATCTAGTTCCAATCAACCATGGACAGTCATTACAGGTTGAACACACAGTCTCCAAAACAGAAAAAGGATTTCAAGTGCAAAACACATAAGATGCAGAATTACAGCTAGTAATAGTAGAATCTGAGGCAATTTCTTCCTTGCCGCAGCTGTCAGTTCATATAAATTAAGCACAGCTTTTCCTTATGGCCATACCAACCACTCGAGTTACAGTGTATTCTTTTCCCATGCTTGCAAACATCAGTGCTGTGTCCTTCTTTCCCACAGTAGAAGCAGTAATTTTGAGTTGGCATTTTTAAGATGTTAATGTAACCACCAATGCCTTTGAGAAAAGCTGCAGTACCCTTCTAATTTAGATGAATATGGTCTCTGTGATAGTACTCATAATGTACCCCACCATCAAGATTGAGAAAGGCCTCATCATGATTGAAGAAGAGTAGCCCAAAGTTTTCACACATGGTCTGCATAAGTGAATTGACTATATCCACATCAGCATCTCTATGTGGCAGTAGTCCAGACATTGAACCAGGTTTGTGTCATGGTTGGAAGTAGTCCTGGACTGAATAAAATAAACTTTCAAAGTCTTCCTCCATTGTCTCTAGGGAGTGACCACAGCTGTAATCATTGCCACCGACAATCAATATCACTGTCTTGTATGGAGTTAAATCCATCTTTCTCAAAGCCTCTGTAACTGTTGTAATTTTGGCTCCTCTGTGAGTGCAGACATGAGCGTCTCTTAAACCATGAGTCTTTATTCCTTTTAGTAGTGATGAGCCAATAAGTAGAGCCTTTCTGCCACGAGTGACTTTCTGCCTCTTTGGTAATGAGGGCTTGGGTTTTGACCTATTTCTCTGTGGCAAGTTTGCTGCATCACTACTTGCACCTGCAGTTTGCTCATGGTAAGGATGTGTCTTTTCTGAATATTGCAACCTGTGTTTATGACTTGAACCAACACCAGACTGTATTTCCTCTTTTTTTTTCCTGATTGAAGGTATAGGTATTATTTGTGAATCACTGGAGCATGTATTGGGTTTTCTTTCTACATCAATCTGTGTTTCCTCATTTTTCTTCCTTATTGCAGGGATTGGTGTTCTTTGTGACTCAGTGAAACATGTATTGGCTTTGTTTGTACATGGGCATCCTTCAGGTCTCTCTTTGATTCCAGCATATTGCTTAATTGATTTTAGAGCATTTTTATTTGACATTGTAGGTCACTAAAAGTGTTTTGCTGAATATGTAAAGATCCATTGTGTGTTAATTGTGTTTCATTTGAGCTGCTTTTGTTTGCAGAGTTAACAGGTGTGGAGGCTATTGGCTGAGAGGTGAAAACCTTAGGATTTGTTTCTTCACCGAGATTTGCACATGATGTAATAAAGTTTTCTAACCATTGAATGTGTCCTGGACCCTGTATATGCATTGTGTTTGTTGAATAATAAAAAGTAACAGTGACCTAAAAATCATCATCACACACATCAGATTTGTATATATGACCATTTTTACCATTTTCTGATTTAAAGTGCAGAGTATCTTGGAGATATCAATGTATGAGAGCTACCATATGAGGCTTGATTTTTACAGTTACTCTGCAGATTTTCCTTCAAAGTGAAATAGCTTGATATGGCAGCCATTTTGTAATTTCCCTCTTCACCATCATCAATTTCACTGTAATTGTCACAGACATTACTATCATTATTATCTTCATGTCAGCATGCTTAATAGGAGATATATTAATATCCTTTAAGGAGAATCCTGAAAATGAGCTGGCAAAGCAAGTGAGTAGGGAAGAAAGCCAAATGGAATATTCAGTGGTAGCCATATTGCTGTTTACAGAAAGGAAACAAATTCACAGTAGACGATTCAAAATGTAGATGAAGAACTATCATCCACCAAGTAAATCATTAGATGATTCAAAATGCTAGATGAAGAACAGCAACCACATAGTTTCAAAATAAGATATAGGGTGTTGCAGTCATTTTGAAAATGACAATGAAAGCAGGACTTTCATAATAATATTCCTCATATATCAATAGTTCATATTGTAATGGTTGGTATTTATTCTTCATAATGTATTTATCATAATAGTCAGTATTCTCCATAATATTTGTATTCACAGCTCAAAGATCAACATATGTTTTGATGAACTATATGTGTATTGTATCTCTGATAAATACACATACATGCCATAACACGATGTGTCACGCAAAAAACATGATTTTGGACTCCCAAATCCCGAAACAGTAGTGTTTAAAAAAACATGATTTTCAGCAATCTTAGCGAAAAATAATTTTTCCCACAAAAAAAACCCATCATATATTTCTTGACCACCATGATATATGCGCATAATCTGTGGTATGTATAAACTGTAAACAGTCTTGCTTAGAGCTCATGTAAAACTACCCTCACGGCAGTTTAGAGGCAATTAAAAGGTAAGGTGGTCAGAGATAAACATACACCTTTCAGAGATTTACTGAATTGGATTTCAATAGCTAGGGTGGTGTTTCGTGTCAAATCATTTGAGCACTGCTGAGGGTGAGCCCATTAGGCTAATTTGCATAGGTAAAGTACTCCATACATGCCATAACACGACGTGTCATGCGAAAAACAGGATTTTGGACTCCCAAACCCCCCAACACGGTCGTGTTTTGAAAAACACGATTTTCAGCGATCTTAGCGGAAAAAAAAAAAAACCCACAAAAAAGTAAATTTCTTGATCACAATGATATATGCCCGTAATCTGTGGTATGTATAAAAAGTAAATAGTCTTGCTCAGAGCTCATGTAAAACTATCCTCGGATCGGTTTATACAGATGTTTTAGAGACAATTAAAAGGTAAGGCGGTCAGCGATAAACAGACACCTTTCAGAGATTTACTGAATTGGCTCACAATAGCTAGGGTGATGTGTCGTGTCAAATCCATTGAGCACTGTTGAGGGAGAGCCCATTAGGCTAATTTGCATAGGTAAAGTACACTGAGTGGAACAACCCAATTTGTCTGAAGTTAAGTACATCAAACAGATGCATGTTGAAAAACAAATGTTATTACATACACATCACTGACTGCATTGAATGAGAATGTTGAAGCCATCTTTATTAAAGTTTGTGATCAGCGGCAATGTTTCTTTGGAGTCGGATTTTTACTCCATATATAAAATTCAAAACATGATTATTTTGGTAGGTTGAACAACAGCACCATTCAATCTCTAATGCAGTGTTGCAACTAGGATCCAAAGGTCAGGGGACACTGTGTCCCTCACCCTCCAGATTTGGGAGACACACACTTTAAAGGGACAAAGGAAATTATAGTACATAATGCACTGGAAGGGTTAAAAAAAATGAGAAAATGTATTTGCAGTTTTGTCACCTTAACTTTCTCATATTTTCCTTGGACATTTACATTATTGCAATAAATGTTATTATAATTAAAATAATTTTAAAAAAAATAATTAATAATAAACAAATGACAAATTGTGTATTTGCATAAATTAGTACCTTTTTTCATTAATTCAACTTGTGAATAAATTTAATCTTCACTGCCATAGGTGTAACTTTAACCTCGAAAATATGTTACAATAGTGGTTGTCAAAGACTTTAACAACTCGGCCAACTACCACAAACCTTGAATGTTTTCATTGCCAGATTCATTGTTTTGAAATAAATATTCACTGCTATCTTTCATGTTTTATCACTTTTAGTGACATACGCCAACATAGACGTGGATGCACATCCACGAAGGAAAAGTGGAGGCATATTTGTGAACACAAATGACACTTGCATTACCTTCAAACCAACTACTGAGCTTTTTGAAAGCAGCAAAGACTGCATGTAATTAAAACTACATTCCACTGTCCAATGGATTTTAAAGACAGTAATTTGGTGTATTTTTGTATTTAATGTCTGTGAGGTTGTGACCATGTGTGTGGTGATATCATTTGACAATGCTGTCTACCATTTTTTGTTTGTAAGTATATTAAATGCTTCAGAGAAAACAGATGGTATTTTCTTTTATTCAGATTTGAATTTTCAGTCATTTGCTGTAGGCTGATTTGAAAAGATAGCTTATTCTGATTTGGATGACATCACTTTTGTGGGGTCATGTGCACTGACCCCCCTTTTGACCCCAAAACACTTTTTGACTCTCAAAAACCATCCAACACTACCTGGGAATATGGCAAGTATGGATTCAGAATAGAAGTAATTTCTTTCCAACACACTTACATAACATCCAGTGGAATTTTTGTGTGAAAGAACTAGAGCATCAGTCAATATAAACCTGGAACAAGGGGGACAGAATAAACATTGACAACAGCCATCTTGAGCAATACCCCTAATAAATAGTGTAGAAGGTGATCATCTGAGCAAATGTTATTCTGTGTGAATCCTTCAGTGCTGACAATTCTGGAATTTTTGTTGAGGGCAATGGACAGCAGGAAAATCACTTATTCAATGTAATAACAATTGCATATTCAGTGTCTTAGACACTCTATTCCAGGCTGGAACCCAAGTTGCATTCAGCATGACTTGTAGCTTATATTTCAGACAAGACTTTCATATCAAGATTGAATGGAGTTTGTATTGATTTTCCCCTGTTTCTGAAAGTTAATCAACTGTTCTTGGTGGTACATATGACAGATACAAGTCCTTTCTCAGCGGCTAACTTCACATTGAAAACTTGAAATAATTTATCTTCGAGCAGTCAGTCTTTTCTTTGCAAAAAAAAAAGAATGATAGGACTCTCTCAAAATTTCAAAATGTAAAATATAAAAACATGATAAACAAGTCTTTTCTTTTCAAATGAAGGGGTATTAATTCCTATTTCCTATTGCAACAACGAATTCGAAAACAACATTTTCCCACTGCTATGTGAGCCACCATGTTTTATGGTCTGTTTTATGGTTTTATGGAGCCCAGATAGTACAGGGGTAATTTGCTTGTTTTACAATTCTGCTGTTCTGGGTTAAATTCCACATTTCACTACATGCAAGATTATGTGATCACCTATTCAAAGTAAAGGTCAGCATTTTCCAATGGATTTACTGGTTTTCTCTATGTCAAATACCACTCTATGCTAATATCAAATTTGTAAAAACCTTTTAAAAGTTGATAGAACATGTTACAGTACCACCTCATTATAACACTATCCATGGGATCCATAGAGAATACTGCCTTACAGTGAGAGTGTCTTGTAATGAAGTACATGATACAGTACTCCCTCAAGATAACACCATCCATAGAATCCATAGAGAATACTGCCTTATAGTGAGACTGCCTTATAATGAAGTAAATGATATAATACTCCCTTGCTGTCCATGGGAGCCATAGAGTATACCATCTTGTAGTGATACTGCCTTACAATTAAGTACATTACACAGTAATCCCTCATTATAACACTGTCTATGGGAGTCATAGAGTATACCATCTTGTAGTGAGACTGCCTTACAATTAGGTACATTACAAAGTAATCCCTCATTATAACACTGTCTATGGGAGTCATAGAGTATACCATCTTGTAGTGAGACTGCCTTACAATAAGTACATTACACAGTAATCCCTCATTATAACACTGTCTATGGGAGCCACAGAGTATACTGCCTTATAATGAAATACATCCATATAATTTTACTATTACATAATGAAATTGGATCCATGATCATACCCACCTTATAACAGGAATGGTGTTATAATGAAGGGCCTTATAATGAGACTACTTTTTAATAAAGCACATGATACATATAATTTTACTATTACATAATGAAATGGTATCTATGACCATACCTACCTTATAACAGAAACAGTATTATAGTGAGGGTGTACTGTATATACTAATATAACATCATTATATTTTAAGTAAATCTTAGTCAATAGTATCTTCCAACTAGAAATTCAGTATAACTAATTTATACTCTTTACTGGATGAACTGCATAAACACCCTACACAAATAAGGAAGTACAAGTCATTTTGTATACAATGAAACCTTTTCAGAGGCTTAACTGTTTTAATGTTCTACTGAGCATACTTTCAGCTTAAACATCTGTAGTGATGGAATTATTGAAAATGGTTCTCACTTTACACCCAAATTACCTTTCTTCCATGCAGTTTGTCATCTATAGGCCATTCGTTGGAATAAAGGATTGGTCTGCCTGTTCTGTTTAAATAAAATGCCATTGCTGGGTAACCTGTACATATGAAAGCATACATACATGTATACAACCAAACCAGATAATATGAAATTTAGCAGACTGGATGAAGAAAAAAAAACATTTTGCATTATTCAGGTCTCATAAATTTAGCAAGAAGGTTATGTTTCTTACATAGCAGTCAGGAAACAACACAGCTGAACACTTTCTCATTAAAAGGATACTTATATCTAAAATATATCTATTTTAAATGCATATATATTACACCATCACAAAATAAGAGTGTGCATTATCAAACTGATGACTTTCATTTTGCACCTGTTTACATGTCTGCTTCAATTTTAGTTGGGTATCTAATTTAGTTCTTTAACTGATGTCTTTAGATGGATAAACTTGGATGTCAAGTTCATGGTTTATTTTCTGGGACTAAAATTCAAGATTAAATGTACACAAAACATTTAGAGTGCTTCAAGCAGTTTCTGCATATAAGGAAACCTGTCTATAAAGGTCAAAATTGTCTTGTCTGTTGACTATCCTTTATTGATAGGTTTTACTGTACTTACAATATTCCAATGTTCATCTTACCGTATATACTTAGGTATAAGTCAGGTCCAATTGCAAACAACATAGACCCTGATATGCTGTTGCATAATGTGCCAGCAGATCAGGTTCTATGTTGTTTGTTCTACTTATTACTCCTAACTGTGTACATCCAGATTTGCCAGCACATTATGTGATGGCAGATCTGGGTCTATGCAGTTTTCAACTGGATCTGACTTATACACTAGTATTAACAGTACTTCGCCTAGAAATGATTTCTTGATGTGCATAATTTGAGTAATCTTCTATTATGAAAGCTTTAAGACTTTAAACAAGATGAAATGCTTCAAGACTTCATTTTTAACAACTGTTTAATCTTTTAATGTTCACATTCTTCTCATGTCTGCAGTTGCATTCTGTAAATTATTCTCGAGTTTAAAAAGCACCTGAGTGAGTGTGCTTTCTACATTTTTTACATTTAAAAAAAAAAAGTCTTTCTCTCATGCAGTTAAATATTTTGCCATCATCATTTGCCTGCTTTTGAACCTACAGTTTCAGTTCTAAAACATATGCTCTTGCTCCTGCATCAGACAGTTATGGATAAAATCATCATCGTCATCGTTGTAACTGCCATTACATGTTATTACACTGTCTGCTACAAATTTCACAACCTCAGATGTACCCTCATGACAGCCACTATATTCCATATACCATATACTCTCACTTATATGCTGAGTCCAACTGCAAACTGCACAGACCCAGATCTGATGTGCTGGCAGATCTGGGTCTATGCAGTTTGTTAGGAGTAATCAGTAGAATAAACAACATAGACCCTGATCAGGGTTGATGTAATTTGCAGTTGAACTCAATTTATAAGTGAGTATATATTGTACCACATAATAGGGAATGTATATTGAGAAATGGTCATGGAAATGTGTATTGAGAAATGGTCATGGAAATGTGTATTGAGAAATATGTCATGGATGCATATCTTTGATACTCTTCACTGGGTTTTTCATTTAAATAGTAACTATCTGACCAAATATTCTCTTCAGTTTGCCCTGATTTTTGAAGAAAAAAAATTATAATCACTGGAGAATAATAAAGAATAAAAAGATAAAGGAAGACTACAGATGAACATTATTTCATTCATATCAAGAAGGATTTCATTTTAATCAATTTCATATTAAGTAGGTTGGACTGGATTTAGAACTTCTAGCAAAGATTAATTTAGAACTCTATGGGATATTAACATTGTCTTGGTGTCTAGCCTTATTTTACATTTACTCATATAAAGGAAATGTTATAGGCTTTGACTCTACCATACCCTCATTGTCGATCTATTTATATGAACAAAGAACAGGCACATTTTCTTGATGACATATATAATTCTAAGTCATACTCCTCCTCGACAAACTCCTAAATGCCTTCGAAGATAAAAACGTAAATTTGGACCGAGACTGATACATTTAACCAGTACTAATGCCAAAGTTTTGCAATCTCAACCACTACCCCATCCCCATAAATGGTCTATCAGGGCTTTTATGCTTGACAGGGATAATGTACAGTATTAGAGAAAAAGATGGCAAAAGATAATGGAGCTTTGAAGTGTGTTGGTGAATTCAACTTGAGAATCTGAAACTGTAGTAAAGTAAAACATGTCTATTATTACAATGTCAAACATAAAGCGTTCAAAGGTTATTTCAGTCCAATTGGAAAAACTTCATTATGATAAATTGCAACAAATGTCTTTCTTGTCCACACTGACTCAATGTTATTCTGCATTCCAGATAAGAATTCAAATGACTGGTTGCCTGCCATTGTCATGTTGTGCTTCAATGAGCTAATTTTCACCAATTTTTCATATTTCAAAGTTGCTTTAAATTTACTAGGAAAGGAAATATAAAACAATTAACTTATTTCAACAATTGGTAATGTTTCACTACCTGAATCTACCTTTACATATGCAACAGATAATTACACAACCTAAAACTACCCTACATATGCATACAGGTAATTTCACTTTTGAATCTATCTCTACACATGCATAGAGTGTGTAATGATGTGAAATTACATTATAACTGGTTATCAACAACCAGGAACTAAAACTAACTAAAATAAATTGTGTAGCAATAATAAAACACAAATCAACCAATTAAATGGATACATGACCATACTCTAATTATAAGTAGGGCAGTGGTAGAGTGAGGAGCTTGAATGTGAAGAACCACTGAAGTATGGGATGC
Source organism: Margaritifera margaritifera (assembly GCA_029931535.1). Classification (NCBI taxonomy): domain Eukaryota; kingdom Metazoa; phylum Mollusca; class Bivalvia; order Unionida; family Margaritiferidae; genus Margaritifera; species Margaritifera margaritifera. The sequence continues at coordinate 478,956 of JAQPZY010001359.1, read as the reverse complement.
ACTTCTACTTAACATTAAAGCTGAAGATGTATGCTTTATGTAAAGTTTAGTTAAGACACTACTTTGTTTGAAACAGATGGGACAAACAGGATACAAAGAATAAAACTGTACTGCACGTGAAAACTGTACAAACCAAATTTTGCATCATCTGGATCTGAGTTACAGCCATCAAACTTCAGTAGATCAATTCCCCAGTCTGCAAATGTTTGAGCATCAAGCTGCATGTAGAACTCACTGCCAGGATATCCTGCACAGGTTTTGACACCAAAATCCTCATATATGCCCAATTTCAGTCCTTTGGAATGAACCTGTGCATAACAATGCAGTAGTGTTTAGGCTAAACTAGAATATTACATGAAAAAGTGGGGGTAGAGGGGATATCAAAATTATATTTTTAGGTGTCTATATATATCAAAGTGCAAGTATTATTCCTTGCCTTGTATGCCACAGATATTGTATATCTGTACTCCATTTTTATGTAAAACAAATATCTGCCATTTTCATTTTGGCTAAAAATGATACTTTATTACTTTCCTTAATGGGATATTCTTCTAAGATAATTGATTTTTCTCATAACTGTTGAACAAGAAGCTAGCAATGACCTTTATATCAAGCCCATCCCCAAGCTTTGATAATGAGGGTGTTTATTTAGCTTGAGAAAGATAAGTGAATACTGAAACTATATTACAAATATGAACATTATGGTTAATCTAGGATGTGGATGGTGTCCAGATGGTTTAATAGACACACAGGCAGAATCAAAAGAAATATAACCACCTGACAAAAATGTTCATGCATCCAAATCTGATGCACAATAAGAGATACACAGATGTTTCTGAAAGAGAAAGTCCTCAATTCCTGTAACCATATAATGGATCCATCACATGTTTGGGTTCAGAATTACAATTTCTGTTCTGAGTCATGTTCCACGTGTTTAACTTTGCATACATTTTGTTTCACACAACAGCGGAACCTCAAGTATATGGATTCATTAAGGGCCATGAGAAGGATTTTTATAATCCTAAATGTGGATACCCCAGTCTGTGTTTGCATACTGTAAATTCCTTCATTTCTGTATCAATTAACTAGTACATGGTTTGGGGAAAGATACAATTTTTTGTTGGTGTTTAAATTCATGGATTGGAGTAACGGTCATATTACATGCACAGAAGGTATAGTATGTATAGGGTTTAACAGAACATCAGCACAATCCTGTCTATATGGTGCCAAGGAAAAGCCAGTTAGAAAAATTAGCAAAGTCAAGCACCTTGCCAAAATTCCCAGGACAACTAACTCCTACAACCAAATATAAATATCCATCATGAGACAAAAGATAAAAAGTAAATATGTTGCAAAAACCTGAAAAAATATACAAAACAAAGATAAAAGCAAAAAACTAAAAAGGAAAAATTCATTAAAATACATGGCCAAATTGTTGTGCATAAACTGCAATCTTTTAAAAAAATCATAGCTCTTCTCAGCTGGAACACCATCCCAGGATGCAAGTCACAGCAAAGAAGTACCTCCATTAGTTGCCTATTATGATATGGAGAAGGATGCAATTAGGACTATTCTACATCCACAAACCAGCAGGGGGATTTTACCATAGGAACATCATTTGTTGAGTACATCCACAAACCAGCAGGGGGATTTTACCAAAGGAACATCATTTGTTGAGTACATCCACAAACCAGCAGGGGGATTTTACCATAGGAACATCATTTGTTGGGTACATCCACAACCAGCAGGGGGATTTTACCAAAGGAACATCATTTGTTGGGTACATCCACAAACCAGCAGGGGGATTTAATCGAAGGAACAATGTTTGTTGGGTACATCCCCAAACCAGCAGGGGGATTTTACCTAAGGAACATTGTTTGTTGGGTACATCCCCAAACCCGCATTTGGATTTCACATAGGGAACATTGTTTGATGGGTACATCCCCAAACCAGCAGGGGAATTTCACACAAGGAACAATGTTTAGTGGGTATATCCCCAAACCAGCAGGGGAATTTCACAGAAGGAACAATGTTTGTTCGGTACATCCCCAAACCAGCAGGGGGATTTCACAGAAGAAACAATGTTTGTTGGGTACATCCCCAAACCAGCAGGGGGATTTTACCAAAGGAACATTGTTTGTTGGGTACATCCCCAAACCAGCATGGGGATTTCACATAGGGAACATTGTTTGATGGGTACATCCCCAAACCAGCAGGGGAATTTCACACAAAGAACAATGTTTGTTGGGTACATCCCCAAACCAGCAGGGGGATTTCACAGAAGAAACAATGTTTGTTGGGTACATCCCAAAACCAGCAGGGGGATTTTACCTAAGGAACATTGTTTGTTGAGTACATCCCCAAACCAGCATGGGGATTTCACATAGGGAACATTGTTTGATGGGTACATCCCCAAACCAACAGGGGGATTTCACAGAAGAAACAATGTTTGTTGGGTACATCCCCAAACCAGCAGGGGGATTTTACATAAGGAACATTGTTTGATGGGTACATCCCCAAACCAGCATGGGGATTTCACAAAGGGAACATTGTTTGATGCGTACATCCCCAAACCAGCAGGGGGATTTCACAGAAGGAACATCATTTGTTGGGTCTTAAATTCATGGTTAGTAGCAAACAAGAAATCCATGAATACTGGTACCCCATGAAATATATTGAACAGAGTACTAGTAATGATTGGAAGCCATTGTGTTAGGTTGGATGAACCAAACATTCCGATAATCGAGGTGCAGCTAACTGACTTTATTGTATCAAAAATTACGAATCCAAGTAGAATATCAATACATAATTTATATTGATAATTCCATTTTCACCTTTTGTGAAAGGTAAACTGCTCTGTAATGCTATATTTCACACCAAGTACATTGATCATTTTCCACATATTTTTGTAGCTGCCACTGATTTAAATCCAACTATAGTGTGTAAGAGCTATAACTGTAGTCAGGACCATGCTACACTGTGTAATATTTAGTGTTATAACTGTAGCAAGGACCAGGCTACACTGTGTAATATTCAGTGTTATAATCATAGTAAGGACCAGGCTACATTGTATAATATTCAGTGTTTTAATTGTAATATGGACTAATTGCTACACTGTGTAATATTCTGTGTTATAACTGTAGTAAGGACCAGGCTACACTGTGTAATATTTTGTGATATAATTGTAATCAAGACCATGCTACACAGTGTAATATTCAGAGTTATAATTGTAGTCAGGACCAAGTTACATTGTATAATATTCAATGTTATAACTGTAATATGGACTATGCTACACTGTGTAATATTCAGTGTTATAACTGTAGTAAGGACCAGGCTACACTGTGTAATATTTTGTGTTATATAAATATAGTCAGGACCATGCTACACTGTGTAATATTCAGTGTTATAATTGTAGTCAGGACCAAGCTACACTGCATAATATTTAAACTTGTATAATAGTAAACAGGTCCATGCTACTCAGTGTAATATTCAGTGTTATAATTGTAGTCAGGACCAAGCTACACTGTGTAATATTTAAACTTGTATAATAGTAAACAGGTCCATGCTACTCAGTGTAATATTCAGTGTTATAATTGTAGTCAGGACCAAGCTACACTGTGTAATATTTTAACTTGTATAATAGTAAACAGGTCCATGCTACTCAGAGTAATAATATTCAGTGGTTTAATTGTAGTCAGGACCTTGCTGTGGGTGTAGACTGTAACTGATTTGCTACAGATGGAGTTACCACTTGCAGTGAGTTCCCTATGTTTAGAATGAGAATTAACTACACAGAAAGAGAGTAAAATACACAATGTAATCTGCAAATTGGCTAGGTGGACTCAAATATGTGCCTGTTTTGTTGAGTGAAATTAAGTATATATAAGTCTCTGAACAACACTCAGCAACACCCAAGAAAACTAATGTGTAACATGATCCATTCACTGCACATTTTACACTAAGACAAATTATCCATATACATATTCATATTGTCAGGTTTATATTCAAAGTTTCTGAAAATGAAATTCAAACCCCTGTCATCACATTCTTGTTGGCCAAACTACATAGAAATTTATCCCAACATATTCATTAAAATGTGTTAATAAAATGAACTACTGTAAAGATGTCATTTTTCATGGATTGATATAAACCATGAATTGAAATACTCAACAAACAGTTATCCTTATGTGAAAATGTAATTTTTCTGAAAAACATGAAATTTGATACCCCTGAAAATAATTGAATTCACAGTATTTATTTGCAGAGTACCAAATTTACTGAATTTCACTGCGGATATATGCCACAGATTTAAGTAGTAATTGTACATTTTATTTTAGTAATTAATATTATTTATGTCAGATGCATATCCCCATACTGAAGTACCAATGAAATATTAATGTAATTCTTTGCTGAACCACATAAATTGATCGGCACAAAAATTTTAAATCTAATAAAAAATAATTACTACAGAAACACAGCTATGCCATTTCAATTTTAAATATAATCAAAGCTTAAAAAGAATTCTAGACTTCATTTTATATTTAATGACTGGAATGGATTATTGTTTTTATACTGCCATATCATCTTTTGTAATTCAATGTTGTAACTGTGTAATTAATTGTGTAGACAAAATTTAAGTCTCTTCCTGAGTCTATATGGCAAGTTTTTCTCAGTAGAATAAAATAACCAAAGTAGTAAAACAGTACAGTACTGTCTACACACATAATCTGAAAGATTTTTCATTCCACTGGAAAACCGCTTAGGGTCAGGTTGCAGTCTTCCATTTGAATCCCTCTCCATGGCAGGCCAGCAATCATCTATTGTAATGTATTCATATCCCACATGACGGTAACCATCAACGACCATTCTGTCTGCCATAACTTGAATCAGTCTTTCACTGAAAATAATATTTTTGTTTAAATAGTTACATTAAAAGTTCTTTTAATAATACCTAAGATATACAAGGTCATTTTTTAAATAGCCAGGATAACCAGTGAGGAACACCTGGGAAATTCTTTTTCTTTAAAAATCTAACACTTTGCAGAATACAAAACTGTAGAGCGCCACCTATATACTATATAGACCATATTAATAGTATCTTTGGGAATAAACTCTTCCAAGATACCATTATAATTACCTCCCCTGTATCTGAATGGTAACTATATATGCACCGGATGTTCAACGGCTTATGCTTCAGTTATACATTAATGAGGATACCTGCATCTGTGGGGAGATTCAGAAGGTTTATTCTAAATGTGATCAGGTAGGTATTCTTGCAGAAACATAAATTACTATAAAAATGTCTTTTCTCCATCAAATATCTTACCTGATCACACTTACATTAGGACAATAGGTAAGAGCAAGAGGAAATGCAAAAGTAGCCATCCTCTACCTTGGTAACACTCAGATGGGGCAGATATAATCATAGGGATCCTATTATGAATGGTAAGCCCATTCTTATAACAAAGGGGCAGTACAACCTGAGGGATAACCATGAAACTGAGCAACACTTTACTGCATGAAGCCTTAACCAGTGAGCAATGAGAAATGTGTGCGGTTTCCTTCCTGAAGAACCTGAAGACAGCAAGAGACCCCCAAAGGAACTGATGATCTACTGTCCTTAAAGAATTTCCTGGAATTCAAAATAAGACCATTTCTTATTTTTAACTGCTGAGTGCTGAAGAATGATCTATGATAATCTTAAGTGATAAGATTTTCCAATTAGTCACTATGGCAGCCATATTGGATGTAAGATTGGCACCATTTTCATTTTGGACAAACTAGACACAATTAGAAGACTTTTGGTGAAAACCCCATGTTGATATGACCATCCATTCAGGAGAATTAGTGATAAGATTTTCAATATGTTCATTGTGGCAGCCATATTTGAGATCAGATCAGCACCATTTTTATTCAGGACTAACTAGATATCATAATTAGTCTTCTGGTGAAAACCCCATGTCAATAAGACTTTCCATTTAGGAGAAGTGGCAATAACAAGATTTTCAAGATGGATGCTCCATGTTGATATGACCATCCATTCAGGAAGAATAGTGATAACAAGATTTTCAAGATGGCCACTGTGGTGGCCATACTGGAAGTCTGACCAGAACCATTTTCACCTAAGACCAATATTATAAGTCTTCTGGTGAAAACCCCATGTCGATATGACTTTCCGTTCAGGAGGAGAGGCGATAACAAGATTTTCAATATGGCTGCCATGGCAAACATACTGGACTTCAGATCAGCACCATTTTCATTTAGGACCAACTAGACATCTTCTGGAGAAAACCCCAATGTTGATATTACCATCCATTCTGGAAGAGTAATGATAACAAGATTTTCAAGATGGATGCTGTGGTAGTCATATTAGATGTCTACGCATCTCCATTTTCATTTTGGACCAAAGTAGACCTTGGGATGAATGTGTGTCTACAGTTTCATGGCAATCCTTCAAGTAGTTTAGGAGAAGTAGCAATAACAAGCTTATGCTAATGGACAGTCAGACATCAGATGACAGATGATGGACAACAGGCCATCCCATAAGCTCTTGTGGTCCATGACCAGGAGAGCTAAAAATTCAAAACCCTAATGTAGCTGCCAATCACCTTAGTACATGTATATCAACAACAATCTTTTTCCAAACACAATGGAGAAGACAAATATCACCTGATGCAATCATCTGGATATCTTATGCAATCTGTCTGGCACCGGAACCGTTGCCATGTCAGCCAACCCATGGGTGGAGTCAAAGCAAGTCCATTGTTCAGTCCAGAGGCAAGGTTTGCTATTGAGGCATAGACCAAATAGACCAACACTAGACATGTCAGTATCATCTCTGGACCTATACAGATACAAAAAGGAAAGGATGAATTAATTTGCAGTTTCTGGATGAATATATCATCCTGATATGATGATCTTGGAGCAAATTTCAAGAGTACCATAAAAACATTAAACTAAAGTAGGTCTGTCTAATAAACCTTGAAGTTACACAAGTACATGCCAAAGGCATAATCATGATTTGCACATTGTTCTACTTATTTTTAAGACCTGATAGTAACCTTCTAGAATAGTAAGAATATAATATTATATACAGTACTCCCTCATTATAAGGTGCCTCAGTAAAAGTCCCTTTTATAAGGTGGATATGGCATGGTTCCCATTTCATTAATAGGAATGTTATGTATTAAAAAACTCAATATAAGGCAACCTCACCTATAAAGCAGCCCACTTTTATGGCTCCTATGAACAGCATTATAAAAAGGGAGTACTATAATAATCCTATGAACAACATTATAAAAAGGGAGTACTATAATAATCCTATGAACAACATTATAAAAAGGGAGTAGTATAATAATCCTATGAACAGCATTATAAAAAGGGAGTACTATAATAATCCTATGAACAGCATTATAAAAAGGGAGTACTATAATAATCCTATGAACAGCATTATAATAAGGGAGTACTATAATAATCTTATGAACAACATTATAATAAGGGAGTAATATAATAATCCTATGAACAGCATTATAAAAAGGGAGTACTATAATAATCCTATGAACAGCATTATAATAAGGGAGTACTATAATAATCTTATGAACAACATTATAATAAGGGAGTAATATAATAATCCTATGAACAGCATTATAAAAAGGGAGTACTATAATAATCTTATGAACAGCATTATAATAAGGGAGTAATATAATAATCCTATGAACAGCATTATAATAAGGGAGTAATATAATAATCCTATGAACAACATTATAAAATGGGAGTACTATAATAATCCTATGAACAGCATTATAATAAGGGAGTAATATAATAATCCTATGAACAGCATTATAATAAGGGAGTAATATAATAATCCTATGAACAGCATTATAATAAGGGAGTAATATAATAATCCTATGAACAGCATTATAATAAGGGAGTAATATAATAATCCTATGAACAACATTATAAAAATGGAGTACTATAATAATCCTATGAACAACATTATAAAAAGGGAGTACTATAATAATCTTATGAACAGCATTATAATAAGGGAGTACTGTATGAGAATAATTAAAACTCAGCAGCTGTACACACTGCAGTATGATTGCTGTACTTTTTCGACCCAAACCATTTTGTACCTTAGACACTTTGTACCCAAGACATTTTTTTACAAGATATTTGGAACCCAAGATATTTTGTACCCAAGTATTGTTACTCAAGGCTTTTCCTACCTTGCAGGCCATACTGGATGTCAAAGCAACGCCATTATCATTTAGGACCAACTATACCTTCGGATGAATGTGTGTGTACAGTTACATTGCAATCCTCCAAGTAGTTTAGGAGGAATAGCGACAACAGACTTGTATTAATGGACGGACAGATGACAGACAGACAACAGGCCATCCCATAAGCTCTTCTGGTCTATCACCAGTTGAGCTAAAAACTATAAATCCAGCGTTTACCAGTAGGTAGTGGCAGATTAAAAGTCTCTTTCTTTGGCAGGGGTTTGAAAAAACTCAATAATGAAGACATCTCAAATCAACAACAGTACAAGCACTTAAAAAATATTATATAAGAATCAAATTCCCAGAGTCAATGACCTTCACGTTTATGATAGAAGAGATGACATGGGTTTTATTTAATTTTTATACTATAATGAAACAATAACATTACTTGTCCAATTGTCTATGGTCTTCACTTTGACATTTACTGAGGTAAGAATACATCAAATGGTTTTAAAACATGCATGGTGCTTTGTCACAGTGACCAACTTAATAAATGGCACTCACTAATGATATATTTGCTCATGCCGAAATAGATAATAATAGAATGGAAAATTAAAGAATAAAAGTAGATTCCCAATTAACAAAACAATTACCTTTATCAAATATGAGATGATCAAAGGCCTTTCTACACAATTATAAGTGGTGATTATTATTATTTTTTTTTCTTAATCTCCTGTTTCATTATTCAATGCCTCAGTTAAATACTTACCCAAGTTTTTCATGAGATTTGATCAAACATATACTTAGCAAACAATGCATTAGTTGTTTGACATATCTAAATTGTACATTAGTATGTTTTTGAAGCTGATTGAAACGTGACCTCATCTTCTTTATTCAAATATAAAACATCAAAATGTGACGGTCCACATCACACCCTTGCAACACGCCAAGAACATTAGGCTGCTCCGTCACTTAAAATGGCATGGATTTAACATTGTACTTGCCGTTGACTATATTTTTCCAAATTATAAAAGTTTGCACCTATGGAGCAAGGTATAGTTTGATATTTTTGTGTTGTGAAAGGATTAAATAATTCTCAGCTAGATTTGTGCGATGTAAAAAAAAATTTGAGATAGACGGTCAGGTACAATTCATAATGGATCGGAAACGGACTATAGCACGCTGTTCACACATTAGTTTTTCTAACCTTTGTATGCATACTCTTTGTAACACAATTTACACAGCTATAGTCATTGCAAGTTTTCCTTGTATGGGTCATCCTTCACCATTTTCCTGAGCCCCAAATAAGTGCAGGTGTTTTGTTTTCAGTGATGTGTTAGGATTGAATACTTAAAGTCAATAAAGTTTTGGCTGTATATTCTATGTTTATCTTTTTATTTAATATACTCAAATGGTCTTAAACGTTTTAAGTATATAAAGTGTTTTGGTCTAACACTGAATTTGTTGAAATTTATACCAAATAACTTGGTTACGTTACTATGGTAACTTTTAAAAAATGCAGTGAGATTATTAAGATATTAGGCTGATTTTATAACATATCTCCAAAATACAAAACTTTTGGTTGTGTTCATATAAATGCCTATGTTCAAGTTCAAAAGAAATTGAAAGAAAGCTGAAGAATGATAAACAAAAAGCATGACTGTACAAGTAGTATAATCAGTCTTATGCATATTTATTCACATATATACATATGCATGTACTTAGGTACTGCATTATTTTCATCCAGACACATGGAATATACCATGATGACCACTGATGATGAACCAATCTCTTTTTTTATCCTCTTGAAATTTATCAAGAGAAACTGAGAAGATCAACTTGAAAATGTGTTATGAAATGTTCCTGTTGTGCAAACTTTAATAAAGTGGGAATTATTGTATATAATCATAGATTTATTGTCTTGCATTGTGGAAGCAAACAGATTTTATGATGAATGTTTTAAGTTTACATACAAAAACAGATTAAAATTCGTTGAACAATCCTCAAAATCCAAGCGTGTTCCTCTTTCATATCTATTGTTCTTCATTCTTCAAAACTGATGATATGATGCACATCAAGTCACCAACTCAATAAAATAAATGTGCTACTTAATCCAACACACTTTATGTATGCCATTTTTTGGGATCTTTCTGCATGCAGTATTTGACAAGCTTGCTGTCTTGTAACAAACTTTGTATGTACCCGTATTTACCGTATATGTTGGGACACCGTATATGTTGGGACACCATACATTAATTTTTAAAGTAATTTTTTTGTGCACTGTAAGTTCTGGGACAGATCATTTTTTCCGAGTCGTAAGTTTTGGGACACCTTTTAAATCATAATATCGATGCTTAGCTGGTAAAAAAATGCACTAGAACTTATATTTTATTAAATAAATAAAATAAAAACCGCTGTCAGTGTTGTTTGTTTACACTTGTCTTCTTATCTGCAAACTTTTGGAGAACAAAATTTGATAAATCTAAGGGCAATATAGGAGACTAGATGTTTGCACTACGTACTTTTAAAATACGTGCAAGTCGGAGCAACCCGTACTTGTATTATATTTTGTTTTGCTGTATAAACACTGTTGGATGCAATAAAAGTTTTGAGTTGATTTATATTTGCCTTTTTCATAAGCCAGATCCAATTCCCAAGTAATATTTCCTCAGTTATCTGCCAGTGCAAATCCCTTAGCTTGTAAAGGCAGCCTCACTTTGTTTTCACAACCCTTTGATCGAGCCGCCGAGTTAATACTTGTTCATTGCCAAGTAGAGTCCTATATTCAGCTGACAGAATTTATTTGAACTTCCTGTGATCATGCCGCACAATTGACACCTGTTCAGTTGTGGCAAATCCTTTAATACCAGTACATTTCACAATGTATGCTCAAAGTGTCACTTACAGACCCCGGCTGTTCCACTGTTTCAATTTATTTTCAAAATTCCTGTGAATACTGCTAAAAGAAACCAAAGCCGGCTTCCCTTGGTCTGCCGACTTTGAATATAAAAAATCTGCACACTTAAAAGAATTCAAAGTTGGCTTCAAGGGTCTGCTTGCTTTGTAATAAAATAAACTTTGTATTTGATATCCTACTGGTAAGTTGAAACAATGAGTTTATTGCTCGCTACCAGCTGTGTTTATTCACCACCCGGTCTTCTTTTGTTTGCCATCTGTAATCGTAACCGTTACAAACAGGCATTGATGTCTGCGGGGTAAATAATATACACGGCATTAGTTGTTTTTAAGAATACATTCTGTATCCCATGCTAGCGAAAATATTGTCATTTGCTCTTACGGTGAATGTATTTCCTAAAAATGATTTTTATTTGCGAAATGTTGTTATATTGTTAACCTGGATATAATACACTCTTGGTTATTTTGCACCATACACCGGATCATGCGTGAATTGCTGGTGCCTTCAAGGAATCGGTCGTTATTTATGTCTCTCTCTTTCTATTGTTTGTGATTTTGCTGGATCCAATTTTAAGTTTGATAATATACCGGTATTCAAACTTCTGAGGACACCTATATTCACGTCAATAAAAAAATGTGTCAATGTTGTTACCTGACATAAGCGATACACACGACCGGTACTCTACATTACCGGACCATGTGTTAGTGGATACGTTTGTGTCTTTTATGCATAAATTGTTTATGAAGATCAAAAAAGAGGAATAAATGCGAACAGTACAAGGTTAGTTTCTTTCAGTTTATTACCAAATAAACGTTTAATTTACATACCTTATTTTAACATGAAGTGCTGCGGGGGGGGGGGGGGGCAAATTCAACACAATTTGTTTCCGTTCATAAGTTTTGGGACATATGATCTAGTTGAAAAAATGTTTAACCATAAGTTATGGGACAGGAAAAAATTCATTTATTTTATCCTGTCCTAATATATACGGTAAATACGGTATATATTTAACCATGTAAATGCATTTGTACTCTAGTTATCAGAAACCAGTACAAGTTCTAAAATCCTGTCATCAATACTAGGGATTAAAAGAGCATATAAGTTCATAAACTGACAAAATTAAAGTAATGTGAATAAAAAGCTTAAAATAAAAAAATATGATTTTGGTATAAACTAACTTGGTGTACAGTACTTTTTGGCAAATAGACTTAACTGTAAATTAGTATTAATATTCTAGCAGGTATGAAGAATATCATAGGAAATCCGTTTCTGTAGTTTGTTCAGTAGATTATGATTTAAATATTCATGTGTCAGAGAACATAATCAGAAAATAACTAATCATGTACTCTTTTGACTTTTGGATTTAAAGAAGAAAATAAAACCACACAACAAACATCACTTGTCAAAAGAAAGAAAGAACTTGACTTACATCAGTTGCTGAAATAAATATTTGATAGTAGTCTATCTATCTATCTATCTATCTATCTATCTATCTATCTATATTGTTATGCATAATTAACGCATTATGTGTGTTTAACCTTGTCCATGATAGCAAGTCACACTTTAAAGTTCTGGTCAATTGGCAAATACCTTGTTGACAGCATTTGAGGTTAAGGCCAGTATTGTTGACAATTTATCTACAACTAGTTTGAGTTTTTTCCACAAGAACAACACACGTTCTCTTGCATTGTGGGTTATTAGAATATGTGTATAAATACAGAATTGATACGCATTTATTCATTCCTGTTTTAAATCCTATTTTAAAATCAGTCTTTGGGAATCTGTTTATGATCAGAGTTTATAGTTGTGCTGTAGACACAATTCGAACGGAATTATTTGTTTGAACATTCATTGGAGTTACTATAGAGTGCTCATTAACCTTGGGATTTGTATATATGACTTTTGGATATTTGTGGACATTCTCAAAGATATTCTGGATTGTATCGTTCTGGTATATCAGGACATTCAAGACTATTAATTCATTCTGAACATTTATTCATTCGGAACAGTCATTCATTCATAATATTTTATAATTTGTGACTTGTATTTAGGACATTTAGGATTATTTGGAATTTAATTCATAAATTGAAAGTGACTTTTGATGATTTTACATACATTGTTGGTTTCACTTTCTTTCTGTTACTATATTTTAAGACCTAGAGTCGTAACAATGCAGTACAGGGTTAAAATGGTAATTGTATTGGACGGTACTCAGATTTAAGGTCTGTACAATTTGTTTCCAAACTGGATTATGGTTTTCGGTTATAAAAAAAAGACGGTATTAGTTCATCTTATGCATACAGTACTATAACAAAAGCAAAATCTCATAATTCCCTTTACCTTATTTGTGGTACACTCAACAAACTGAGGCTACAAAATGATGGTAACTGCTTGATGTTCCGAAGGTTCTTTTGTCCAAAGGTTCATAAGTCCGAACATTTTTAGCCAAAGTTCCATTATTCAGAAGGTTCGCAAGTTCGAAGATATAGGGGTCAATAGTCCGAAGGTTCATTATTCCGAGGGTTCATAACTTCGAAGGAAAAGTTTGAAAGGTTCACAAGTCTGAATGTTCATTAGTCCGAAAGTTTTTGACAACAAAGGGTTCATTGGTCCAAAGGTTCATTAGTCTGAAAATATTTCAAAAAGGATTCACAACTCCGAAGGTTCTTTGGTCCGAAGGTATTTGAAAATGAGTTCATTGATTCTAACATTCAATATTTCGAATATATTTTTATTGGTCCGAAGGGTCATTAGTCCCAACATATTGGAAAGAAGGTTCATTGGTCCAAAGGTGTCATTAGTCTGAATATATCATAATAGAGGTTCATTTGTGAAGCACTAAAATATATCGGAACATATTTGAAAAAGATTCTCAAAATAGGTTTCATTAGATAAACAGTTTTAAACCAAATTTAATATTAAAAAAAAAAAATATTCAATCAAAACAATATTTTTTTTATTTTATTATTCTTGTTCTAAACTGGGGTACTAAAACAGAAAATGTTACAAATGCACGCTCAAATTAAACATTGGTTGTATTATTAATGTAATTTCACAATTACTTCCAGTATTACTTTTCAGCAAATGATTTTCTATTAAATCTGCATTCTGTCATTAAAAAAGACATAATAAGGCAAGGATATAAATGAGTGCACGACTGTAAGGAAACAAAATCAAAAACATTTTTTTAAAAATGTAATAAGTTACGGAGAAGAATTGAGGTTTCCTATCAAAGGCAAGCCATTTACGAAAATGACCATTTTCTTGTATAATAAATTCACTTTATAATTTGTCCAAATTAGCAAATGACTTTCCAAACATAAACTAGAAATGTGTATATTGGACACGAAAGCTCCAACCCATAGGTATTAATTGAAAGAAGTGTTTGTTCAATCAAGGGAATTTTTCATACAATCAATTGTTCTGGCAGCGGTATATTAGCAGAAGAATTGCGCGGACATGAATATCCTAAGTTGATCTTTGAGCTCCATCTCTGATCTTAACGTTGGGTACCCGGGCCTGAGTCTGGTACGCGACACATCGTCTATCAGTGATACATATTAGTGCAAAGTTTCATTAAAATCCCGCAACCAATTCAAACGTTATATAGCAGACACTAAAATCGCTTTGTTGATCTTTGAACCCTGTATGTAAAAATGGGACGACGGGCCTTGGTGTGGTAAGCCACACAATGTCTAATTTTAAGCTACACATTTACGCAAAGTTTCATCAAAATCCCTCAGCTTGTTCAAACATTATGGAGCGGACATGAAAATTCCTATGTTGATCTTTGAACCTCGTCTCTGACCTTGAGATTGGAAATATGAGCCTTGGTGTGGTACACAACACACCATCTAGTGAATATACACATTTGTGCGAAGTTTTATTTAAAAGTTAAGGACCTGACAAGAAACTCTCTATACTGACCTTTGAATCCCGTATGTGACCTTGACCGAGGGTCTGGGTTTGGTACGTGACACACTGTCTAGCAGAGATACATATATGTGCAAAGCTTCATAGAAATCTCTCAACCCATTGAAAAGCTATAGACCGGACACGAAATGCAGGACGGAGTGATGGACGGAAAATCTAACACTATATGCCGACCTCGTAAAGGTGCAAGCATATAAATACCTTCTAATATTAGAGTCAACTTGCCATACTCATAACTATTTGCATTGCGTGTTTGAATTAATGGACTATCAAGACGGTATAGTAATATGTTAGGATGGATCTCGACAGACAAGTTTCTTACAAAGTAACATTACGGTTGATCATGTCTTTGTAACAAGTGCATATAATAACGTATAGTTTCAAAATACTTTTCTCTCTCTAAAATGTTGAATCTTTTGATCATAAATGTTATGTATGATGTTATATACACTTAGCTTTTGTCTATGATTGTAAGTTGCATGGTTATTTAAAAATGCACACTAAACTTTTGTCCAGTTGTTTACATAGTATTTCGCAACATGTCCTGTTGTGACATGTGTCAGGGTAGGCCAGTATTGGTATAAGCATTTTGCAATTAGACTTTTGTGACATAGGTCATGTAGGCATGTGTATTTATATACAGATTTTGGTAAACAAATTCATTTCTGTTCTAGAATTTCGATTCTAAAAGATCAGTCTGAAAGGAATCTATTTCAGTTGTGTTGTTGAAATCATATATAATTTGAAAGGAATTATTTATTTACAACATTCATTGGAATTATAAAAGTACTCATTGACTTTTCGATTAATACATGATTTTGGGATTTATGTAAATTCATTCAAATACATTCTGGATTACATCTTTGTGGTACATCAGGACATTCAAGGCAATCGGAATTCATTCTGAACATTCTATTATTTTGGACTTTCGATTATGACATTTAGGATTATTTGGAATTTAACTCACAACTTGTAAGTGTCTTTTGAATTTTCAATTTATATATCTGGAAATAAATCGCCTGTTGGTTTTACTTACAGTTTGGTTTCACTTTCTTTCTGTCACATATTTTTAAGACCTAGAGTCGTAACAATAGTTTTAAAATACACGATATCTATTATTGCAGAAAAATACAAAAATAAAACTTTGAAGAATTTACTCTTTTTTTCAAGCACACAATGTAAGCTACATCATAAGCCATTATCAGTGGGTTCGATATTCTAATATTGAACATCGAATATTGAACCCACTGCTAACTTCACTCACATCGGCTGAACTAATTTTTATCAAAGGTCAGTATTATGCAGTGTTGCGAGCATGCACTCTTACTTTTTCCATAGATGTTGTAAGATTTATTATACAAGACCTAAACCATAGCAAATAGGACTGACATAATACAACTTATTTTTACTGTTCAGAGTGACCGAATTTGTCAGAGATATTGATTTTTATAGCTTTGTATTCAAACATAATTTTAATCTCTCAATTTTAATTATTCTAATATTGGTTTTTAAAAATGTAGTTTTTGGGGGGTAAATCTAATTTTAATTATGTAATACTTACCTGTTGCTGTTGCTTAGCTAATCTATTCCATGATGGGAAAAACCCGATCGTATGATGAGAATTCATCCTCTCATAGGATTGACTAGAAAGTTCTAGTGAATAGAACTCTGTGTAAACCCCAGTCTTTTGCACGTGTCACACACAATTCATCATTCTTTTTCAGGATGTAGCCCTACTAGTGGGACATCAGTGCGGGGAGGAAGGAGGTAATCTCGCAGTAGCAACAGGTAAGTATTACATAATTAAAATTAGTTTTACCCCCCCCCCCCCCCAAAAAAAAAAAAAAAAAGAAAAAAAAAATTTAATATCAGTAATAAAAAAAAAACCTGACTGGCAAAGGAGAGAAAACGACTGATAATTCCCATTGAATCTCAAACAACCTTGCTCTATGGATAGAGCATGAAGCTCGCTCCTTCGTCTCGTGGACGCTAAGGAGAGCAAGAAAACAGTCTTGAATGTAAGGTTCTCGAAAGAAGCCTCACTTAAAGATAAATAGGAATATTTTTATGGAAAACAAGACACATGAGAAATTCTACCTAGGCATCAGAGAGCGAGACACTGGTCTTTGCAGTTCGAAATACCTGATCAGGTCTGCTAAGTGAGAGTCCGCACCAATAGCCGGACCTTTCGAAAATTTGAGAGTGTTAGAAAGGCTGCCCTATAGCCCTTGATTGTAGAAACTGAGCATTGTCTCTCTTCAAACAGGAAGAGAAGAAAATCAGCCACTGTGCTCAAAGAGGGGCAGCTAGGATTGATACGTATCCTACTGCACCAATCGCAAAAGATTCTCCACTTGGCATTGTAGACCTTCAACGTAGGTCGCCTCTTGAATTGAACGATGCACTTGGCGGCTTTGCTCGAAACCTTCTCCTGGTGGTGAGATCGTTTGAGATGAACCAAGCGTGAAGGTAGAGAATCTGTGGGTTGTTGTGCAGAAGAGAACCCCTGTGCTTTGGCAGAAGGTCCCTCCTTTGGGGTACCATCCTGGGCTGGTCTGCCAGCAGGTCGAGAAGATCGTTGAACCACGATCGTTGGGGCCACAGAGTGGCTATCAACATCAGCTGAGCAGTGCAGTTCCTTACTTTGTGAAATACTTGTGGAATCATCCTGAAGAGTGTGAAGGCGTAGGCGAAACAGACGATCCCAAATCAGGCTCAAAGCATCCACTGCCCAGGCTCTCTGATAATGGACTGGGGAGACGTATAAGGGGAGCTTGTTGTTTAGCCTCGTGGGGAACAAGTCCACCGAGGGTGTTCCCCAAAGTCTGAACAGGGAATCTGCTACGGATTGGTGCAGAGACCATTCCGTGATGACTGTCCGTCCTTTCCTGGACAGACTGTCCGCCAAAATATTCTTTTTGCCAGGAATGTGGCAAACTCGAAAGGTAATCCCTTCCGAGGTTACCCAACGAAGGAGATTCCAAACCTCCGTGCAGAGAGAAGGGCATGTGTGCCTCCTTGTCTTCTGAGGTAAGCCACCACCGACGTGTTGTCGTCGGAGATCATCACGCAGCGGCTCCTTATGTTGTTGACGCACCTCTGAAGGGCTAAGAACACTGCCCTCATTTCCAAATTGTTTATGTGGGGGTAGATTCTTCCCGGGACCACGAACCCTGAAGAATCAGACCCTCTGGCTCCAAATGAGTGCCCCACCCTGAATCTGACGCGTCTGCGAACAGATAGGAATGGGGATCGGGGCGTGTATAGGGACTCCGGCAAGAAACAGGTCCTGATTGATCCACCAAGACAGATGATGGTGGAAGACCTGACCTAGAGAAATCCGAACATTCCGAGGGTCCCTGTGCTGTTTCCAATTTGCCAGGAGGAGGAATTGGAGAAGACGCAAGTGTAGCCTGCCTAGGGGGACCAGGTCCGCTGCGGAGTTCAAGGTCCCCAGCAGAGAAAGAAAAAGACGAGCCGACAACGTGGTCATGGCTCTCAGCGTCTCCAACAGAGATAAGATCTTGTCTACTCTGTCCCGAGGGACACGAGGGACACGGACTAACCCCCTGTTCGTAAGGAAATTCATCCCCACATAGACGAAATCTTGAGATGGAGAAAGCTTCGACTTCTCTAGGTTGGTAAGGGACCCAGTCTGGTCACTATAGATCAACAGCGAGACAGGTCGATTCTGAGGGACTCGAGCATGTCATTGTGGACCAAACAATCGTCGAAATATTTGAGGATTGGGATACCCAATGACCTTGAATGGGCTGCAACTACTCCTATGACCCTGGTAAACGCTCTGGGTGCGGAGGCTAGACCGAACGGCAGAGTGCGAAATTGGAAGATCTCTCCGTTGATGCAAAACCGGAGGTACTTCCTGTGAGGAGGAAAGATAGAGATGTGAAGATACGCATCCTGAAGATTGATGGAAACCGCCCAGTGGCCGGGCCCTATGGCATTCCTGACTGGAGCTGCTGTTTCCATCTTGAAGGGTTCCTCCTGCAGAAATCTGTTTAGGGAGGAAAGATCAATAATTAGACGAAACTTTCCCCCTTTCTTGTGTAATACCCTCTCCACTGCACCCTGCTGGAGAAGGGAGTGTACCTCTTCCTTTAACCGCACCAGATTCAACTGGTGGAAGAATATGGGGGTCCTTACTAAGGAGGAAGATCTCGAAATCGAAGACGGTATCCTCCTTTTATGAGAGGACCCAGCCATCGACCAAGCCTCTGAAAAATGGTTTAGTCTGGCACCTACGGGAACCCATGGAAGAGGAACGCTCTGCAGGAGAGGGATTTAATCCCTAGGACCGACCCGACTTTTCCTTAGGAAGGGGGGAAGGGCCCGTAAACCTCTTCCCTTAACCTCTGCAGCGTGTCATTTTAGGCGCCCACTGACAAAGGGGAGGTCTGAACTGGGGTTGTTGCTTAGACTGAGGCTGGCCTGGCTTTAAAACAATTGGGTGAAGGGCCCTGTGGCCGTTCAGGATGACTTTGCTTCCTGACCGGATTCGACGGGCTACGTGCGGGTGTGAGAGAGCGATGTTGCTGGTCTCTCAAGTCTTGAGATGCCACAGAGGGAATGAGCTCTCCAAAAAGAGTCTCTGCCTCTAGGAGAGCAGTCCTCAAAAGGTTTTTACTGTGCTTCAATAATACCTTGGATGTGTCCAAAGTAACATCCCTGCGGAGGTAGTGAAGCTCCACCGATAAGACCATGGATAAAGATAACGCATGTTTTGATGTTTTTGACACTGCTTCCAACAAACGATGAAGAGCAAGTGGCGACAGAGCTTCCTCCCTAAGCAGATTGTAGGAGGCTGCCGAAAAGATATCAGGATGCGAAGCTATGGTTACTAGTGACCTAGCTTTTTGCTCTAAGGCCTCCAGAGTTTTCCCTGTGGAAATTGCTGCGGCGTCTAAAGTGGGAGGCTTAAGGGGACAGTAAGGGGTGTGAACCCGAAAACTTGCAGAAGAGACCAAAGGTGTCAACGTAGAAGGGAGGACGGACCACCCTCTACGTTTTCTAGGAAACTCCTGGCCCTTACAAAACCTTTGGGGCTGTTCATTGGACAATAGACAGTAAATCTCATTAACAGCTTTGTCAAATGACCAGACCTATTCTTCTTCAGCTGCCTTAACAAAAGGTTCGGGAGAACCGAAGGAAGGGGGTGCCACATCTGTCGGTTCCGTATCAAACTCGTGAGAATCCACCAGGACGGAAAGCACCTGGGAAGCAGGACTATGTGACCCAGTGTCTCTCTGTTTTTAGGCTGGAGAGACTTGGGAGTAAGAGGGACCTCGACCGTGACTCCTCATGTGGAACCAAAAGACTGTCCTTAGTGGCAGGCACGGCATAAGTGTGAGAGCGACTCTCAACCCTCCTGGTGTGGTTGGGGGAGAGTCTGTCCCCATCCCTCGTTCTATGGACTGCGGCATCGATCTCACTGCCATGGGGCCAATGCCCTTAAGGTCATGGCTGTATACAGGGGACTGTCCAATCGCTGCCATGCGGTGGAAGGCCCCACATCCCGTAAGGGTTTAAAGGAATCATAAGGAAGGGGGATGCCGATTCGATCCCCTTCCCTAGTCCTACGTCAGTACGACGAATCCAAATCCCAAGAGAAATTGAACGGTAGTCTGAAGGAGGGGGGTCTCTACCCGGACCCTCTCCCTATACCGATGGGCCTCTAATGACCGGTACTTGTAGCCTTATGCCCGGTGCCCGGTGACCCTTGCCCGGTGCCCGATGGCTGGTCACTGGTCAGTGACCGGTCAGGCGACTCTGATCTGCACGAAGATCCTATCCCAGATCTGACAGACTTAGATCGATGCTCAGCCCTTTCAGGGTGGAACGAACCTGTCGCGGACAATGGGCCACGGGGGCTGAAAGGGTGCTGCTCTCCCTTCACGAGGGGGCGCGACTCACTTTTGGCCGACACCGAACTGTGGGACAGTAGAGGGTGCTGCTCCTCCCTCGCAGTGGGGGGGGCGCGACTAGCTCTCTGTCCTTCGTGACGAAAGAGGGTGCTGCTCCTCCCCTCACAGGAGACCCAAGGGACTCACAGATGGAAAACCCCAAAAATTCAGATGAAGAAGAGACCTTCTTACGTCCCTTATAGGTTCTTCTGGATTCGGCGAGGTCGCAAACCTCGTCAGACCAAAGACAGAAAACAGGACAGCCGTCTGTCCTCATGCAGTTTGTGCAAGAAAGGCAGGTGGGCTGGGTGTCCCAGGGGGCTTTCCTGTGACCACACCTCCCAACCTCCTGCTTTGACATAGATGTAAAAAAAGAGACACTGAAAACAAGATAATGGTTACATATATTTATATATATAACTGCTTTGGAAACGAACCTTAGCAGGAACTCACCTGTAGGTGACTAAACCACTCTAGTTTTTTCTCTTTTTTATACGAAAGGACAGAAATACTACTGAGGTTTTTTTAATATATATAAATATATATATATACACACACAACTATAGGTAGTAAGATAAAACAAGGTGTCGTAAATCAGATTTATCGAGTACCGGATACGAATAATAAGCAAATAACCAGCTTGGTAAAATGCTTTAATTAATATTATAGCAAAAAGAATAAATTCCTATACTAATTAAATTAAAATTGAACCGGAGTTCAATATAAAACACACAGAAAAAGAAAAGACTGGTGTGCGACCTGCTTTCCTGAGCTTTAAAAATAGCCAACCAATCAGACTGAAGGGAAATTAATTCTTCATGCTTTCGTGGTTTAAAAAAAAAAGAAGAAAAAAAAAGAAAAGAAAATCAACGGGATGCGACAAGGATAGGGGAAAAAAAGATAATGTACCTACCCGAGGTTAAGAAAACAATATGGAATTCTCAAAGAGGCAATAATTAATCCCCCAACAATAAGTGAAGGGGAAATAACTGACTAACCAAGATTAAGAACAGGACGTTTCTTGGTATCAAATTGCGAAAACTTACAAAAGAGCTGAATATTTCCAGAAAGGAAAATACTGGCTAAGGGTAAATACCACCTGTAGTTTCGAAAAAGCGTAATGAAAGAGCGAAATTCGCTACATGGACTCGTCTAGCAATGGCAATTTCTCAAGTGATAATTTCACCGTCTTCCTCAAGATGACGACCTGAAAAAAAATGATGAATTGTGAGTGACACGTGCAAAAGACTGTGGGGTTTACAAAAGGGTTCTATTCACTAGAACTTTCTAGTCAACCCTATGGGAGGATGAATTCTCATCATACGGTCGGGTATTTCCCGTCACGGAAATAGATTAGCTAATCAATGGCTACAGAATAAGCTATTACTGATATTAAAAAATGGTGATAATTATATTTAATAGAACATGGCTACTGACTTTCTGTTCGTTTCCGACTGGCGGAAATAAATGCTGAACATTGGGTAAAATATTATTAAGTACATTATGTCTCACTCTCCCGGTTCATGTCAGTTATGCCCAAGAAACACTAGTTTTATGAGTAAAAAGTAATTTCCTGATGTGAAAAATCGATTAAAATGGTAAAACTAGGTTTGCTTTGTATTTGAGACCGATGTTTCTATAAATATAGACACGATGGAGAGCGCATTTATGCGATTTATAAAAAAATAAATATATTTTAAAAAATAATCGATTTTGGAAATGTGTTTAATTTGTGTCAGATTTATAAGGGGATTTCTTTGAAACACATAAATTTGCTTTATTAAGAATGAATGTAACTCTACCACTGCTGCTACAACTCAACAACGAATTAACAAAAGGCTAATACCTACAAAATTTATTATAGAATGGAATGTAAGTCACTAAGTCTTTTGGAAGGAATCACTTACCTTTAAACAGTCGACTACAATACTCTAGCACACGGTAAGATGAAAATCGAACACTGGCCACAGGGGTGCGAAGTGATTTCTTAAAATCACTTTGCTATGCAGACCCTGAAGCTGAATCTGCAAGACTGTAATCGAAACCGTCTCAGGTGCAAACTAATTTAAAAGTCACTGTGACTAAAGCTTGAGATATTGGTAAAAATGTAATGTTTCACCCACTGGGTCACTTATATATATATATATATATATATATATATATATATATATATATATATATATATATATATATATATATATATATATATATATATATGTCTGTGTGTGATGGGTGGGAGATAGATAGATTTAAAGTTAGATGGATAGGTATATAGGTTGGAAGACTGCATGACTGACAGATTGCTCGTTAGTTAATAGATGTTTATGGTTTGCTTTTCACAAAGGTAACTGATGCTGCCACCTGTCCTAATTACGGATAAGTGTGACAAATTTTTTTTGTACCATTATTGAAACCCATATATATATATATATATATATATATATATATATATATATATATATATATATATATATATATTCCCGTAGAAATAGTTACGTAAACTTTTGTAATCAACACTTTTCTGTGTTTATTGTCCTACATCTCTGTTTTGTGTTTGCCTTTGAAAAAGACTTAATGAGAGTCGAAAGCGCTTAGCCTAGTTAAAAACTAACTTTGCACTGTTCGTTGCTGGATCCAGTGCACTTGAAAGGACTGTTATTCGCCATATGAGTTGTACTCTTTATATATATATATATATATATATATATATATATATATATATATATATAAATATATATATATATATATATATATATATATATATATGTGTGTGTGTGTGTGTGTGTGCATGTGTGTGTGTATTTTTTTAAAATGTACTGAACATGGTCTGATATTTTATTATTTAGAAAGAAAATGCTATGGGTGTATTGTTAGTTCAATAATTAGAGAGTAGGACCTGTTATCTAAAATTTTATTTGAGTCAGCTAGGGCAGGCTACTTTGTTGTGCCCATGGTGTTACGACTCTAGGTCTTAAAACATGTAACAGAAAGAACCTGAAACCAATAAAAATCAATTAAAATCAAGAAGCAATTTATTTCCAGACAAAGTGAAAATTCAAAAGACACTTACAATTTGTAAGTTAAATTCCAAATAATCCTAAATGTCCTAATCACAAGTCCAAAATAACAGAATGTTCCAAATTAATTCCAACAGCCTTGAATGTCCTGATGTACCACAAAGATGTAATCCAGAATGTATTTCAATTAGTACACATAAATCCCAAAATCATGTATTAATCCAAAAATCAATGAGCACTTTAGTATTTCGAATGAATATTGTAAACAAATAATTCCTCTCAAATTATATTTGATTTCAACAACACAACTGTAATTACTAAAATAGATTCCTTACAGATTGATAATTAAAACTGGATTTCTAGAACAGGGATGAATTTGTTAACCGAAATCAATATAAAAATACACATGCCTACATGACCTATGTCACATCAGAATATGAGTAATTCTAATGGAAAAATACTGGCCTACCTGACATATATCACAACTTACAAGCATGAACAAAAGTTAAGTATGTATTTTCAAATAACCATACAACTTACAATTATGGACAAAAGTTAAGTAGATAAACATCATACATAACAACGGACAAAGCATTCCATTGCTTATGATACAAGTTTTAAAGTCATGCAAACACATTTAAAACATACAACAACCAATCCAACTACCCAACGGAAAAAAATAATGATTCACCGTTTTGTTATAAATTAGTTATATAAACATCTTAATGAGTTTTTCAAACGATTTATATTAAGAAGGAAAAATAAATCTTCATATTTCAGTACTATTAAATCTTGCTTTACTGCACCTAGTATTCACTTGTATTATCAGTATTACTTTCTTACTTTGCTTCAACTTGTATTACTTTGCTTATTCGTCTATCACATCAACTATTTATGCTTGACCTTGGGTCATCCTTGCATCTCTGAACATTTATAATTTTATTACCTTAAAGACTCTAATAATCATTAATATATTTATTTATTTATTATTATACTATTACAAATCACTACTACACTATTATATTATTACATTATTTAATAAAGTTGTTATTATAAGTATTTATATAACTATTCAACAAAACAACTTCCTAAGGGTCTACAAATTATTTCTAAAAATTATCCAATGGTATGATTCAACTTGTCACGAAAATGTGATTCTGAATTCAATGTTGGATTTAACAAGAAATTATTATTTATTGTTCCTGGCTATATTTATTATAAAATGTTATTTGCAGCCACCGTGATATTGACTTGATTGTACCAATCACAAAATCAACAGCGTTTGTTTTCTACCCAAAAGTTACATTGCTATGAAGTTTCATGACCATCAGACAAATAGAACTGAAGTTACCTTCAGAAAACGAAAACGTTTACGGACGGACTGACGGAAAAGCTATTTTTAGCCGTTGTGATCTTCACCTTGACTGAACCAAGCCCCAAATCAATAGTGTCCGTTCTCTCCTCGTGAGAAACATTTATATGAAGTTGCATGACAATCGGACAAATAGAAATCAAGTTATCATCCAGAAACGAAAAGTTTCCTGACGGACAGAGAGCTATTTTTAGCCTCTGTGACCTGGATATTTGATGGACTAACATCCAAATGAAGTTTTCGTTCGTTACCCGAGAATAACATTCATGTAAAGTGTCGTGTCCATCAGACGAATAAAACTCAAGATAATATGGAAAATGTACGGAAGCTTCGGACCAATGAACCTTCAAACTATCAAAATGTTAACCCGAAATGATCCTATAGCAGGGCTCAAAATCATGGCTAATCAGCTATCCCGTGTTTAGTGATTTTGCCAATGGATCACGAAAACCCAGCCGTGACTAATCAGTTGGAGCAGTGAAAATTACCGCTGGTCACTATCATAACAGTAAAGAAGAGGTCGTGAGTCGGATTCCCTTTAATTGTTAACTGATCTGTTCATTGCGTTAATTGAATATTTACCAATATCCTGCACTTGATGAGGTGCAATAAAATGGCCAAGGTGAAAATGGACAAGTGTTAAACCATTCATCCACGCATCAAGTAAATTTCTGTGATTATTGTCAAAACAGTTGTATATACCCCACTATATTTTTATATCCATGTACTATCCATGTACTATGATCATTTATGTTGTTGAGTAAGTTATTCGGACACGAATATCAAATTAATTTCTCTCTTCTTTGTATCCATTATTAATGAAAAGCTACAATTTTATATTGGTTTATCCTTTGTGAATTTTCTATACCAGAAAAGGTTTAATTTTCAAAATCTTAAAACCTGACAACCACCCTGCCAGGGAGCGGGACAAAATCCAAACGTGCACGAAATCAGTAAAGATGTGCAATATATAGCATATGTAACGATTTTAATGATTCTCGAAACGTGAAGTGTTCGATTCACTGATTGTGGGACTCAATATCGTGCATTAACTTTCTTGTGAAATTCAACAAATCATAAACTATAATGATTTGTAACATGATATGTAACATTAAATAAAGATTTATAAGTATTGAAACACGTTTCTCTAAGGACAAATCCTCAATTTTACATTGATAATTATGCACTATCGATTAGCGGATTTGAGCAGAATTTGGCGTGCCATGTGACTAACTGATTTTCCTTGTTTCTAAAAATAGACAAATATTCGAGGATTTCATTTGTATATTTGTCGTGCTGATTAGATTACAATTAGCAAGTAAATGTTTTTTTAATACCAAAAATCCAAATTTTTTAGAAGTCGGTGATTCTTGGTCATATCGTTTTTGCTGAAATAACGAATATAAACTTTCGCAGTGAACACATATCTGTAAGATATTATTAGCGTATAGTCTCGTTCCAAAGTTCGAAGTTTGCTCTAATCTTTCTCTATTCTGGTGAAACCTTGATAACAATTAACTGGACTGGTTCAAAGAATGGCATATTTCCGTGTATATTATCAAAAATCTTTCAACTGTAATATTCAAATTTTCAAATTACTTCGCGTCGCAACTGATGAATGCAGAGCACATGTTTACAAATGGCAAAAACGCTGTTACATAGAACAGATGAGCGTAAATTGAACTGCGCAGTTGCTTTAATCCTGTGATTAAACTAATGATTTGCTTCATATTGACCTTTTAGATTCATTCTCTCAGTTGTATAAGTGATAGTTATGGGTATAAAGACGTTATTTTGGTAGAACTGGGTATCTTAATCGGATTTGCCATGAAAGGTGTCATTGTGCAGTAAAGGGGTTGTGTCAAAAAGCGTCATTGTGCAGTAAAGGGTTAAAGTGGTATTTGTATTGGAAAATACTCAAATTTAAAGTTTGTACAATTTGTTTCCAAACTGGATTATGGTTTTCAATTGTAAAAAAAACAACAACACGGTATTAGTTTATATTACGCGTACAGTACTCTAACTAAAGCAAAATCTCATAATTGCCTTTACCTAATTTGTGGTACTCTCAACAACTTGAGGTTACGAAATGATCCTATTGTAGGGCTCAAAATCAAGGCTAATCCGCTATCCCATGGTTAGTGGTTTGCCAATGGATCACGCAAACCCACTAATTCGTTGGAGCAGTGAAAATTGCCGCCAGTCACTATCATAACAGTTAAGAAGTGGTTGTGAGTCGGAATCCCTTAAATGGTTAATTGTTCTGTTTATTGTGTTAATTGAGTACCTACCAATATCCTGCACTTGACGAGGTACAATAAAATGCCCGAGGTGCAAATGGACAGGTGTTAAACCATTCATCCACGAATCAAGTAAATTACTGTGAATATTGTAAAAACAGTCTTCGCGCACGTGGAACTAGCCTGGTGTACTGACTCCAAGCACTGATTTCGTTACATTAGGTATAGGGTCTCGGGCTAATATTAGCGAATCAGAAAAAGTCGCGTTCTCCGATTCAATGAATAATCCAGAATTATACTGAACAATGTGTTTTAATATTTATATAATTGTTCATGAACATGCAATACATTGTACGGTGACAATTGTAGACATGTGTAAGAATTTGCAAGGTGTGCAGCCGCCACCGAAACGGCAGAAATTAGATGACACGAGAGAGTACGATTGCAAAAACTATCAAGAGAAGAGACAAAGAAAGTACCAGAAATACTTGGAAAACGAACACAAATGTCTGAAGTATGACTCGGGAGAGTCTGTGATTTTGTGCACTTTTTGCACCGAGTATTCAGAGAAATACAAAAGTGCACGGGGTACTTCCTTTGTGAGTCTTGTTGGAGAAATACAGTTGTTATTGTTTTGAGTTGATGTTAATGAATAATAATTGTTGAATTAGAAACAGACCTGGCTTCTCTTTGATTTTAGCAGGATCAGTGAAATTTAGGCTGGATCAGTAAAAAAAATTATTTTGGTGATCCTGTGGGTTGGTGAAAAAAATCCTAGTTTTGAGCTATAGTTGTTAATGGAGCAACAAAATTAGTACAAATTACCAAACAGTTTGTGTCTCCTCTTACAAAGCATAAGCATCTATATGACATCGAACCCTTTCTGTCTGTGTGTCGTACTCATCCAATCAGAAACTATATTCAAAATGGCGGCATATTACGCTTTGATTATTTAGAATAATTTTTGGTAAGACCTTGCATTTGTTTTTAGGCGGAATAAACTAAGGGTACTTCGGTGTGCCATAGTATGTATGCATTGTTAGAAACATGTGCAAAAGTGTCGGAAAAACACCCGGGTGTGAATCATATCTATGCAGCTGCTACATTGATAGATATGGAATCGAATAAGTACTCCATCAACACAGCAGATATGGATACTAATATTATCCCAGAGTCATTGGTTTTAACGTTTTTAAGCATTTACTTTCACCTTTAAAAGACATCCACTCCTTTAATAATGATATCTCTCAATTCATTTTAAACATTAGATATTTTAGCAAAGCATTCATATCAAATGACAATGATATATTTCCTCATAGTCTTCTTTGCCTGCTTTCAAACAGACGACCCCTGTCCAGTTGTTCGTTTATTACGTCACTTATTTTGACACACTTTCCAGGAGCCTACCTCTGTGACACTGTTGTACATATGCTCCGGTAAAAAAAAAAAAATATATATATATATATATATATATATATATATATATATTGCAGATCAACATCAATAGCTGATACAAACTACAAGCTTCAAGGAAAAATTGCATAAAAAAGCCTAATTTAGCATGCATAACGCTTTTATTATATTTATCATAATTTTGGTTTTGGGAGAGATTTTGTCTCAAAAGCTACAAAAATCAAATTAGGAAAAATCATGATGCTATTGTAATACAATTGTTTACTTGTAAGCAAAAAATATTACATTCAGCTTATGAGCTATTTTTTAAAAAATCAATTGGCAATGTGGACATGCAGAACATCAATACCTGAATGTACTGTTTTGGGAACTTCAAAACAGTCTTGGATCCTTTGTAACTCATTTCTCTAGAAGAGCAAAAGACATAAAGTTACAAGAGAAGGTTATATTTCAATTTACTATCATTCTAACTCTTATACACAAATTAAGAAAAATAAATAGGTCAAACAAGTTAAATATGATTTTCTTAAATGATGATTGAAAATTTACTGTTAAAGAAAAATTCCTTATTTGTCATCAGATAGAAAATCCTAATACTTTGATATAAATAAGAAAAAAATATAGAGGATGCTGATTTAATTATGAGATATATCATAATAGTACGTGTTTCCTGTAAATATGTACAAATTATAATAACAAAGAACGACTTCTGAACACCAGTAACGACAGCTGCACATGAAACGTTATAACGTCAAACAATATTCTTTAGTGTTACTGATGGAGTTATCCACTGTGAGTCATGTTGCTATTAAATGTTGAGTAAACTGACTGGATGCCTATTGTGGCGGGAAGTTCATTTGACTCGTCATAACAGTTAGTAGGGATTTTTTTGAGAACTTAATGATTGGAAAAAATAATGAGTGAAATGGATTTTTTCATGGGATTTGTCTTTGTTTCAATTCACAAATGTCAGTGATAGGATTTTCGACAAATTATTCTGTCTGTATACATCGGTGTTGATCAGTGTAAACAAATGTTGTGGTCATAACATCATGAGAGATGCGTTTTCTCCAGAACTGGGAGTTTATGACCCTGCGTCAAAACATGGTGGCATTAAAACAGGGGCGGGACGATAGTGCTAAAATGCATTCAGAAGATTACCTGAAATACTTCTCCTGCCCCCACCTACTCCCACGTTTTTAATGTTTCTTTCTTTCCAAACCAAATAATCAATTAAATATAGCGGAGACTTAAAGTTTTTCGGAAAGCAAATGTTTGCGTTACCTTTATTTTCACTTTGGTCTTGTGACATGTAGCGACTACCACATCCGTGAAGAGTATCATGAGGCTACTACTAAAATAAAACAAATGACAAACTCGACGCTGGAAAAACGGATCTCAAGGCTTTACTATACGACAAAAATGATTCGACAAGTTTTTTAATTGATCCAGAGAATAACAGAATTTGACAGCGCTAAAGTCACAAGGTACATTATAAAATACAACAGAACAACTGAGAAAGCGTCCAGTGAAATGTACATGGATATAAAAAGGCGCAATTTTTTCAGCATTAGATACCTTAAACAAACATTACAAAATATAAAAAAATCAAAAAAAAAAAAAAAAAAAAAAAAAAAATCAATGCACTCAAACAATAATATATTTTCAATATAACTTTTAGAAATGTGTTGGTGTTGCAAATAAACTTCCCTTCCGACTTTAGGAAGGAGATGAAGAAGAAAAAAAACCAACAAAAAGCAATGACAGTGACGGTAAAAATAGCAGTGCGAAGTTTTATTTACAGGACTGCAAACACAGTTGCACGCTAAAGTTGACTGGCATGCGGTTGGTCATCAAAAGAAAGTATAGTTTTAATATATTATTTGATATACCCATTATTATACAACTCATGATCAAGGCAGTTTTTCCCGAGTATGATCTGAAACATTGTATCAGATGCGCATCTGGTACAGATTAAGATTCATCGCTGTCAAGGATGACGTCACCTAACAACTGTCCAGTAGAGGCAGTGGCGGCACGAGGGTTCGAAGCGCCCTGGGGCAATGTTCTTTAGTGGCGCCCCTACTTTGCCACATAGAACAGTTTTTATGTCCGTTGCCAACCTACATCCAACCCCCCATATACGCCCCAGTTACAAGTAAAAAAACAAAAAAAGGCTCCCGACAGCGCCTTCTCGCCAGGCCCCTTCCTGACCCCCCACCCCCACCCCCGTCGCTCCGCCACTGAGTAGAGGGACAACTAGAGTTACCCCTATCAGGGGCGGATCATAGGGGGTGGGGTGGGTCTAAAGAGTGACCAGAGACGTTTGAATGAGATTATCACAGATGATGAAACATAGATTTACTTTTCTGAACCCGACTCGAGAGAAAATAATAAAGTTTGGATCGGCGAAAACGACCAGAGACCACAAATCGATCAACGTAGTCGGACTGTCAAGAGAGATTTATACGTATTATTTTTCGATGGAAAAGGCCCGGTCTTCCAGGCACCTGTTCCTGTCTCTACTAATGTCACTGGACATTTGCATGTCTTCAAAGTGTTGCCAAAAGTTGTGGGAAACTACTGAACCACCAGTCCGCGCACCGGTACCCGAGGTATCCATCTACTCTATGACAAGACAATGGGGTATAAAATCCGCCGTCGTGACAGGCTTCCTGAAGAAGTACAGCATCCAAATTTTGCCACATCCTCCATACAGCCCTGATTTAGCTCCAGGTGATGTTTGGCTGAATCCTGTTATCAAAGATTTGCTGAGGGGCAGACAATTTGAAATCCGACATGCGGTTGTAAGTGCAGTTTTCCAATGTATGACAACAGAGCAAAAAGTGAATACAAAATGGCATTTAATAATTGGATAATCAGACTGAGAAAGTGTGTAGAGGTGCATGGGGAGTTCTTTGTGAGGATGCACTGATGTACTATTCACTAATAAAGAACTTTTTGTGTATAGCGCACTAATTTTCATAACTTTTTAGACACCCCTTGAACAATATTAGTAGATGGATGGAATCAAAATAAAAGAGCAATAACAACATAACAATTTGTCTTTTTATTATGAAATAATCGTTATAGTAAACTCGTCATCAGTACAGTAACTCGATCTGGGTGCTTTTATTGCGTCCCGTTTGATACCGGAAGGACATCGGATCAAGTTTGACACCTTCGATTCTGGAGAGATAGGATGTCCTTCCGCTATCAAACTCGATGCGGTACAAGCAGCCAGATCAAGTTACCGTACTAATAACCTGTATTTATTGCCTTCAGAAAATATATACACTATACGATAAAGGCAAAGAAAACAAGTTGCTGTAATTTACTGTTTTCTCTCCGTGTACACCAGCATTTATTTGTTTCTCCGTGTTTTATTATTTTCTGAGATTACTGGCAGGCAGTAATGTCAAAATACAACACACACACACACACACACACACACACACCGGATTACAACATTAAAGACTGCTTCCCATGATTTACCTGTGATATCTTCAAGTCAAATGAAAGTACTTGTCACTTTTAAAGACGAGATTATAATATCTTCCACTCTTATCTTTATCATTTTGTATTTTCTCTCTCTCTCTCTCTCTCTCTCTGCATGCCCAACCTTATAATCCATAGCAGTTCAGACGCAGAATAAAAACAAAGAACGCACGTACAACACTGTGTGGCAGAGCATTCCATAGATTCACAACACGAGCTGAAAGTCTGTTTGCATTTTGATTAGATCTATGAAAACCTTTCTGTAATTTATGCTGATGCTCTCTTCTCATGGTAGTATTCATTTTGTGTAATTTATGCTGATGCCCTCTTCTCTTGGTAGTATTCACTTTGTGCAATTAATGCTGATGCCCTCTTCTAATGGTAGTATTCACTTTGTGTAATTTATGCTGATGCCCTCTTCTCCTGGTAGTATTCACTTTGTGTAATTTATGCTGATGCTGTCTTCTCCTGGTAGTATTCACTTTGTGTAATTTATGCTGATGCCCTCTTCTCCTGGTAGTATTCACTTTTTGTAATTTATGCTGATGCCCTCTTCTCTTGGTAGTATTCACTTTGTGCAATTAATGCTGATGCCCTCTTCTAATGGTAGTATTCACTTTGTGTAATTAAGGCTGATGCCCTCTTCTAATGGTAATATTCACTTTGTGTAATTTATACTGATGCCCTCTTCTCCTGGTTGTATTCACTTTGTGTAATTTATGCCGATGCCCTCTTCTCCTGGTAATATTCACTTTGTGTAATTTATGCTGATGCCCTCTTCTGATGGTAATATTCACTTTGTGTAATTTATGCTAATGCCCTCTTCTCCTGGTAGTATTCACTTTGTGTAATTAATGCTGATGCCCTCTTCTAATGGTAGTATTCACTTTGTGTAATTAATGCTGATGCCCTCTTCTAATGGTAGTATTCACTTTGTGTAATTAATGCTGATGCCCTCTTCTAATGGTAGTATTCACTTTCTGTATCTATACATTATTTTGAATAAATGAATCACATCAGCGCTCTCCCTTCTGTAATAGAGAATTGGGAATCCTAACTGCAGTAGACATCGTTCATAAGATATATTCTTAACTCCACATATTTTTTTTTTTTTTAAATGATATTTTATGCTTTCGCTTATATTGTTTCAGTAAACTGAGGTAAGTGATTTTACCGTGACTATAAATTGCGCAAGAATATTAATCTTCATGTAGAGCAGAATAATTGGTATATTAATCACATAAATATGAATGAATAAATTTGTAAATCCATTTTGTGTCCTTTTAAAAGTCCTTGACTACCTCATCAAAAATGTGTCTTTCTTTGCTAGAAATCTGTAGTTGTGAAAATTGATTCTCATTTTGTGCAAGATAACAAAATTTACATTAAAAAACTGAGAAAAGCTTCTTTCTTTTTCTAAATGGCAAATAAAACATGGTTGTTCAGCAAAAACATATTTTGGAGGGGGGGGGGAATGAAGTATCAATTGAATTATAACTACATGCGTTAAGGTTTTACTGACAATTGATATATTGATATTTTGCTTCATATTATTTGAACTTAGATTTCCTTTAACGATCTAATATTATTATTGCGAGTTCAGCAATCATCCTTTAAATTAATATAATTAAACCAAAAAAAAAAACACACACAAAAAAATCCCCAAACAACTGAACGAACAAATAGAAGTTGCAGCAGAGTGACATAGCAAAAATAGGAATGAATGAACGAAGGTGTAAATCAATATAAAAGAAACGAAACAAATACTATAATTACATAATATATAATGTACCTGACAAATCGGGATGGACAACGGTAGTACTCAATGCACTCCTATTTTAATACAGTATTAGGAGTGCACTCTTTTCACGTGCTCTGTTGACAGTGTCCTTTGAATTTAATGTTTGTCTGGTCGTACATTTCATACACTAAGAAGAAAATGGTGATTATTGTCGTTAGAATCGTCATTAATGAACGCAAACTTATATTTTCTTATTGAAGGTAATCGGTTCATTAACTAACAACCGAACAAAAAATAAAAATATACAAATTTAAACTTTTAACGGCGAAAATTGACGTGTACATGGCAGAAAGAGTTCTGAGGATACGAGATACAATTACAGTGCAAATATGAGCGCTGTTTTCCTTAGCATATACAGAATACTTATAAATCACATCCTCCACCTCCTCCTCCTCCTCATCATCATCATCAGAAAAAGGTCTAATGTCGTCTAAAATATCACCCCTCCCCGCCCCACCCAAACCAAAAAAACAACAAACAAAACAAAACACACACACCTAAAAAAAAAACAAAAAAAAAAAAAACAGAGCCGATACTAATTTTAATTTTTTTATTAGAAATCTTGTCAGGCATAAATATGCTTTAATGGTTCTAATATTTAAATGAACAGAACACACACTTTAGTTAGCATTAAATCGCAAAAGCAATTTATAGCTTCAGACATGAGGAATGGAAACATATTTTGTAGCAGAGGATATTCTATTGAGTATTAAATATAATATACATGTCATTTAATGAAAGAAAAATTACCATTATATTGACATAAAATATAAAGACCAAATTATAATGACTTCTATTAGTTTTAGAATGCAATTTAATCATTATGTACTTATACTCAGTTATTTTTTTTCTGAACGTTTCTGTTGTTCAAAATATAACAGTTTTGACAATGCGTTTAAGATTCTTTTTGAATTTGCAGACTCAATGGTTTTATTTTTTTTCTGTAATCAGCCATAAACAATAATATCTTGGTAAATATTTTCTTTTCAATTCCCTATAAAATGGACAAACAAGCAAAAAATGATACTTATTTTCGACAGCTGTTATATTACACCTATTACATAACCGTTCGTTGGCTGGTACTCTTTCATAACGACCCATTCCTATATCCAGTTTATGCTATACTGCTTAAAATCTAGTTAGTGCAATTTTCATACGAGCTTCGTTTATCACATCCAAGTACTATTCATTTATCACATCCAAGTACTCTTCATTTATCACATCCAAGTACTCTTCATTTATCACATCCAAGTACTCTTCATTTATCACATCCAAGTACTCTTCAAATGAAAAATATTCTGTATACAAGGAATAATACTCTAGCTTGTTTGATGACCTCACAGAGGATATCCAGTTTTGCTTATACTGATCTAAAACTCTATCTCTTATTTCATTCAGTGCAACACAATATCAAATTGATTGTTCCATAAGTAAGAAAATCCTCGATCATCTAGCAATCTAGCAGAGATGCAATTTGAAATGTCCAGTTTTTTCCATTATACAAGTTACCGTTATCGGCGTCGCTTTTTAGTATAATATAAGTTCTAAAAATTAAACTATATCTATTGACCGATATTCAAGTCCAAAATTGTAACAGGCCTATTCTTCTAATTTCCCACAGTGGGTATCTCTCCAGTTCAGCATAGAGAACATACAAATTAGTAGACTGTTTCCCCCTTAGTAATCATCTACAAAAGTTTGTATGAATTTGTTCAACATCTTTTCCTAAGAGAAGACCCCATATATCTGATCCATACATAATCACAGATCCAAAGAGAGTATGATTAAGTTTACATTTTTCGCTTACAGGTAGAAGAGTGTATTCAAATCAATTTGTATAAATTAAAACGTGCTCAATTGCCCTGAGCACTAAGGTACTTTTGTGTTCGTAGCCGGGAACCATTTTTAAAAATTTATTTATTCAATTGAAACCTAAGGACTTAAATTAATCTACATTTTTCTAATAATTCACCATTGTAATATATTGATGGATTTGACTGTTTGCCTCGTTCAAAAAACTATAATTTTTGTTTTATTAGTGATAGACTCCATATTCCAAGAACGGGTAAGTGATTCCAAATTATTCAGTATGATTTGTAATGACTGTTCAGTTTTTGTAAAAATTACTGCAACTGTTTGCATATGATAACAAAAGTAACATCATCTACATTTACATTATGCTGCATACTAGTAACACTTATCATTTATAAACAAGTGTAAGAAAAAGAGTGGTGAAAGAGGTTCTCCTTGTTTCAAGCTATATTGTGTGTCAAAGCAATCTGATCCCCCCCCCCCCCCAAAAAAAAAAAAAAAAAAAAAAAAAAAAAAAAAAAAAAAAAACAACAAAACAAACAAAAAACAAACAAACAAACAAGCAAACAACAAACACCATTATATTATTGTATCTTACACAAGATTTTACAGAATTATAAGCAGCACGAAAGCCTTTACGATAACTAAACGAAACATCTGTCACTGGTTAATTTAGACCATAATATATTACGGTCGATGTTTTCCAACGCTTTCTAATAATTGATGAATGCACAATATAATTTTTTTTGACCAGTATTGAACACCTTGGAAATAATTGTGTTGAGGAGAAATATGCAATCTAAGTAAGTTTTTTTATGTCTTGTTATGGAAACCATATTGGTTCTCAATTATTTTTTCATGCTTATCAATCCATTTACATAATCTTCTATTCGATGTGTTGGAATACTTTTGCTAATGTACTGAAAAGTGTAATACCCCTATAGTTATTAACATCATCAGTATTACCTATGTTATGAATATGTAATATAACACGTTTACTTCATAAATCTGGGTATTGACTACTTCGGAAAATAACATGAGTAAGTTCTACAAGAAAATTAACAATAACATCAGCAGAGTTAGCAGTAATTTTGAACAGTATATTATCGAGTCCTGTTCATTTATTTCTTTTCGATGATTTAACCGATATTTAAAAATTTCATTTAGTGAAATATTTATAACTAGGTCTCTATCGATTATTTCTCTATCAACTGAGACTGGCAAATCATCATGAGAATGGCCAATGATTAACTCATGAGAACCACAAATGTTTTCAAAATGCTCAAAATACTATGGTCAAATCATATATATTGAATATGAGACCAGGATGAAACGTATTTGAAGAAAATAGACATATCAATCAGGTCTACAACATACATGTTCCAAGACAGAACTCGATCTGTTTGCCATTCCACCGACGATAATGACGATGCAAGAATACCAGCGGGTTGAATTTTCATCCAGTGTCGTCTTTGAACATTTCAGCTCCTATCGAGTTTGAAATCAAAAGACAAACCGAAGATTACGTCGATGTAAATATCAGTTACTTGTACCTGACAGTCAAAGCTTTCAAAACGGATAACACCAACCCAGGCGTCGATGCCAGAGTGGTTCCCGTCAACAATTTCATGCTTCATTGTTCAGCGAAGTGGATTTGTATTTGGACAACAAATTGGTCAGCAGCAGCATGGACACTTACCCTTACGGAGTTTACATCGAGAATATCTTCACGTACGGAAAAGATTCCAAGAACACACATATGGATGCATCAGTTTGTGTGGAAACCTGACACTTTGGGTGCTTTCAACGACACAGAGTTGACAGAAGATAATGATCCTCATAATGTTGGATTTAACGACCACGAAAAGAAAATCAAACAATGACGTAGTTTAGAAATGATGGATCATTTACACTTGGACATGTGGTTGCAAGACAAGTATTTATTGAATGGCGGAGACTGAATCGAAGTAGTACCGTGTTCCCTTTGATGGCAAATGCTAACGAATACAAAACTAACATCGAAGAAGCCAGACTCTACGTACGACGTGCGGAAGTCTTACATTAACGTGGGGAACGACATCAGTCAAACTCTGAGCAGATATACAATCAAGTATCCCCTACGATGAGTGGAAGTCAAAAGCTTTACCACTGCCTCTGGATTATGATCCAAGATCGATGATCATGTTTTCCAAGGTCAACTGCCTAAACGTTTGTTTATTGGCATCATCAGAAATTTTATCCTCAACGGAACAATTGATCAAAATCCTTTCGAGTTCCAACTCTTGAACGCATCTAAGATAGAAGTCACCCTAGATGGCCAGACGTTGTGTACCAAATCTTTTGAACCTAACTTTGCCCAGAAAAATTACTTAGATCTTACTTGACTCTGTTTGAAGCCACATAACAATTAGGAACCAACAGTATCCACGCATTTCGTACGACGATTACGCAGGAGGATATGCTTTTTGGTGATTTGATTTCACTTCAGACAGAGGCAGAGACGAGGGACATTTCCACCTACAAAATCAGGCCAACTCATTGTGGAACTTCAGTTTACAGTGGCCCTCGAAAACACAGTGAACATGATCTTGTATGCAGAATTTGATAATACTCTAGAAATCAACAGTCTGAGACAAGAGATCCTAGACTATTAAAAACAATAAACATGGAACACGAAGTCATGGACATAGATGATG
Organism: Margaritifera margaritifera; assembly: GCA_029931535.1. Taxonomy (NCBI): domain Eukaryota; kingdom Metazoa; phylum Mollusca; class Bivalvia; order Unionida; family Margaritiferidae; genus Margaritifera; species Margaritifera margaritifera. Next base: position 440,117 of record JAQPZY010001359.1, on the reverse strand, counting down.
AGGATGTTTTCCACCCAGAACTGGAGTCATTGACCCCAACTCCAAGTAGAGAAGAAGAGAAAAACACAGGCATGATATCACAATAATCAGAACAAGAAAAAACAGTTAGTCTCCTGTTTTGCTCACCACTTGGCTGAAATAATCACGTTCCTGACCAGAGAACATTCTCATGGTTGTCAAATCGATCATCTTAGTCAAGTGCAAAACGATAAATGTTTACTGATGAGTCATAAAGAAAAGTTGGAAGAGTATCTGGGAGTAGCATGGACACTCATCCCAGAAGAGAACATTTTGAAAGAGTGATATAAAGACTTGAGTGAGCATTCCCTACCTCCACTGACTTCTTTGGAGTAGTGAGACTTCCCATTCATCGATTTATTTGACAGATCTTTTTAGCGAAAAAGTAAAGTGTGAACGCATTATTACCTGTGAAAATGAATACCTGGGAACTTCATTACCTTCCGACCACAGTTCGTACACAGCTTCTTGGAACCCAGTGGTGTGTGCTAAAGATGAACTTCCTCATCGAAAACCTAAAGACACCTGAGTTATGTCATCAACACGGACGACAGTCATCGCACAGGGACCTATTGGGTAGCTGTTTACTTTCCCAACGACCACCGACTACAGTGTGGAATATTTTGATACCTATCGATTATCTCCTCTGGAAGACGAAATCATCGACTTTACGAGAAGAAACGCTGTATCCGTTCAATTCAATAATGTGAGATTACAAAGATCAGATTTGATAGTGTGTGGAGAAGATTGTGTGTATTTTCTTCACCAACGGAGTCTTGGATTCCCATTATAACATTTACTGACTTGTTTTGGAAGTGATTGATCGAGAAACGATGCCAAAATAGAAATGTGGTTTCGTAAACATTATGGCTATCTATTTTCTTTAGCTCAAAAATGTAATGTGCATCGATAGCAAAATGACACTGTACTAGAACATTGGAAGTCTAGTCTTCCTCCATAACGTTGTCAACCTTGTAAATCCGTTCATGTTTAACATTTGTTTGTCTGTTGTACATGAAGAGGAAGGAACTAGCTCTAATCTTTCATCTTCATTTGTTGATTTTTGAGTTAGCGGAGTTTATTTTAAAATGTTGGTTTAGAACAAATGGTGTTATTGGCTGTGTTTTTTTTTTTTTTTGTTGTTGTTTTTTCTCCAAAAATTCTGTTGACATATTTTTTTTCACTTTTTCTTTGTCAATCTTTGAATTTTTCTAAGTGGATGTTTTCTTTTACGCCCGCATCTCCAGTTTTTAGGGACTTTTTCCTTCACGTCAGCGCTTAAAGTATATATAGCAGTGCATTCACCAGTCTTGCTGGGCACTGGTATCATTCGACTCTTGAGGCCCTTGAAGGACGGACGCATCTCAAAGCCGTGGAAAAGTAGGAGTTACTTACTCTCCACCTTAAAACCCGCTGACCTTTAAGGACCGTAGGACCACCCTCCGGGCTTAGCGGGCCTACACCTTAGCAGCTACGTTTCAAGAACAACTTGCAGGCAGCGGTAGACCACACGGCTTTGAGATTTAACCACCACCACCACCACCATCGCCTGTTCCAGCCATCCAGCCAACCAACCAGCCATCCAGCCACCCATCAACGCCAGCCATATAGCCAGTACGCCACCTTAAATCCTGGAAGTAACAAATAAGGTACATTAGGAAATTTCGAAAATAAACCTACGAGAAAATAACTCTGTACTTCGTGGCAAAATATCTCTCTATTCTAACAAAAATAACACAACTAAACCATTTCTCTGAACAACGCTTAGCAAAATTTTGAAATTTCGGTATCCAAAAGAGTGAATTGTAATTTTTTCCTTTGTCTCAACATTTTGGCACCCAAATTGCTATTGATATTATAATTCCTTTGTCTTGTAACTTAAAGTGGAGTGCATTGTGAGATTTTCCGCCGGGCTCATAAAACAGGCAATATGAATCATACTATCATTATCTGGATAGAATCCCCGCGTATACTCTTGCCGTTAGAGATCACTGCGGGATTTTCTGTCACTGGGGCCTGGTTAATACAGGTGTACCAGGGCTGAATCCTTACACTCACTTAAAGTCCAATTTACTGACGAGGTACTTATTTATATCAACATTTTCTCCTTAAGAAAGCGTTGTTCTAGTACAGTTGAATCAATTAACCCCTTGTAAAACTCTTATCAAAATATCTACCACTACTAGTATTAAATCTAGGTGATTGGGAAATAAAATGGAAAAAATTATAATGAACAGAAGGATAACAAACAAGAAACCATTAGATAGGTCAAAAGTCATAATTCAACCCTACCTATACACATGGGCTCAATTGTAATAGACACAAAAGGAAAGGTTAGGGAAAATAACCTGGACTTCATTTCCACCATACCTTCACCAAACAAGGATGCACCAGAAATAGAAGCAATTATAAACAACTCCCCCAATAATATGAGTCCAAATACGGAGGACAAACTACCTCTGATAGACTTTACAGGTGACGGCGGGTGCGGCCATCCGCCCATCTACGACGGGGCATCACCACTTGTGTCACCTCCAATTTATTTCAAAAGGCCCTACACCCCCGACACAGATGTCCACATTAAAGGAAAGGATTGTGTTAATGAGTCAGGTAGCTTCTGTTACGACTAGGGGTAATGTAACAAAAGATAAGACTCAAACAAGCTTTCAAGATTTAAAACACAAATATTTAATTTCCTAAAATGTAAACATATTTCAACAAACAATCAAAGTTAAAGAATTAAAAATAACTTACAGTATAGAATATCCTTAAAAGTTCTAAATTGTTCTAATGTTTACTGATTCGGCAGTTAATCCAAATTATTCCGAATGAAGAATATTCCGAATGAAACACCGAAGTGCTGGCGTGTCAACAAAAATCAGTTATATCCAAGTGTTATTAATTCCAAGTAATCCTTGTGAATATAAAATATCACACAAGTTCTAGAGATGTTTCCGATAATTCCAACGGAGCTGTATAATTCTTAAATATCAGTAGTTAATCCCAAAAATGTAATGTCTGGAAATAAATCCAAAATGTACTGTATAATAATATCTCTGAAGAAGAATATCACATATAAAGAACCAATTTCGTTAAAGACCTCTCAAGCTGACGAAACTATCTAGAATGACGAACGCTTCGATTACATCCTATTATATAGTTTCTATACTGCGTCTTTAAAACAAGTAAAGCCCATTTCTTATTCCGTCTTAAATAAACAACTCAGTATTATTCATCTTATTAAAATGATTCATCCGTTGAATTGCGAAATCCAGGTCAGAACAAAAGTGCCTACGCGCTGGTTCACGTGACATGCCTAATGCTTCAAACGATAATATTGATTTTCCCAGGACCAATGTACTGGGTCACATTGAAATTACCGTATATGTGCACTCTGCAAAACGATACCTGTTAGACTATTATACAGAGGTCATAAACTAATGAAACTACCATTATTTAAAAGAAATGATACATAATTCCGTAACACTTCATTGATTTAATCAACACCCTGCTCATGCAACATATACCCAATTACAAACCCAAACCAAGTGTGGAATTAGCAGTAAAACTATTCAGCATAGGGGAAGGGTGAAGAAACTGACTCCATCCCTAAGAAATTCCACCCCACCAGGAACAATATCCAAGGAGGAGGGGGGGAAGGGAAATGATAACCCAATACATACGCCGAGATACTACAGAAAGAAATAGGGAAGGAAACACCAAACCAAGTAGAGTCAAAGACAGAAACAATAAAAGATAATTAACAACATCAACACCAAACGCTACGAAGACTCTCTAAGGTCAAGTAGTGGGCCCCTCAAAAGAAGGGGTATAATCAGTGAAATGGAGTGAAATACTGCTAATTCCAGATACATCAGACCCAACTGTACCAAATGTAAACTCACCCATAAAAGGAAAGGGGACATATCCATTGAAGGGAAGCCCCAAAAGCAAAAATTCTAAGAAAATTATTGAAACCAACAGCAAAACACTCAAGAAAAAGGTAAACACATTCACTCAAGATGTAATAGCAGAGAAGGGGAAGCAACCCACGAAAGGAAAGGCAGGTAATAATATACAAACAAATGGCTCCCCCACCTCAGACACCGCCAATGAACCCAAGACACACGTAAATATGACACCTCCAAACCCAACCACAGCACAAAAAGAAAACAGTAGCCCTAACTCAAAGCTTAACAAAAATCCCCCCCCCTCAAACTAACCTACACATATCACCCACGGGTACTGACAGTCTACATTGAAAGCCCAGGCCTAAATATGAACTTAGTAAGTGATAGAAGCATTATGACTGAGCTTTTTAGAACACGGGGAGGGGGGGGAGGAGGGAGCATTCAAAATAATCCACAGAAAACAAAATTACATAATAATAAGATGCTCCACCACAACACAGGTAGCAAAATATGTGGAGATTGAGAAAATTGGCAACTACAGAGTAACAGTTACTCGACATAAGGATGCAAGAATCCCCAAACAACCAATTAGGCCAACTACATTAATGGAAAAAATCATTAAGGTAGATAAGACACAAACAACAAAGGCCATAATAGATGACATTAGAAAATACGGTCAAGAAGTTACAGATGCAGTACGCCTCATGAACAAGGTCGGAGAAAACTCTACTGCAGTACTTCTGTACATCAAACAAAACCCACCAGCATTAATTCGCATAGGAAAACAGGAAAAATTAGCAAGAATACAAGAATACAAGAACAAACAACGTTTTGCGACAAATTCCAGGGAAGGTGTCACTTCTGAAACAAATGCATTCACAGATCAAGATGGAATAAATGCGGTGGAAATCATACAGGGAACTGTTAATTTGGAGGCCAGAAGTGCGCAAACTGCAGAACCTTCCACCACCCTAAATCACGTAATTGTCCTTAAGCAATCTTGGAACAACTAACACTTGACCTTATGTTAAAAAAAACCATGTAACTTACCAGGTTGCAAAAGGACAAGTAAAGAAAACCAATCATAAATTAATCAAACCAAACCCAAACCCAGCTCCAAAAATAAATGAAAACAAATACACTCCACTTGTAAAAACAATGGACAAACCCACACCACAACAAGAGGAAAAAGCTAGTAACAAATCAACATGCCCCCGATCAAAAGTGGAAAAAACCTTCTCAACATCACAAGAACCCACTAAAACAAATAATAACAATAATGAAAAAAATCCACACAGAACATACCCAAACCAAAAAAAATCATTAGTAAAGACCAAAAACCCAAACCGGTGAGAGAAAAAAAAAACAAATAATAAAACAACATTATTAAAGAAAAATCATAACACTATACCACTTCAAGGGGGAAAAAGCATCAACAAAACGACCTGCCCCAAAACTAAACTGGTCCAATCCATAACAAAACCTCTAGAATCTGTGGAAAGTATTAAAGAAACAACCCACACAGTATTTACTAAAACTGAAACAGACATTAGTAAGGACAACAACAAAATTTAGTAAAACCATATATTAGAGCTAATCCGGGATACAATCAATGGAGTACTAAAACTAAACAAGGACAATCAAATACCCATTGATGACGTGTTCAACATAATCATTGCCCAGACCAAGACACGGATTACAAACAGGGCACCTAGATCAATGCCTTATACGGTTAGGCACCACAAAACACAGGTAACTAGGAAGCACCCTACGTGGGTACAAAAGAATTAATCCGTATTTGGCAGTGGAACTGCAGGGGGATACGTACCAACATACCGGATTTGGTTATAAAAATTCAAACAGAAGCCAATAAACCAGATATGATATGCCTTAAAGAAACTAATCCGAACGAGCGAATAACTTTTGTCAGCGTCGCTCTGTTGAGTGAGCCTGTTGAAGGCAACCATCAAACCATAAATTCTGAACAACTTCAGGAACCCCAAATTACTAATCTAAATACATGCAACAAACCAATAATGGTAGTAAACATGTATGAGCCAGGCCGGGGGGGGGGGGGGCAGTCGTTAAACCCGAAACACACCAAAATATAATTAGTGACTTAGGAGAAAACATAATGATCTGTGGATATTTTAAAGCCCACAGCGAATAATGGGGTGGAATCCGATTGGATAGTAGGGGTGGTAATATTGAAAGATGGATTACGATATCAAACCTAGTAATATTAAATAATGGCTCGCCCCACAAGAGTTAACCCTGAAAACGGGACAGTGACAGCCATTGATCTAACTCTATGCTCACACAAGACTGCGGAAGTTGCCGATTTTGAAGTTGATCAATCCAGCACACTAGGAAGTGACCACTTTCCAATATTAACTACAATACACATGGAAGTGCAAAAGAAAGAATAATAAAAAAAAAAAAAAAAAAAAAAAAATGACACCTCAACTACACCAAAGTGGAAATTTGATAAGGAGGACTGGGAACTGTTCCGCTCTATACGAGGGGATGGACAGCACCATGTTATATGATGACAATGTCGATACTTTTAAAAGAAAATAACATCGTTAAGGCACTGTCATCTGCAGCATAGCGGTGCATCCCCAAAACTGGAGGGCGGGGCAACAAACGAACCGTCCCCTGGTGGAACGAAGAATGTAAGCAGGCCATACGGGGGGGGGGGGGGGGAGCCTTAAACAAATATAAGCACACTAAAAATTCCCAAGATTTCATTGTCTTCAAGGAAAAAGAGCGAATTGCGAAAACAACCATATTTACATAAAACAGAACTCATAGAAGGAGTTCTGCTCATCATTAAACCAAAAGGGAAACTCGAAACAAGTATGGGCTAAGATAAAAAAAAGATTAGGGACAAAACCACTTTTTTCAACTCCAAACTCCACGGGTTCACTACGGACGGGGAGAAAGCAACAAAAATATCCACACACTTTGCCGGAATGAGCAGTGACTCGAATCATTCAGAAAAGTTCCAAAAATACAGAAACAAAGTTGAAAATGAACACTCCTACTTGTTCACTGATAGGGGAAACCACACAAACCCTTTAAATATAAATTCCACAGTACATGAGAAGCGAAAAGCCTTCAGTAAGAAAAAAAAATCTAGTAAGGATATGTTAGCTATGAAATTTAAAATAATCTCCCCTCCCCCCCCCCCCCGAACTGGCGATATTGGATCTGCTGAATCTAATCTGGCAATCGGGAGAAATACCGACACGCTTGAAACAAGCAGTTGTCATCCCCAATCCCGAAACCCGGAAAAGACCCAGCGGACATCAATTCGTACAGACCAATCTCCCTCACTAACAATATCTGCAAAATCATGGAAACCATGATAAATAATAGACTGGAGCACCAGCTTGAGAGCAAGAATTTGACATCACAGAATCAATGGGGATTCCGCAACAAACAATCCACATTAGATCAATTAATACGCTTGGAATCGAGCATATAACTAGTTTTCAACGCTAAAAGGAAATGCGACCGTAACCTTATCGCAGTATTTCTTGACCTTGAAAAGCCCTATGATCTGACCAGGACCAAGGGACTAATTGCCAAATTAAACCATTATGGGATAACAGACCGCATACACAAATGGATATCAAGTTTCTTGTCGGGTCGAAAGATCCAGACCAGAGTGGACAACAGTTACTCAGAAATAATCGAGCTAGAAAACGGTACCCCTCAAGGTAGCGTATTAAGTCCCACTTTGTTCAGCATCATGATAAACGACCTAGATCGATCAGTCGATCCCACTTATCTGAACCTATCCCAGTTTGCTGACGACAGCGGAATCTGTAAACCGGGAAACCCCTCCAGTGAAACTGGTCAGACGACTGCAGGTAGGACTGGATAGGATTTGTCATTGGGCCGATAGGTGGGGCTTCAAACTATCCCCAGGTAAAACAGCAGGGGTAATGTTTGCACACAAAAAAAAGCAACATAAAAATAAACACCAAAACTATACTTAAATGGCATGGAGGTAAAATTTGAAAAGGTGGCTAGATTCCTAGGGATGCTACTCGATGAGCACCTAACATGGACCAATCACATAACAGAGCTAGTAAGACGACGTGGGCAAGATCTGAACCTTTTGAGAAACCTCAAGGGCACCGATTAGGGAACAGATCACTTCTTACCCTATATAGGACACTCATTCGATCCAAAATCGACTATGGATGCCAAGTGTACGCATCAGCAAACCCCAATGTTCTTAAGAAATTGGATAGGATCCAATATCAAGCTCTTGTTATCTGCACCGGCTCTCTCGATAGCACATCTAGGGAAGAATGTAGAATTTTAACCGGGGAACCTCCCCTCAATCTACGACGGGAGGAATTACTCCTGAGGTATGCGACAAGGATCTCAATACATGACAAGTTGCATCCTACAAGAGCTATAATAGAGAGATGCAATAAGCCCTTCCGACACAAACTGTGCAGGAATTTACCAGGAGGTAAAACAATTCCATGACTTAAAAAGGGAATTAAACATCCTTAATATACAGGAGGAGATTACAAACTATCCTGCTCCTGCTCCATGAACCTGTAAACTACCAAAAATAAACCTAAATGCACTCACATATGGAAACACACAAACATGAACAACCAGTGGAAATAAGGGCTAAAATCCTCTCTGAGATAGAAAGTAGGTATGAGGGTACATCCAGATCTACACAGATGGATCTAAATCCTCAGACCCAGGACGCACTGCAGCAGCAGCAGTGATCCCAGAGAAAACATCACGCTGGGGCGAGGTTTCCAGATGATTGCTCTGTTTATACGGTGGAATTCTGGGCTATCATTCAAGTGATTTAATGGATACAAACTAGCCAAACACCTGAAGCAGTCATAATTAGCGACTCCCTCAGTGTGCTGCGAACTCTGAAATCAGGTAACTCAACCAGCCGATTAAACATGATTAGAGAAGTCCACTTAAGACTGAAAAACCTGAACCAAAATAGTCATGCTGTGGAGTTCATGTGGTGGGTGCCCTCCCATATCAACATCCGTGGAAATGATAAAGAAGCCAAAAAAAAAAAAAAAAAGCTTAATGATCCAGAAATACACCACCTGGACTACAACATCTATGAGATGTACAGCATGATTAGAAAGAAAAAAAATCGTGAAAAAATGGCAGGGGGAATGGGACTGCATACAACAATGGCGTAAACTATATATTTTACAGAAACAGGTTTGTAGAAATATCATCGCCCCAAATCTGGCAAATCCCTTTGACACAAAAGTCATAAATAGAATAAAATGTGGCAAAACACTCTTAGCCAACAGTTTTGGAAGATTTATGCCCGGAATAAAAGAGGCAGGAATTAACTGCCCTCGCTGTCCCACCACTGAAACGTTAAACCATGTCTTCAATGACTGCCCCAAGTACAATCAGGCAAGGAAAATATTACAGAATAAACAAGAACAACTGAAAGCCCCTGTCCACTAACCGAATTTCATTAATACAGGAACCATCAATTCGGTGTACGCAAACATCTTGGGCTATATTTCAGATATAGGAAAGAGAGGGAAAATTTAAACAAGGACAAGAAATGAAATATCAGCAACAAAAACAAAACTAAAGTAATACTACAAACGACATAAAATGCAGCCAACCACATTACAATGGCAATCCCGAACCGTCTTAAGCGGGAGAGGAGGGGCCCTGTCCAAGGAGGAGGGGATTGGTAGACCGGGCCCACAAGGGGCCTGGTTCGGGAGGCCCAATCACCGCCCTCGTGAGCGGGAAAAACATTAAGATTTAAACAATCAATTGAATAAGTAATAATTAAAGAGAAATTATAACAACATAGGCACAGAAATTGTCTAGAGTACCAATACTGTAATTAATATAAGTTACAACTACAGGACAGTAATTATAATACCGCCTTTTCTATCCCTATTTATTTTATTTTTTATTTTTTCCGGACTACAGGAATAATTTTTCCTACAAAAATATACCTCTCTCTCTATATCTATCTCTGCTCGGTGACGGCTTCCTGCAAAAATCGCAAGGAACAACACAGTAAATACCTGACGAAATAAAATAATTTAGCATACTATATGGTGGTCCTAAGCCCAGACCATCAGGCCCAACCGCACAATGTGGCAATGATTGAATAAACTAGAACTCTGTAACATGATCCTGTAATCTGGTCCACACAAAAATGTAAGAATATAAGGTGGCCATAAGCCCATTTTCAGCCTTCCGCTTCCATACATGAATAAGTAATAATTGTGCGGTGCACACAATAAAGCGTCAAATGGGTGCTTTGAACCCATTTGACAAAGAATTAAAAATTGCACGGTGTGCAAATTAACTCAACGTACATGACAGAATGGCTGCACACGTTGTAAATCCAAAGTAAATAAGTAAGTAAGTAAGTAAGTCTTGCTGGGATTCATTCAGTCAGGAGCCAGCCGTCAAGGAAGAAACATCGTCCCGCGTCTGCTGTGGTAGGATGAAAGGGAGGGGCCACCTGTGGGTCCACGGACTGCCACGTGCAGGTAATGACCAACCTACTACTGTGAATATACAGGAAGTCATGGGTATACATGCAAATACGTAGCAGTACTACACAGACAATGACCAACCTACCCCCACCACCAACCCCGAAGTTGAAGCCGAGTTGAGCAGTACAAAGCATAGGACCAGCGATGGGGGAACCACCCAGAAGTACGCCGACTCAGCGGGTGTCATGCCTGGAGTGCAAACCGGCAGTAGAAGGTAGAAGAAAGGAGGGAGCGAGCAGACGACCAGGACAGGGAGGGAAAAAGCAGGCACCGGGGAGCGAGCTATGAAGACCAAGCTACGATGACGCAGTCTACGACGCAGACCGAGTATGCCGAGCTCCCCCCTCCCCCCGGAGAATCATGGTCAACTAGAACTTCTTTCCAGAGACAATAGCAGAATGACGGCTGGAATAGAGTCAGCCTGCCAGAAAAAACCTGGGAGAAGATTAATACCGGTTCAACAGGACATTCTCCCGCCCGAGCAGACTGACCAAAATTGACTGACTGTATGGGGTTTTCCGTTTGGAAATTTGAAAACCCCTTTTGATTATACTCCTTTCCAACACAAATTTGACCGTTCTGAACCACTGTCGAAAATATAACCTTGAGTTAAGTAATGTGTGTGTGACACTAAATTGAAATGAGTAACTTGTACTCACGGATTGGTATTATTTTTGGAAAAATTATGTACACTATGTACGAAAAATTTATACCTGAATGGAATTAATACATAGAGAAATTTAGAACTGATAGAATTGTCATAATTAAACATGTGGTTAACACATAATTGGTTTTAGGGACAGCCCGATTAGCTAACTGGGCAGAATTTGATCATGAACGTTCGTGGTGTTTCAGTACTTCCGTTCCGCTTCGCGCCTCCCTTGCAGAGTCCGTGCTGCCTTCCACTCCAGACATGCAATTAAGAAGCATGCCGTGCATGCAGTAATGTGTCAGGTGGGTTGCAGCCCGGCAACTCAGCAGACATTTAAAATACACACCCGCCCATATCGCGCCTCCAATGAACCCTCAAAGTGGGGAAACCATGCAACGAGGGAGCGGTGTGTATTAATTAAGTAGGGTGCTGTGCGCCCATTAACTACTCGTACATGGCCGAATGGCCGAAAACGAGGATAATCCAAATTCACTCACCCACGCTCAGTCTTACTGTCCATCGTTGATCATACAACCCAGAAGAAATCGAGCCAGCCAATGAAAGTGGGGAAATTGAGGGAAGCATTCTTATTTAGAAAGAGTTGAACACCTCCTGGACAGAGTAAAAGAGTATTACTCTCATACACGGCAAATCGAGACGGGATGGTGGTGGTGATCTCATTCAGGATGAGGAAAAACTGATAAGAGAAGTAATGAATGAAAGAGTGGAGAAGATCAAGCAGGCATGGGGGGGGGGAGGTGAAGGAAAGAGGGCACGGGAGCAAGAGAGGAGGGTGCGGTAATTCTTGCTCCTCAAGTAAAAATGGGAAAGGGTACAAGAAAGGTGGAGCCAAAGGGAGGAAGATCAATTGAGAGAGAAGCAGCAGCAGCCGGTTCTATCAGAAACAGATATACTACTCAGTCATTGCCAATCTGTTTTATGTTTGCATATCTTTGTTTATGTCTTTCACAACTAAAACCTCACCCCAGTGTAATAGCATAGAAGTATGATTGTAAGTATAGGATGTGAGCACTCATAACCTGTGTGACAAGTATGTTTGTGTGTGATAGTGTCTGATTTCATACCCCTTGTGTGTGAAAGTATGTTTTTGTATGTGTGAGCACTCTTACCCTTTTGTGTGATAGTATATAAATATGTGTGTATAATGTTTGATTTCATCCCCCTTGTTGGGTAGTAAGTGTGAATTCGGGTCACTCAAAATGGCGTGATTTCATCCTCCTTCTTTTACATCCTACCCCTCGTGTCATATTATATACTTGTGTTTGTTTGTATATTGTGTGTGTGTATATATTCCGGCCCTTTCGTTGGTTGGTAAGTGTGGATGTTGGTCACCCAAAATGGCATATTAACGGTATAGTGTGTATATATTCGTATCCATTTCGTTGGTTAGTAAGTGTGGGTGTTGGTTACTCAAGCATCATATTGGTTGGTTAGTATATATAGTTTCAATATTTTATGTTAGAGGCTATAATGGCCCATAATGTTAATATTATGGAATTATAGCCTCAGTGTTAAATTCCCATTAACCCCGTTATGACCCATCATGTTTAACCATTGGGATTAGTTTTATGGGGGTCTAAATGGAGGTGTAATGTTAAAATTCCACTGACCCCGTAACAACCCATAATGTTAAACTGATGGACTTAAGTTTTATGGGGTTCAAAATGAAGACTTACATATAACCTAAAATGAACTGGGCTGTTCCACTTTATGAAGTTTACCTATGCAAATTAGCATAATGGGCTCCCTTACACCAGTCTTCAAAGGACTTTAACACATCACCCTAGCTACTGTCAGCCAATTAAGTAATATGTGATGAAATGGTGGTTGTTTATACCCAACCACCTTGCCTTCTAATTGTGTCTGTGACAATTAGCTGTATAAACCACCCCATGGATAGTTTTACATGAGCTCTAAGCAGGACTGTTTACCGTTTATACATGCTACATGTTATGGGCATATATTGAGGTGGTGTTTTTTTTCTGAAGATTACTGAAAATCGTTTTTTGAAGCATGACCGTGTCAGGGGGTTTGGTAGTAAAAAATCCTGTTTTAGCATGACACTTCACGTTATGGCAGTTATGGCATAGTGGGAAATTATCGCAAAATGATGTCCAAGGCAGGTTTTGTAGCCGTTTCCCTCTCATGAAGCTTGTAGGGATCAAGAAATATGCTATCAGAATGGGAAATTTATTGTACATTTTGACTAAAAAGAGGTGTGTGTAGTTATTAAGGCATGTGTGTATATTATGCTGAATATGGTATAATATACAATGCAAAATGCAACCATAAACTCATATGTTGACTAGTGTATGTTTCTAATTAACATTATTATAAGAAGGACTTACTTAAAAATTCCCCTTTTGTTTCAATGCACATTTATGCATAAGAATACTAACTCAATGACTCGGAGGCATACAAATTTATTTTGTGTCCATTATGAAAATGTCAAACTAGTGCTACAAAACATATTTCACTGTATGTTGTAGATGGCATCAAAAGACATAGGATAGGCAGTGCGCAGGGTGCCAATTACTATACAATCAATGATAAATATGTCATTACTTATTATGAAAGCATATTTTTGTATTCTAAACTGATATACATACAATACTATTTCAATATATTTGAAGGAAATAATGTCATGATCTGTTACAGTGCACAACCATTTGCGAACAAGCATACACCCAGATCTGCCATCACTTATCGGACCCACATATCTGAGACAACATTGTTTGCTTCAAAAACATTAAGAACAATGAACAATACAGACCCTAAACAGTTGGCAAATTATGCTAGTAGTTCTGAGTCTATGCTGTTCATAGTTGAGCCAGCTCATACACACAAGGAAACTCCTTTTTTGTAAAACCAGCCGTTTATTTAGCTAGAATATAAAAAACTTTACCACTGAACTTAATCCATGATGTTGACAGACTTATGGACGCCAAACTGATTGCTATGTGGAGCTTCTGCCAAGGTGGGTTGGACAAGAACTACATTTGTGTTTTGTGTCGAGTTGGGAGAAAAAATGAGTTTGATATGGTACAAGGATATATCCAGGCTGTTAGGCCGAGACATACTCATGTGCCATATAAAATGAGTTCTTTTCACAAATGTGGAACAATACATGAATTCGGTTTTCCATTGATTACAATGCTTCCCAAATACAGTATCAATGGAATTCAAAGCAAATTGGTATGTAGGTCTATATGAGTTCAATTCAGTGCATCTAATATTGAAATGTGGAAATAATGAAAAACACCTAAATAGTTCCAGTTTGGGTTTGCGATACAGAAATATAGGTTGAACATCCATATTGAAGCCCAGAGTAACTATACATGATTAAATGGGTATGTAATAATATAATATCCTGACAGTGATAGTACCATTGATAAACATAGGCATACTTTGCGAACATTTTATATTTATATAGGATACATTAATATAAGACGTGCAAGATTTGTTAAAAATAATTTTTCAAATAAACATTAAGTTTAAAATTAATTTGTTGATATTTTGCAATTATGACTGCCAATAGGGAGTAAATTTGAGTGACATATTAAAGTCGTGATATATCTCAACCAAAGTGATCTGGCAGTGTACAGTTTCTTCATAATCCAGTTCATTTTATCAACTGTAATGTGACATACAAATGTTGTGCATAACAGGCATGGGTAATATTCTTCAATAAACAGCATGTAAATGACGTGCAAACAACTGTACCTACTTGGCAAATGGAGTAACCCCTGGTAAATATATATTTTTTAAATGGTATTTTTACCAAATGCCAAACAGTGGAGCTGCATATATTATGTCTTATAAATAAGGATGTTTAGATCATTTCATAGAATGTTCTGGACACAAATTTTTGTAAATTTAGTCTGATGGTGAGTGAAAAATATTTATGTTCAAACCTATATACTGACATGTGATAAAGGATCAATTTTTCATCCTTAATTCAAAAACTGTGATAAAGTAATAATTTTGTATCCTTTATACTAACATGTGACAAAACAATAACTTTTCATCCTTTATACTGAGATGTGATAAAGCAGTAATGTTTAAATTTTTTATACTGAGATGTGATGAAATAGAAATTTGCCATCTCTGTGAGTTTGAAAAACGATGATGTGGCGAGGATACCGTGAATTGAATACAATATTGTACACTAATGTAACTTTTATCCTATGCATGACATAGTTGCCATTAGTAATTACATGATATGATGAGATGCACTGTATTGCTTTTTACTCTTAAAATCATATAGATTTAAGTGATCAGAGAGAACTATTACATATTTGCAAAGATGCTGTGATTGTCCATTTGCACCAAGTTTTAAATGTATGAAAAATAAGTAAGAGGGACGTGTTTTCTTATGATGGTCCAAATGATGCAATAAACATTCTGAACAAATTAACTGAGCACTTTTTACTTCTAACTGGAGATCTGACCCTGTACCAAAACCAAACTTGTACTGACCTGCAGACGATTTGAATGAACAAGATGATGCCAGAGAACTGTTATAAGCTTTAATACATTTTCAAGTTTTGTACAAATGTCTGGTGGCAAGATATCTGACTAGACAGTAACTGTTAGAAAAGTGAAATACACATTAAGGTATGACACTTTAAACGAGGTATGCCAGAAATCATATCATTAGTTTTTTATGTACATTTAACTGTGAATGAAGGCAAACAATTTCTGGACAAAGACTCCTAGTGGCTGTCCTTAATACTTTTCTGATTAGAATCACTAAAAATCATCTGAAATCTATTTTTAAGAAAAACTAGAAATGAGTCCACGGGACATGGATACTCCGACTAAACACAATTTGGTTGAAAGGGGAGATAACTCGATAAATTCATTGGCTTGTACCAACTGAACCATCAATATACAGTTCTATCTCTTGTGATTATAATGCCCACAAAATTCCAACTTGTACATTAAAAGTAGTGAAAGACACTACACACAATAGGTTTTGCAATGGAGAGCCAAGCAAACATATCACTGGCCTAATTGCTGAATGAATCTGACTGATGGTAGCTAATTCAAATTCAGATGATAGCCCAGTAGGCTACCAGAAAGAGCTTGCAAGTCCAGCTTAAACTGAGTAGTCAAGAACAAAAAGTTTAACATGAACTTTTTAGCTTTAAGACATTCCTTTTTCCATCATATACATTATGAATAAATATTCTCCTGTATGAAATATGATTGTAGTAACTCTTTTTTAAACAAATGTAAAAACAAGTTGTGGTACGCAGTAGCCCACTGGACTACCTGAATTGAACATATGGTAGCCTGGACCCAGCTTTCTGGTAGCCCCTGGGTTCCAGGCACAATATGTCTGACCCCGTGGTATATGCCCCTGACAATGTGTCTGGGTCTTGACCCCTGACCTTCAGTGTGCATTTTTTTATCAAAGTTAAAAATCCATTTTCATATTTATTTAATCAGCATCTTATCATTAATAACATGAAAAGCGATTTTTCAATATTTTGGCACTGAAATTTCGTTGTTGGGGATAGCAGTGCTTCTAAAAGTAAGCAGTATGCTATTATTACAATACAGAGAAACTATGATGCTAAAAAAAAAAACAACACAAAAAACTAATTTATAATTACAACAATTTGGAGAATCCTATTTTCCATGTCATGATATTTTGCCATGCATGATCTTAATCTTTGACCTTTGCTGTGTTTGTTGATAAGGTCCTTTCATATTCTCTGTTTAGGCTATGTGCAATGTTAACTGAGGCAAATCCACGTTTGACAAAAGTTTCACCAAAAATCAAAATGGTCTACTAGATGATATATAACATTATACTGTTTTTTGGCTTTAAACTTCATTTGAACAAGAGAAAAAGATCCAAGACTTCTGTTGCCTCCTGATCTAAGAACCTTGCCAGGAATTTTGTGGCAAGTTCTTCGAGTAAGAATATATACATGTACTGTACATACTCATGTATAATCTAATACCAACTGCAAACTGCATAGACCCAGATCTGCCATCACATAATACACTGGCAGATCTGGTTCTATGCAGTTTGCAAGGACTAATCAGTAGAACAAACAACATAGACCCTGATCTGCCAGCGCATTATGTGATGGCAGATCAGGGTTTATGTTGTTTGCATTTGGACCAGGATTATACACAAGTATATACAGTATACCAGTGAACAAGAAACTGGACATTATAGTTTTGGATTTTAAGTAAAGATGTTCAGATTTAAAGTAAAAGCTAAATAAAACCAAAGAGATCTGATAAGCACATTACACAACTTACTGTATCATTTGAATATAGGGGAAAAATCCACAAGAAATATATTTAGAAATGGTAAGGGGTTATGAGTAATTAGTATTTTCAAAGGATCAACACAGTTGATGTTGTTTGTTTTATATCAATATGTGAAGTAAATGTATTTACAGTGTGATTATATAAATGTAATAAGTAATTTTGCACCGAAAATATTCAAAACAAGAATAGGTGAAATACATAACATAACAGACCATAAATCTCTTAGGGTGACTCATCAAACAGTAAACCCAAAGGGTGATTATATAATAAAGTGGAAATGTCATTTTATATCTATATTGTATTTACTCTGATAAAACCTAACATAAATGATCAGGATGCAATGGACTCATGTACAAGTGTGTGCTAAAGAGCAGGTATGGTTATTTCTGTCTGATGTGATTTGTCAACTGAAGGAGTGGTCCACTCTGCCCACTTGTCAGTCAAACCTTAACAGAATGTAACCAATAATGGCTTACTGACCACTGCTACCACTGGCTAAGTGTGAATGTTATGTAATTACTGCCAGGCTCAAAGTCTGTTGGATGTTCAACCAGTCAAAGAGCATGTTACATTTGCAGAGGTGTCAGAATTTCATTCATGAAATGTTAATCAGAGTAAACATATACAGATTATGAGCAAGATCTAGATGAGATCAGCAAGAAAGCACTTAGGGAGACTAGATATGATATACATATACATAAAACATAGATGTGTAACAACGTGGATTCAGAAAGTGGAAATAATAATAACAAGAGGCTCATGTAGGCCTGATATTGCTCACCTGGCATCTGCCCTATAGTCAAAGTCAAGAGCAGTTGGCCAAGAAATCTGGGTCAGTAGGATGCTTTCTTCAGAAATTTCTTGCAATGTTGTGAATGTAAAATGTTAAGAAAACAATTGTTTCAAGGTTTCTCTATTTTATGCAAATTCGTCTGTATTTAACAGCACATAACCATCATTTGTCCAATACTGAAAGGCATATGTCAAAGTTGGTCAAATTCTGTTCAGGTTTTTTTGAGACATGGTTGTGTACATTTTAGCTATATTTTAGGACCAATTGGCATTAGTGATATAAATCTGAATGACTTTTTAAGTTAGAACACTTTTTGTCAGATGTGGTCAAATTCTTCTGTTGAGCGATTTTTTATAAGTTGTTCAAGTTTTTTTTCTATATTTAGTAATAGATGCCATAACTGATGGCATATTGGCATCATTTGTACAAACCTGAAAGCCTTCATGCCAGGATTCTTTCTGTCAAATTCAATCAAATTCTGTTAAGTGGTTCTTGTAAAAAAGATTTTTTGTCTATTTTTAGCAATGGCCTTCATATCTGATGGTGAATCAGCATCATTTGTACAAACTTGAAAGGTCTTCAAGTGAGGATGCTTTATTTCAAAGCTGGTCAAATTCTGATAGGTCATTTAGAGGTTTTTCTACTTTTAGTAATTGTGGCTTCATTTTATGGCAGATTGACATCATCTGTTCAAATATTTAAGGCCTTTCTTATGAAAGGATGCTTTCTGTCAAATTTGGTCAAATTCTGTTGAGCAGTTTTTGAGAAGACATTCTAAAGTTTTTCTACTTTCAGTAACTGTGGCCATATTTGATGGTGGATCAGCATCATTTGTACATAATTTAAAACTCTTCATGCCAGCATGCTTTCTGTCAAATCTGATTAAATTCTGTCGAGTGTTTTTATTTTAAAAAAAGATGTCAAAATGTATGTTTTTCTATCTTTAGTAATGACATCCATAGTTGATGGTGGGATGGCATCAGTAGTACAAAACTGAAAGGGATTTATGAAAGGATGCTTTCTATCAAATTTAGTCAAATTCTGTTGTGTGGTTTTTGAGAAGTCATTTAAAGGCATTTATACTTTCAGTTATGGTGTCCATATTTGATGGAAGATGCATCATTTGTACAAATCTGAAAGCCAGTCATGCCTGGATGCTTACCATCAAATATGATCCAATTCTGTTGAGCGTTTTTTGAGAAGTAATTTAAAGGTTTTTCCAATTTAAGTACAGATGGTCATGTTTGAAGTCAATCTGTAATATCTATATAAACTTGAAAGCACTTCATGCCATGATGATCTCTGTCAAATTTAGTTGAAATTGGTCCAGTGGTTTCTGAGAAGTTGAAAATAGCAAATGTTCACAAACACAAGGTGCATGACAGACAATGGACCCAGGATCATACCATAAGCTCACTTGACCTTAAAACCAAGTGAGTTAATAATAATAATAATAATAATAATAATAATAATTAAAAAAAAAAGATAATATAATTTAATTCAAAATTAATGCTCTGATAATGAATCAGTGCACAAATTATGGTCGCAAAATAATCTACATTTAAAATAATTATGGATATTTCTCAAAGCTGTTTTTGTCTGTGTGTAATGTGCACTCAACTGGAAACAAAAGTGCAGACCCAAATCTGCAGTTGCATAAGTCAATCTGGGTCTATACTGTTTGTTCTGCTTATGATATGGATCAATCTGTGTACACCTTGATCTGCTGGCACATTAGGTGATGGAATATTGGGTCTATACTGTTTGTTCTGCTTATGATATAGATCAATCAGTCTACACCCTGATCTGCTAACACATTATGTGATGGATGATTTGGGTCTACACCAGTCTAAGTTGAGTGCATATTATACATGGGTAATAATTAGGGATGCAGCAATACATGGATAGGTATAGGGTATCATGCCATTTTCTTTGTGATACATCAAATTGCATCTCTTTTGCCACCCCAATATTGCAATACTTACAATACAGAAAAAAATTAAGCACCCCAATATTGCAATACTTACAATACAGATACAGAAAAAAATAAATAAAAAAAATTCTTAAAAGCATAGTTTATGAAATATATATTCCAGATGTATTTACAATTCCCGCAAAAGTGAATCTACAGATCCTACACATACAATACAAGTTAATATTTTATGTGACAAAGAACTGCGACTAATTCAGTTTCTGATAAAATTTTAAGAAAAATGAAATTATACTATCTTGAATAAACTGATCCTAAAGACATGTATATTTTAAACAGCCAACAGAAGAGTATGTATCATGACCAAAGTGGCGATACACACCACCAGTAATAAAATGATAATAATAATACATTACTGGTCATTTCAGAAAATCTTTGACAAATGTTTCACGTTTTGGGAACCACAGTAGCTCAGGTGGTAAAGCATCGGACCCATAGTGGTCACCAGTTTGATACCTGTCCAGGCCAGCCTGGGTCAGCTGCTTTGGTGTGTCTTAGGGAAAGGCATTTAGCACCCAATTTCATTGGTATGATACAGTCAAATAAGTGTTGAACATGCCATTGAAAACCAATTAACCAATGTTCATATGCTACTAAACTACATGTAAATCACCTACAGGTGTTACTAATGTTTTACAATTCTCTCTGAATAAACAGTGTATAAAATGAATTACCATATATACTCGCGTATAAGCTGGGTACAAATGCAAACAATATAGACCCTGATCTGTTGTCGCATAATGTGCCGGCAGATCAGGGTCTATGTTGTTTGTTTTACTGATTAGTCCTTACAAACTGCATAGACCTGATCTGCCGGTGCATTTTGCGCAGTTTGCAGTTGGTATCGGGTTATACGCGAGTATAGACGGTAATATTCTTATTTACAGATATATATATATTTCAATTTCTATTTGCAGAAATCTGTATCTACAGGTGTCTATTTACATTTTTTGTTTTTGGAGATAATTTTGTATTTTAGAAACCTGGCATGACAATTCATCTTAATGCATGTGAATTAATTCATTTTATGTACACAGTGAAAAAGCTCAATATAAAGTCTTTATAGTCAGTGATTTGACTGGAGATGAAAAGCAATAAATATTTACAATAATATAGATATCTTCACATGTTCGTTTTCTTAACATAACATGTGATTTTCAGTTGAATCAGACACACAGTTACCGTAGATGATTTAATATTGAAGACTGCAACAGACATGCATCTTAAAAACAAGTATTCCCTTGCAAATTTGAACTGTAAGGAATCAACAGAACTCAAGATTTAGCTGAATTATTTAGTTATTTGCAGGGGAAAACTGACATTGTATAAATCATGTAAAGCAGCAATTAATAATTATATTTTGCTGACACACAAAAAATCAATCATTACAGAAAAAAAGAACAAAAAAAAAAAAAAAAACCACTTTCACAATGCGTTGACAGTTTACACAAACAACATCGCTCTGTTTCTAGATGAATATTAAATATACTATATATTAAATGTGTCTTTAGCTGAACTGATTTCATAGACCAATCTGCTTTGCATTATATTTGTTATTTTCCAGTGAAAATTATTTTAAAATGTCATTATATTTCTTTAAATTGTTTGAAGTGTCAGAGTCCTTTAAAATTACTCTAAATCATAGCCACAAACTTTGACATTTTCTTTAAAATATAAAATCAGTTCATTGCTCTTTGAATTAGTCCATTGGCCACTACTAACATTTGTGAAACACTTAGTGGTGTCATGTGCAAGAAATTTGTAATATTCTCAAAGATACCTTTTTCTAAATTTGATTTGTGTTTGTAAAATACATATGCCCTGCCTTCAGACCAAAAAGTCATTGTAATCAAACTTAAAAGGTTTAGAAAAATCTGAAATACTGTTCTAATTTTTTGAAAATCTAATCTAGTCATCCATATATGCATACAAACATGCATACCAAATTTCACTTGTCTACCTCAAGTCTTTCTTTAAAAATTAATTGTGCTAACAAAGTCTATTGTCAGAAAAGTCTAAGTTCCAAAAACTATACATTCCAAATTACATTTGTATACCTAAGTTATTTTTTTATTAATTGGGCTAACAAACTTTTGTCAAAACAATCAGAATCCCCAAAACTACAAAAATGTGGTGTAATGTCCTGAAAATCTAAACAGGTAATCTACAAAAGAATACAAATATGCCTACCAAATTTCATTTGTCTGTTTCAAGCAGTTTTTGCTTACTCGTGCTAACAAGGTTTATATATAAAAAAAGTCGAAGTTTGAAAAGTTACGAGATATGTACAAAAGAAGAAAAAAAAGACAAATTGCTGTAATAGCCTGAAAATCTAACATATTAATACAAATTAGCGAATACAATTTCATCCGTCCACCTCAAGTGGTTTATGATAAATCATTCCAACAAGGTACAAATTGAAAATAAAGGCTATACTGGCCTGAAAACCTAATCAGCTCATCTACATATGCATAAAAATATACAAGTCAAATTTCATTTGTCAACAATCAGTGGTTTTTGTACAATCTTGCTAAGAAGCTTTTCAGCATGGACAGACACACATATGTACAGACATATGTATGGATGGATGGGACCAAATCAAGAAGCCCCAGCTGCTTGCAGTGGGGCTTAATAACTTCACAGGTGTAGACCCCATATTTCTGTCATAAAAAGAAAATGAAAAATGCTACATAAATAAATCGTGAAGTTATACTGATATAGCAATACCAGTTTTTTTAAATTGATAGGTGAATTGATTTGTTGTGAACTTGTTAACTCTTTAGCACATTTCAAAATGACATAATTGTAATTAATACTCTTTTATTTTTTTTAAATCTTAAATATTTTCCATAAATCATAAACTTTTTAGAAAGTCAGGCATAACATACAAAAACTCAATAGGTAAAAATCTTACAAATATAGTTAATGATCAAAACAAAGTAAATGAAATTATACAACCATAACATTGCACAGTTCAAATTTATTATAATCAACTTTTGTACTGCACATGCACTTCTAAGTGAAAGATGCCTCACACGTGAGCATCGCTGACCAAGCTCATATGTCACAAATACGTATGTACTATGTAAAGCTCACTGACTTCTTTTTAACATGAATTTGTATCCCCCCCCCATGACAGTTCCTTTTTTATTGGTTAAATGACAAAACCCCATGCTCTAGCCAAAATGTTCAAGATATCCAATGATAGATAATTCACAAACTTTTCAAACATAGAACTATGACATAAAACTCTATAAATTCTTAAAAGCCATTATCTTGAAAATCTGTGAATATATTCAACTGAAGAGAAGCAGCAAGACCTGGAAATGTCATACATTTATGGCTAGTTGCCTTATAGATGCAGTTTCTTTGATTCAATAGTTTTGATATAATTCTAAGTGGTTGTGTATGTAGAAGGGGTTCAGAGACCCCAACTTTCCAGTCAAAATAGTACATTTTTCACTAAAAACAAAGAAAAGATGGTTATTTTTCAACCACCCATTTCACAATATCAAACCCTCTTACAAAAATGCATGATATGCCCCTGCTTAAGTCTTTGTGTTTCTGATTTGCAGGCTTTATAACTTCATTGAACAGGACTGGTGGAACAATTTTCAAGCTTAGGGGGAATTTTATAAAAATAAGTGGAGTGGCTAGCAGGCTAAGTAATCACAATTTTGAGAAAACTTGGTGACCATGGCTGACCTGGTCACCCCATTTTTAATGCTAGTTTTGTACATGCATAAAGTCATAATGTCACATCATAAAAATCTTTCCCCACACTGCCATAACACTTTGCAACACTACAAAGCAATGTCAAAGACTGATGCAAGTCCTTAAAATTACAGTACTGTAGATACTTATAAGTCAAATTCAACTGCAAACTGCATAGACCTACATCTACTGTCTCATAGTGTGCCAGCAGATCTGGGTCTTTGCAGTTTGGATTAATCAGTTGAACAAACATAGACCCTGATCTGCTGACACATTATGCAATGGCAGATCAGGGTGTATGTTGTTAGCAGTTGGACTCGACTTATAAGCAAATACAGATGATATCTATGAAACTTGTTGAATAATACAATATGCCACTCGCTGCAAGCATCTCATGGTATATAATATTATTCAACTTGTGTCATAACTTTCATATCAAATTAAAACTAGTGTGAGATCCTGTATATACAGCATTCCCTCACTATAAGGCCCTTCATTATAACACTGTTCTGGTTACAATGTATGATCACGGCTCACATTTCATTAAATGGCAGTAAAATTATATGTCTCATGAACTTAATTATAAGGCGGTAAACTTTATGGCTCCAATGGGCAGCCTAATAATGAGGGAGTACTGTATTTATCTTGGTCCATGACGCTCACAATGACTTACGATTTGTATCCATATATTTATACTTAAATTCTTTTCTTTTTTTTTAACCTAGTTTACAATACATGAAGATTTCAATAAAATTAAAGAACGTATTGCAATAATGAATATCAAAAGTGGAATAATGAAAAGTATCAAATATTGATCAATAAATACAAAGTAATACAATATTTTGAGCTGCTTTGAAATCAAACATACATAAGAGTCACATCAAAATCTGAAATTGCATTGTAAAATGATGAATGGCATATGTATAATATAAAACTACAATGAAGGAGTCATGCTATGTCATTTATCTTGTGAATAAATATTGCAATGGACCATAAGTCCCTCCACAAAAATTATGGACAATAACCCAAATTTAAGGACTCTGACTAAAGTCCATTAAAAAATGTGGACATGAATGTCTAAAGTGTATTGAATGAAACGTGGACATGAATAAGCAACAACAAAAATTAATTTATTCGGTCAAATCCAGGAATCTTCTTTCTTACAATGCAATAACCTTGGCATACTTAAAAAGGTGATTAATATTTGGTATGTCTATTATGGGATAAGCTCAGCCAATAATATCATAAAAATTAAAAGTTTATGCAAAACAGTGACAAAAATGCCATTTTTAAAACTTGATTTAAAAAAAAAGTTGAGGATAGTCTATGCTTCAGCTCTGAGAATTCTATAAGGAAAGTTAACTCCCTTTGTCCTCTGTAAGAATATCAAAGTAAACAGGGTGGTGATAAAATGTAACTTTCTCAACTGGTTGAACAAGTTAACAATTTAAAGCAAGTATACAACTACAAACACTTGATTCCATGTTTACAAGGAAATGATTACACATTTCCATATTTCATATTGTACTTTTTTCTTCTCTTGGACCCTACAGACAAATTCTTTTGTCAAAGTTCTAAATCAACTTCAGATATGTTGCAATACATTATCAGAGGTTGCCACTAATTTGCAAAGTCATTATTTATCCTGTTTTTATTTTTGAAGAACCCTCTATTAAAGTCCTGGCAGAAAAGGCATGAATTGTAAAATGAATGATCTCTGTATCGTTCATTGTACATTAGCTTCTTGTTGGTCCCATGCTTTGCTGCACAATCCTAAGACACAGAAGCTTGTTCATATGAACTCAATTAATAAGCTTCCTGATGATGTGCCAACAGATAAAAAACTTGGACTTTTTATAGAATGTGGTTTATATAACAAAATTTAGATCCTATACTTTAAGGAGCTTTACCTTTATCTTTTGTTTACACATCTTTATCTTTTTTATTAGAATGTAAACATTTTACCTTTCATCTTGTTTCTTATAGGACTACATGCTTACGTCTATTTGGAAGGGTTTATCTACCATTTTTACGTTTATATTTTTGGAACTATACTTTTAATCAGCACTATAAATGTCACGATTGTGTTGACATAATGTTAAACCTTATACATACATATATACATACATGATCTGCCACATTTTTTTGTTAAGAGCCATTTGAGTCAGGAGTTCTTTAGCTATGGTCTTGAACAAAGAGAACCCCAGTATAGTACTGCTTCCCTAGACCAGACACTGTTGGGACCCGAAATTTTTGCCATTTCATAGATGTAGTCAGCAGTATGAAGAGGACTGATAAGTATTAAAAACGCCTTATTGGGACCAAAACATGCAGCCAGTCTGCTGCATTACAGAGGAAACCAGCTCCATATTCTCAAAACTTTTTGGGAAAGGAACTCAATTTGAAACTCTAAGTCCCCAAACTCTGATAGTCTCCACAACTTTAATTAGAATAAAGTAGGAAACATACAACTTTCTGATTTTTCTTCACTTGGGTCTATGACATAGTTTCACCCCAAGTATCATATCTGATTTTGAGGTTTTGAGCTTGAGTTTCTTGCTGAAAAGGTTTAAAGAATAATTGGGCTTGATTGTAGTGGGGTGGGGGGTGGGGTGGTTTATGGATGTTTCACTGTAATTCAAAGAGAAAAATCATGGCTATTGGCGATTTTGTTTCTTTTTCAGAACTTCATCACACAGTGGTCTTGTTTCCTCTAATATTTCCCCCTTTCTTCTAAAGGAGCCTTAGGGGATAGGTCTCTTCTACTCAATGTTGTTAACAGCAAGAACTCAAATCATGTCATGGTTAAAAGATCAGTGGTCTTCATTTACTCTCCAGTTCATTTTCTTGACCTCACTGAGTGCATGGGTTTTTACAAAGTCTATTTCTCGATATTCTGTTGGGGAAGACTGGCCAGTTGCACTGATTGGGGATCTCATAGGTTCATCTGGGCTGTCATCAAGGGCAAGGTCTAAATACTTCAGTTCAGTGTCTTTATTCTGTGGGGCTGGAGGTGTGGCTTTCCATATGTTCTGCTGAGGGGAAAGAAATTAAAAGATATAACAGTAAATAAAATTTCTGTTTCATTACAAAGGGATTGAATTTAACATGATATATCTGATAGCCATTAGGACTAGTAGACTAGTGTGTCCTTGGGAAAGGTACTTAGCTCCCATTTCCTCTGCATGATATAGCCAATAATGTGTTGAAAGTACCGTTAACAACCAACCAACTAACCCAAGTTCAATCTCTGATTTTATCATGGGCATGGGTTAAGTAGCTGGCCAACCATGGTCAGTAGTGTCCACTAGGTCCTTTGGTTTCCTCCACTCAAAGTCAGTCAGCATCTGACTGACTAATCAGGAGTTCATTCATTTATAAGAACGTATTGTAAAACTGATAAATCCTGAAACTTCACTTATCACTTAATTGTCACCAGTCAACTGTTGCATATCTGACAATTCCCCAAACTCCACTTATCTGTCATCAGTCAACTGTTGCATATTTGACAAATCCCCAAACTCCATTTATCTGTCATCAGTCAACTGTTGTATAATTGACAAATCCTCAAACTCCACCTATCTTTCATCAGTCAAGTGTTATATATTAGACAAATATCCAAAATCCACCTATATGTCATCAATCAACTGTTGTATATTTGACAAATATCCAAACTCCACCTATCTGTCAACTGTCAACTGTTATATATTTGACAAATATCCAAACTCCACCTATCTGTCATCAGTCAACTGTTGTATATTTGACAAATCCCCAAACTTCACCTAACTGTCATCAGTCAACTGTTGTATGTTGGACCAATATCCAAACTCCACCTATCTGTCATCAGTCAACTGTTATATATTCAAGGTTCATACAGCTGTTGGTAAAAAAGATTCCAGACCTTTTCTAGACTTTTTCCGGACTGGTTTACAATTTTGTCCAGACCCCTCTGGCACATGTATTCAAAGTGTGTGTCACTATAAATGAGCACGTGGTATCTGCATGCTCTAAAACAGAATCCACCAATCACAGGTGGTTGATAGGTCATGCGTTTCTCACCACCCGCACTGAACCAGTATGTAGCAGCTGACACCCCTTCCAACCCCATGAAGATAAACATCAGTGCAACAAACGAACGTGTTCAAGAAACAAAAAAAAAATTAAACACAGCAACCCGAAATTCCATACTTTTTCCAGACCTTTAGGGCAAAATCTTTATTTTCCATACTTTTCCAGGTCTGGAAAAAGCACTCACTTTTTCCCATATATTTCCTGACTTTGTATGAACCCCTATATATTTGACAAAGATTCAAACTTCACCTATCTGTCATCAGTCAACTGTTGTATATTTGACAAATCCCCAAATTCCACTTGTATGCCATCAGTCAACTATTTGAAATTCAATGGACTGCTACCAGTCTTGTCATGGTAGCATCTGATAATGATGCTTGTTGTGCCAAATTTATTTAAGAGGACACATGCTATTTTAATGATAAGACACCTGGACACTTTCCACTATGTAACACGTATATATTAAATCTGCCAAAACCTAATTATTTTTCATCCCAAATTATACTCTAATAAAACAGAAAAATTTTCAGATGAAAAACATCGATTTTACAGAAATTGCTTTCCTACTCCATAGGCATGGTTACCTAGGTTCTGGAACTTTATCAATTGTCACAGAATAAATAAAGTTTAAAGTATGATTCAAAGCTAATAGAACTGACCTGTGCTGTGTCAACCAGCACATCATCCTCATCCTCTGAACTTGAGGAGAAATCTGGATGACGCTGTGGCAAAGGAATATTATTTCCTCTGAAACAAGAAGTAAATGAGAAATTGCATAAAACTTAAAGGTGCAATATTTTGCTTGAAATCCATAGTTGTTAAACTACAGTGAAATATCAATAGCTCAAACTACAAGAGACCGAGCAAATCAGTTTGAGCGATCCATAGTTCGAGTGAACAAGAACAGTTACGTAGGCAGCTTTTATCAATAGCATATGCTGTACACAATAAACAGTGATAATTGCATATCACTTAATAGATAGATTCTTAAAAAGAAGCTGAAAGAATAGCTATAGTTAGTCATTAACATGAAATGACTTGCTTTGTTAACATTGTTTTATACATGTTGATCAATGTTTGTGACATGTTGCCAACAGCAGCAGTGTTCCCTCGATTACCTGCCCAGTCTCTTACAAGTATGAACTGGCAGGTGACTGAGGGTGGCAGATAGATAGATATATCGATATAGTTAAATTCA
Organism: Margaritifera margaritifera; assembly: GCA_029931535.1. Taxonomy (NCBI): domain Eukaryota; kingdom Metazoa; phylum Mollusca; class Bivalvia; order Unionida; family Margaritiferidae; genus Margaritifera; species Margaritifera margaritifera. The sequence continues at coordinate 410,904 of JAQPZY010001359.1, read as the reverse complement.
ACCAGTAGATAATTAAACAAGAGTCCCTCGAAGGGACTGATGTTTTACTGGCCAAAAAGAATTCCCATAAATTCAAGACAAGACCATTTCTTCATTTTAACTGCTGAGTTTTGAAACCATCTCTGATATTCTTGAGCTATAAGATTTTCAAAGTAGCCACTGTGGCAGTCATGCTGGATGTATGATTGGCACTTTTTTCATTTAGGACAAACAAGACACCATTAGAAGGCTTTCTGTGGCAGCCATATTGGACGTCTGCAGGACACAATTTTCAATTTAGACCATCTGTATATCATAAGAAGTCTTTTGGTAAAAATTCTATGTCGATATGACCATCACTTCTGAAGGAGTAGCGATAATATGTCAATATAATTTTCCATTTAGGAGAAGTAGCCACAAGATTTCCAAGATGACTGCCATGGTGGATGTATTTGAGGTCAGATTGGCACCATTTTCATTCAGGAACAACTTGATATCATAATTAGTCTTCTGGTGAAAACCCCATGTCAATATGATTTTCCATTTGGGAGGAGTAGCAATAACAAGATTTTCAAGATGGCTGCTATGGTGGCAATACGGGATGTCAGATCAGCACCATTTTCATTTATTACCAACTAGACATCATAAGAAGTCTTCTGGGGAAAACCCAGTGTTGATATGATTTTCGTCAAGGAGGAGTAGTGATAAGAATTTCAAGATGGCCACTGTGGCAGCCATATTGTATATCAGATGGGCACAATTTTTAATTAAAGATCAACTAGACCAATTAAGAAGTCTTCTGGTGAAAACCTGATGCTGATATGACTTTCCATTCAGGAGGAGTAGCAATAACAACATTTTAAAAATAGCTGCTGTGGTGACTTTATTGGATATTGGACTGGTACCATTTTCATTTATGACCAACTAGACTTCATAAGAAGTCTTTTAGTGAAAACCCCATGTTGATATGACCATCCATTCAGTAGGGGAAATGATAACAAGATTTTCAAGATGGCCTCTATGGTGGCCATATTGGATGTCTGAGCGGAAGCATTTTCATTTAGGGCTAACCAGATATCATAAGTCTTCTGGTGAAAACCTCATGTCAATATGATTTTCCATTAAGGAATAGTAGCAATAATAAGATTTTCAAGATGGCTGCCATGGTGGCCATCTTGGAAATCAGACTAGCACTATTTTCATTTGGGACGAATTAGTCATCACGAGATGTCTTTCAGTGAAAATCCCATGTTTATATGAACTACCCTTTAGAAGGAGTAACGATAACAAGGTTATCAGCATTGGTTGCTGTGGTGACCAAAATGGATGTCTGTGCAGCACCATTTTCATTTAGGACCAAATATATCTTGATATAACTTTCCACTTAGCAGGAGTAGCGATAACAAGATTTTCAACATGGCTACTATGGTGGCCATACTGGATGTCAGATCTGCACCATTTTCAATTACTATCTACAAGACATCATAAGAAGTCTTTTAGGAGCAACTAGACATTATAAGAAATCTTCTGGTGAAAACCCCATGTTAATATGACTTTCCATTTAGGAGGAGCAGCGATAACAAGATTTTCAGCCATATTGGACATCAGATATGCACCATTTTCATTAAGGACCAACTAGACATCATAAGAAGTTTTTAGTGAAATGTTGATATTACAATCCATTCAGGAGGAGTAGCAATAACAAGATTTTCAACATGGCTGCTGTGGTGGCCATATCTGGATGTCTGAGCAGCACTTTTCTCAATTAGGATCAACTAGACCTTGGAATGAATGTGCGTGTAAAATTTAATGGCAATCCTCAAAGTAGTTTTGGAGGAGTAGCAATAACAAACTGGTGCTAATGGACGGATGATGGTCGATGGACAACAGGACATCCCATAAGCTAAAAAATAATGCATGGATCAATAAAATGAATTTTAATTAAATGAAACTTCTCACATATTTACAGAAAATTATAAGATGATGATTATTTTACTCAATATTACATGGCTTTCTTTTAATTAATTTAAGTGCACTTGCAGTGATCTTTGTTGTTAGCATTAACAGTAACACTAGCTATTATATTGTGAGTGGTCTTAAGGGCAGTCAGCCGAGACAGTGACTGGTGGTAAGCACTGTGCCATGCACTATTGGTTTTTCTAGAAAAGCAGAAACCAAGTTCAGATAATACTAATCACCTTTACTTAAGGCAGCAATAATTGAAATCACTAACTGAATTGTTTTGCCTGACACAACTGGCAGATGTTTAATGGTCTGTGAATAATTATTTACATATCATTTGTACATTAATTAGGCTTGGTAGATGGCAGATAGTGAGGGTGGTGACTAATAGGGGGAACTAAAGAGCAAATCAATTGGTACATTCAAATTTATTGGCAGTAACTGAGGGTGGTGACAGAAGTTGCTGGTGGTGGTGGTGGTGGGGGGGTCCGAGAAATTGGGGGAGCACAGATAGAGACTTTAAGAGTGAAAATGACCAGGTAGTTTGCAGCTGGCAGAGTGAATAGTACTTGTATTTATTATCAAATGAGGGAATGGTGAATTTAGTTCATGAGTTTGAGGCAGAGTTGATTGGGTCATCCTGAGCTTTTTCTGTATAAATTATAGAAATTCTGCTGAAACTTACATGGCAGTTTAAGCAATCCAGGTATTCAAGCCAAACGGGTTTGAGCCATTGAAATTTCACAGTATTTCAGAGCTAAACATTCAAATGTACTTAACAACAAACAACTTTAACTGCATGATTTATGAGTTAACATCATTTGTGTCTTTATGCTGTAAGACAAATTAATAAATGATTGTGATACGTTTCAATAAAGGTAAAAAAGATATTATATTGCAATAAAGAGCTCCATACCTTCTGGTTACCATGGGAGAGTTTGAGCTGGAAGAACTTTTTTTAAAGCTACGAGTCCTGGCAGTGCTGAATATGGAGTAGATGTCTTTGTCCCCTGCAATAAAATAGAGAAGTCCTGGCCTCAATTTCACCAACACAAGTCTTAAGTCAAGTCCAGACTTGAGACATTTAAACGACCAATTTTTCATCTAACTTAAATTGTAGCCAATCAGATCAGTGGATTTTAAGCTTAAACTAAAGTCTAAACTTCAATTTTGTTGGTGAAATTAATGCCAGACTGGTCAATTTTAAGTCATACTTACTAGTAAATTTTAGCATCAGATCACTGGATTCTAAACTTACTGTAAATTTAAGCCTAGACTTGTGTTTTGTTGGTGAAATTCAGGCCTGAAATTGGAACTGAACTGGTTACCACAAAGCAAAAATGCTTTTTTTTAAATCAACTAAATATAAATAGTTTTGTGAGTGTGCATGAAAGCTAGATTAAAATAAAAAAATAACTATATGGATGGCATATCTTCTATCCCAGAATCACATTACTGATAGGCTTATAAAGAAATTTGGAGTATGTGGTAACTGGTTCACACACTCAATGTGTTTTGTGAATGCAAATGAATCAAAGATAATGGCTAAGAAGCCAGATAAGACAAAATGAGGATATAAAAATAAATAAGGGACTGTCTGGCACCATGTCCGGTTTGCAAACAGCGCTACAGTGATATAGCTTTGAAAATCCTTAACAAAATTCTTAATATTGTTAATGCAATCACCACTGATGCTGGAAAAGTAATACCTGTGTCTTGTGGATTTTGCAATATACTGTGAATTCATTGTTGTCAGTACATATACAATTTTCATGGTTTCGCTAACAAATCAAACTCCTGACAGTGGGTTACCCCCCTGTGGTAGGATAACACTGTCACTACACTAAATTTGGTGGTAAAAGCTACCTGGTGAAAACTGTATGCGTTGATAACAGTATCACACTCAATTTAGACTCCATTTGTTGTGATCTTTTCTTTACAATGGTTTTAGTGCCAAATGTGAATATTCTACCCAATATAGGATGAAAAGTCAGGAATTATTCACTTGCAGTTATGTAGCACAGGGCTGATGATGTTTTAAGATAATATGCAGCTGATGTCATAATGTACTGATGATGTCACAATGAAGTGCATCTGAGCTACCATACATAGTCTGGTACATTTCCCTCCCCTGTTTTTTTGTTGGATTTCAATCTATGATAAGAGAAGTAAGGTAGGATCCAGTCAACGTGTTAGTGTACTGATGCGCAGAGACAATTCACTATGGTTTAGATAACCAGGGGTCAAAATAGCCTTAAGGCAGTGATATATTCTGAAATGGTACGAACTGCAAGGAGCTTGGCTAAAAATGACATTTTGTTTGTGCCTAAATTCGTTGATTGCTGAAAGGGTCTAACTGTTTCCACAGATGGATCATAGTTTCTTGGATCATTAAACTAGTGGTTTGTAGCAACAATGCAATCCATGATAATTGGTACCACATAAAATATGGTGAATTTACAGTTGATAGATAAAGTTTCCCTGTGCATGACTTCAAATAACTTCTTTATTGAATTGCCTGTCATTTCTCATACCCTCAAATTTTGTGTACATGCTCAATCCATACCAATTAGGGATCGGATCGGAATGGAAGTCTAGCAATTGATTATCAGAAGCTTATGATTGATAATATTCCAATGATCGTTTCTCTCTATAGTACTTTCATATTCTTTGTTCCCACTTCTCTCCCACTACTCTCAGTACGATAAGTTGTACTATTTGGCCCTTATTTTCACAAGGCATGAATCTAACTACCTGATTTCATAACTTTTAAACTGACGAAAAAAAAAAAATCACAAAGTGTCTCAGGAATGACAGCCAATATTGCAAAGCCCGCCATGACTGTGGAAGTTTATCACTTGCTGAGTGATGTGAAACAAAATTACTTCCTCTGAAATCGACTCCACCACATACAGATAATACATTCAAAACAAGTTTGATCTAGATTGTACACTGGAAGAAACTCACCTACAATGGGATTTTGTTGAGAAATATCTTAACTGATCCTGAACTCTGGATTTTGCATTCAAAGTTTGTACATTATACAGACCAACAGTCCACAGGAATTATTTGAAGGACTATGGGTTAACTAAATTTACAGCTGTTTGTTGGACTAGAGACATATATTAAGGATGCAAATAATTGTTATTTGGCACACAAAAATTTAATAAAATGCAAATCTTCATTTCCATGTTTTTAGAACATGTTTTGAGTGTAATTTGTGACATGTTCACAATTAGGATTTCGGAAAGTGGGGTGAGCAGCAACAAAGTGTTACTTCTGATAATTGATTCACAGACATCAGAATTTATCCTTTACCTCTCTGATTTACTTTGATGACAACTGATATATCATTCTATCCACTAATAAAAACTATAATAATTTTCTGTCCTCTAAAAAACTTAATTCATAATATTTTACCCATAATTATTTGTACATCTTGAAGGTAATTAATAAAAAGTATAAAAAAATTTATACAAAACAGTACAATATCTTTACACAAAATCAGAGCTGATGTACCAAGACAGGTAAATCAAAATGGTACATACAAATATTATGCTTAAAAGATACAATACTCCATCAATATAATGCTGTCCATGGGAGTCATAGAATGTACTGCCTTATAGAGAGATACCTTGTAGTGAAATACATTATACACATAATTTTACTACCACTTAATGAAATGGAATCCATAACCATACTCGTCTTGTAATAGGAACTGTGTTATAATGAAGGGCTTTATAGTGAGGGAGTGCTGTAAATGAAAAGAGGTACCTATTTCCAAATACAGATTTTGCCAGAATAAATATCATAAAGTATTAGCAATTATCGTCTATCCTCGCGTATAATCCGGATCCAAATGCAAACAACATAGACCCTGATTTGCCGTCGCATAATGTGCCGGTAGATCAAAGTCTATGTTGTTTGTTCTACTGATTAGTCCTTACAAACTGCAGAGACCCAGATCTACAGGTGCATTATGCGACGGCAGATCTGGTTCTATGCAGTTTGCAGTTGGTGTAAGCTTATACGCGAGTTAATACGGTAGTTGAAAGAATTTTTAATATTTGCTTTGCCTAAATGACTGGAAACTGAGAATTTAAGCATTTACATTTTTTTCCCCTTTTTACTTTTTTGTTTAAAAATGTGATTGAACACATTTGTAAACTTGTAATAAAAAATTTGTTATTTAAGTTAGGTAAAGGAGAACATCAATTACTGATTCTCATCAGTATTAAAAGTACATTTGATAAATCATTTTGTTTACAGACATTGTGTAACAAAAACATCCATACTGTACGTACTCACTTATAAGTCAGATCAAACAGCAAATGGCATTGACCCAGATCTGCTGTCTCATAATGCACTGGCAGATCTGGGTCTATACAGTTTGTTTGGACTAATCAGTAGAACAAAACAACATAGACCTTGATTTGCTGGTGCATTATGCGATGGCAGATCAGGTCTATGTTGTTTGCAATTGGACCTGACTGATAAATGAGTACACAGGGTAATTATTGCTTGAATTTACTCAGAGGTATATGTTTACTGTGAATTCACTATTTTTCATGGAGTAACAATTTTCATAAACTTTGTTGTTGCAACAAACCACAAATTTGAAGACCCAACTAGCAATTGTCCATGTGTGAAATGTATAGGATCCCCGTCCACAAGCCACAACAAGCAACTATCCATGTGTGAAATGTATAGGATCCAAGCCACAAATGTATATACCAACAAAAATGTCACTTTCTGCAATATTGTGAAAATTAATAACCCACAAATATAAAAGAATTCACATTTCTTTTTTTCTGTAGAAAAGTTATGATTATTAAAAAACAAAACACTATCTCATTACGGGATATTGGCAACAAAATAATTAATTTTTATGTCAAAATACTTTAAAGATCAGTAAATAAATCATGACATTTAAGACACCATGACAGATTCATTAATCAAAGTTAAATGTTTGAGTTTTCAAAGAGATAAATATTCATTAACTATTTTTATCCTAAATCTAAACATCTAACAGGATGAAAAGTAAAACACACTGGTAATTAATTAGTATCAAAATGTCAAAGAGATTACTGGAGATTTAATAGTTGAATGCTTATTTATCTTATGGATCTCTCCTTTTTGTGTGCCACATGTAAATTTTAAACATAACTCATGAATGAGTAGATGCAAATTGTAAACGGATAGTTATAAAATGTTCATAATATATAGTGCACTTGCTGCCCAGGCTTCAAGAATCATACAAAAATTTGAATTTTTTTTCTTCATATTTTATATATATATATTAAAAAAATCTAGGTACCATATATACGCGCATATAAATCTGAGTCCAAATGCAAACATCATAGACCCTGTTTGTTGTTTTGTTCTACTGATTAGTCCTTACAAACTGCATCGACCCAGATCTGTCAGCACATTATGCAATGGCAGATCTGGGTCTATGCAGTTTGCAGTTGGTATTAGTATATACACGAGTAAATACGGTAACTGACAAATTTTTACTTGCCCAGCAAAACTGTTATACTCCTGGACATGAGATTTATCCAACCCTGATAATGTAACTTTTGGCCACAGGTTACCTCATTGTTTGATTGGTAAACAACATAAACCAGTAACTGAAATCCTTAAATGCATTTGTAAACTATGGTCTAATATTCTGTAGGCCCTTCTTTCCATTGTTGGTTTATTTCATATACTAATAAAACCATGAGATACCAGCCTGTGCTTTTCTCTGGGTAGAGTGTCTAGAGGTTTGAGATGTTAGAGGTTTGAGATATACTGGTAGCTAGAAGAACCAGGTCCTGAAATTCTTTAACAACGACTAAAATTATAATCCAATTTTTATTCATTCAAGAACATCACAAAAATTGATTCAAAAACTATAAAACAATTTTTTCTAATGACATTCTTCCTAATAACACCAACATTGTTCTTCTTGTTTTTCTTTTTTGCAAGATTGCAAACTTATCATCTGATAATCAGATATAACTTCTAAATTAAAACCACTTTCCCCCCAAGTCCTAGCTGTGGTATTAATGGAAGTTTTTTAATATACCTGGCCTCAATTTTACCCAAACAAGTCTTAAGTTAAGTCTATACATTTGAGCAGTCAATTTTAAATTTCACTGAATCAAATCGCTGAATTCTAAACTTTAAATTTATGTCTAGTCTTAAGTTCTGCTAGTAAAATTTAGTCCTGGTGCAGCATGTTGTTATATAATTCAAAATATGTTTCCTGGGAAACTCAGATGATAGTACTGTCATTAGTCTAAAAAGAATATTGGTAAGTACCTTCATGACTTCTATTTACATTCATACCATGCCATTTTCATCAATATCTCTCACAAAAGAAGGGCAGATACTGACAATGTGATACTTTTCATTCTTAAATTAGTTGTAAAGTATTTATAGGTTATTACATTTGTATGGAAAAATAGGAACAATTTTTTTCTAAGTGATACTGAAAGATGTTAGTAGTGCAGTATTGCTCAGAAAATAAACAAGTTCATGTTTTCCCATTAAAATTTTTCATGTATTTATATGTACCGTATATACTCACATATTACCTGGGTCCAAATGCAAACAACATAGACCCTGATCAGGGTCTATGTTGTTTGTTCTACTTATCAGCCCTTACAAACTGCATATACCCAGATCTACCGGCGCATTAAGCGATGGCAGATCTGGGTCTATGCAGTTTGCAGTTGGTATAGGCTTATACGTGAGTATATACGGTATTATAAACTCGTTTTTGTTGTTGTCCTGGATTGATTCTAAAATTAATGTTTCATTTCTCTAGACGGCTAAAACACGGTATTGGTGCTGATAAAGGAATTTTCATGTTATATGCATGAAATAGAAAAATTAAACAAGATATGAACCAATTTTAAAGATTGGTAAGCCTGGCATATACCTCTCTTACTTTCCTGAAAATTTCAAGAGGTTAGTGTAACCCATTGTTGAGATATGCATGGAAACAAGCTCTAAAAATGGCCATTTTTGAGCGTTATGTAGTCTCACTCGAAAAAAGCTTGAATATAAAATAGAGAATTCTCTAAATATCATACTGAAATTATGCATTTATTGGTCTGGTTTTATGCGGAATTCTATCCTGCAAATATTGCTTCTTGAATTAAAGAAATCGGTAAAATATTATGGATTTTATAAGCAAAATACCGTCAGTAGAAGTTTTGTTTCAACACTGAAATTCAAACACTAATCTGTTGTTATATGCCAACATTTTGTACAAAATAACATTCATTATAACTTTTATTGACATCTAGAACTCGACTTTATATTATAATAAGTAGTAAAACCATTAAATCACATGGCTAGCCAAGATATTCGATTGAGAGCTTGTTCTTTGTCAAACTTTCCAGTTCTAAATTTTGTAGTGTCTGTAACCTTTACAAGTTTATATGGCAATAATTTTGTTGTTTCATTATGGAAAAGTATAAATCCTACAAAGGCTCATGTGTATCCATGTGATGTCCAAGTTGGCCAAAATTGGTGGTGCTGTATTGTACCATTAAAAAACAGCAACTCAATAAAAAAAGTTACAGACACTACACAAACAGGTATAAAAATGAAAGATAAAAGTATTGTTCTACTTGTCATTAAAACATTGTTTTTCTCAATAGAAAGTTCCATCTTATGTGATGTAATGTTGCATCATCTATTTACCTCTGCAGCCAAGAGCAAAAAAGTGATGCAATAACTCTCTTGATTGAATATTGCATCATTCTTGCAGCACTGTCTGTTTGAGTAATTTACTACAAGACAATGTAACCTGAATTTCTTATCCTAGAAGAAGCTGCCTAATTACTTTTTCTGTTCTTTACCATGGTACATCCCTAAGACATGGGAAGACGACAAAAGCAAACCTCTGGGAACAACTCTGGTAAGTTTGTATTGAATTGGTAAACCACACTCTTAAATTGTAGTGTCTGTAACCAATATCCCCTTTTTATACTGTCTATGACTTTATCCCTGTTTTTTTTTTAAAAAATGAAGCCAAATTATGTTTCCTATTACAGTATTGATGTGTAAGGCTAAATTTTGACATATTGTCTGTCTGCAATTTGTAATATTTTGGTATATTTATAGTTTCTTTCATCTAGATTTCTGATAACAGGCAACATTTTCAGTGATTTCTTACAATATGCAATTGAAACTGAGTATTTTTGCATTCCATATCATTAGACTAGTAAATTCAAACAGAAATATTATGAGAATTCAATGAGCTCAGACTTAGTATTGGATACATTGCTGATATTGTCAAATGGTTACAGACACTACTAGACATGTGAATTGACCCGACTGTTGTTTACATTATTAAGGAAAGTGTGCAATCATTGTAAATGCTAGAACATTGAATAATCATCAGGTTTTATGCTATTTCTTTTTCAATCAGATACTTTTCTTTAAGAATCTACAGGTTATTCCAGTTTGCTTATGTATGAAAGCATATTGCGTACTCATTACAAGTATGTTTTGTAAAGTCTAAATTTCATCCGTATACATAGAGGAACAAAAATGAGAATGAAGTTGTTTGCTTTTAGGAAGCAAAGATAAGCCAGAAGAAGATGAACAGAAGATTAAAGCTAGAAGGGAGAAGACGAGGCTAAAGGTACAAGCCTGGAGAAAAAAACAGAGGGAAAATAAGGCGAAACATGAGGAGCTAAAAAGGGTTGATAGAGAAAGAAGAAAAGATGCAAGACTACTAAAAAAACAGCAATCACTTTCCGATTCAAATCTTCAACAAGAATTAAGAAGGAAAAAACGTGAAGAAATGAAAAGGTATCGCCAGAAAAAGAAAGAAAAAGCAGCCCTGGCAATATCGGTTAATAAGAGTGTTGATTTAAGAAGTCCGAAAACTGCTGAATTAAGTAGAAAGAAGAAAGAAGCTGTGAAAAGAACCCAAGCATGGAGAATGCGTAACACGAAATTATTTCGAAACATCACATGGAAAGAGTGTTTGCGATGGTCTCGGTGCGACAGTCAAGAATGCTTGCTACAGAGCTGTAATCAGCAATAGAAAGGTGATAGGTTGTGCAGAAGATGTATATCATTTCTGTACAGAGAAACTGAAAATGGAAAATACAGATAATGAAGCTAAAACAGTTTCGAGAAGGGAGTTCATCCTTGTTAAAGATGTTGAGAGAAATAGAGAAGAAACTGATGTGCAAACACTGCAAGGTACAAGAAAATTACATGCTGTAAAGTCAGGAAGCAATGATTATGAACTGAGCATAAGAAATCTGAGCTGTTATTGTGAGCAATGCATGAAGGTTGACGGGAGATGCAACTTCAGCGAAAATGTTAATGCCTGGGAAATGAGAAAGTTAGTACTCAATAAAGATAATTTAAGTCAGAAAGGAAAACAACTTAAAGACAAGAATCCATCAACAATAGAAAATAATGACAAGAAAAGAAAACAAGGAAGTAACCAGAAAGATCATAACTCAGCAACAAGCGAAAAGCCTAATAAGAAACGGAAGTCAACAGAAAGACAAAACATTGTGACAAAGAAGATCAAAGTTGACAAAAAAGCACCAACCAACACAGAGAAACCAATAGAGAAATACCACCCTGGAGAATTTGTTGCTGTAGGACTTAAGCCAAAGAAGGGACCTCTAGATGTATACTTAGCAGAAGTAATAGACATTCTTCATAACGAAGTTAGACTTAAATACATGAGAAAGTCTGGCAACATGTATGTTTGGCCTGAAAAAGATGATTATTCACAAGAGGCTCTAGATGCTATCTTGTACAGGGTAAAAGCTCCACAAATAGTCAATGAAAGGGGTCATTTCAAGTTTAATGCAGCTGAATTGTCTAAGCTCAAGTCAAATCTGGAAAAAAATCATAAGCACTTCTATTTGAAATGACAATATAAAGTCAAGGTTTAATGTGTAGTGTCTGTAACCTTAAGATCAATCACATATGGGTCTGTGTTTGAGTCAGCACCTTGGGTTGAACAATACTTTAGTGACTATGATTTATTGAACATTCATTATACTTCAATATTTTACTCTTACAAACACTATTTAGTATTAAACTTTCAAGTGCTATTTACCAGTTCATAATTTTAACACAAGTATTGGACATATACCTGTTACAATGTGGTTTTATCATTTTATTAACTAATCAACATTCATTTAATGAATAATTCTAGTCAATGTGTTCATGTTGAATTATTTTTGAAGTGAATTTTATGGAGATATGTATGGTTCTGCAGCTGTATTGAAATGCTATAGTTTTGTAGTGTCTGTAACCAATTTTATGGACAATGTACTTCTGACTCTTATGGAAGTTTGCAATACTTTTGGCCAGTATTAATGATTTTGTTTGTTTAAATATTCTTCTTGGTGTTAGATAAATGCCTAAATAAGATTATTCTATGTCTTTTATGTTTGTTATGCAAAAGTTTCATGGTTAGGTTTTTTTTCTAAGTGATACCTTTGTCATAGATGTTTTGATTTTGTTATTAAGTTGTTTACCACTTCCAGTTATGTTGTTTACTTTAAATGTTGATATCCTGTTACTGATGTTACTGTGAAAAAAAATAAAGTTTTAAAGTTTTCATGCTGTTTTTCTTGCATGTTATACACCAAGTGTAGTGTCTGTAACTGTTGTTATACCAATGAATTGAAATAATGGTTAAACAAAATCGCATGCATGTTCAAGCTAAATCTAACTTGATCTGACTAGGGGACACCCTAGGGTATATAATGAGCTTCATTGAAATGTTCTATCAAACATTTCAATTTTTTAAGTGAGTGAGACTACTCTCAGCACCAATACCGTGTTTTAGCCGTAGAGTATATAACGCTTGGAGAAAAAGAATTTTTCTTTCATAGCAGATGCCTTTTTTTTTTGAGGACCGTGCATGTCACCAACAGAAATGCTCTTAATCCTGCAACATTTCAACATCACCAGTGACTCGCTAGATTATTATTTAATTTTGCAACATCAAAAACAAGTATTTATCAGTTGAAATAGATACATATTTTCATATAATCATTTTTTAAATAATTAAAAGGAAACACTACTTGAAGCCAACTAATTTCATTTCTGTTAATTCTGGTGGAATACAGAACCGATATGCAAATAAACCACAACAAAAATACAACTGAGTATTCACATATGCACAACTGCAAACTTCAAAGCATTTTGTGTAAGTATTGTGCAGTATGATGTAATGCAGACTGGATAAGTACTACTCAGTTCTGACAATGTTGAATTAATGCAGAAAACAAGAGTCCCTCATAGGGACTGACACTCTAGTGCATGAAAAGAATTTCCAGGAATTCAAGACCATTTTTTCTTTCTTAACTGTGAAGTGTTAAAACCATCTCTGATAATCATAAGCTATAAGATTTTCAAATTAGCCACTGTGACAGCCATATTGGATGTAAGACTGGCACCTTTTTCATTTTTACGACAAACTAGACACTATCAGAAGACTTTTGGTGAAAACCCCATGTTGATATGACCATCCATTTAGAAGAATTAGTGACAAGATTTTCAATATGTTCATTGTGGCAGCTATATTTGAGGTCAGATTGGCACCAATTTCATTCAGGACCAACTAACGGTAGACATCATAATTAGTCTTCTGATGACAACCCCATGTCAATATGACTTTTCATTTAGGAGGAGTAGCAATAACAAGATTTTCAAGATGGATGTCATGGTGGCCATATTGGATGTCAAATCAGTACCATTTTCATCCAGTACCAGCTAGACATTTTAAGAAGTCTTCTAGTGAAAAGACCATGCCAATATCATCTTCCATTCAGAATGTGTAGCAATAACAACATTTTCAACATGGCTGCCATGGCAGCCTTATTGGATGTCACATGGGCACCATTTTCATTTTAGGACCAAGGAGACATCATAAGAAGTCTTTTAGTGAAATCCCAATGTTGATATAATCCTCCATTCAGAAGGAGTAGTGATAACAAGATTTTCAAGATGGCCATTGTGGTGGCCATATTGTAAGTCAGAGTGTAATTTATGCTCAACTAGACATCATAAGAAGTCTTCTGGTGAAAACCCATATCAATATGACTTTATGCACAAAAAGTCCCAAAAAGTTAAAATGTGTAAAAAATTAAATTGCACCTAAAAGCCTGAAAATGTAAGTTATCTATATACAGAACTCTCTCACTATAAGACCCTTCATTATAACACCATTCATGTTGTTAGGTGGGTATGGTCATGGATCCCATTTCATTATGTAGCAGGAAAATGATATGTATAATGTACCCTATTATAAGGCGGTCTCACTATTAGGCAGTATATACTCAATGGATCCCAAGGACATTGATTATAACATGTTTTTTTGCCTAATGATGATAACAAGATTTATGTCAAAAACAGGTCCAAGTCCAAAAAGTTACAAAAAATAAAACTTTCCCACGACTACTCGAGCTTCAGATTGTCAATCAACCTTGCCAATTGGCTGATGCAACATTACTGTCCACCACAGCAATTTGAAAGACAGTGAAAGAAACACTAACTTTTTGACTACCATTACTATGCACCTTTTCCAGTCAAGTTTTCCCCAGCTAGAGTCTGACAACGACAAGATGAGGTTCATATGGACCATGGGTTGTTCATAAAAACACCTGTTTTTTTAAAGGCTACTGCATTCAATACCTGGATATACTGTGCCTGTTTACATTTTACAATGGACTCTTTGGGTCCCTATTTACATCATTTTATTTGTAAGGACCTAAAGAGAGAAAACAGTTGCAGTCAGTGGACATGGTTATATTTAGCCATGTATATATGTCAAATGTTCCACCTTTCTCTGCTTAGTTTTTTCGGTAATATTGCTTGTACCATTCTACAATGTACCGTACATACTCGCTTATAAGTTGAGTCCAATTGCATACTGCACCAGCAGATTTGGGTTTGTGCAGTTTATCAGGAGTAATCAGTAGAACAAACTACACATACCCTGATCTGCTGGTGCATTGTGTGATAGCAAATCAGGGTCTATGTTGTTTGCATTATGTGATAGCAAATCAGGGTCTATGTTGTTTGCATTATGTGATAGCAAATCAGGGTTTATGTTGTTTGCATTATGTGATAGCAAATCAGGGTCTATGTTGTTTGCATTATGTGATAGCAAATCAGGGTCTATGTTGTTTGCAGTTGGATTCAACTTATATGCAAGTATAGATGGTATAACATTTTATAAAATTAGAGTTGGATTTACTGCCAATATCTACATAAACCAACAAACTGGAAGAGAGAGATGGGGAGATAGATATATATAGAGAGAGTGTGTACTTATATATGTAGAAACTTCAATGGCACATCAGCACAATCCTGGCCAGTGTTTATTCTAGGATGTCCAATTACAGGATTCAATTTCTCAAAAATTGTGCCAAAAAAATCACCTGAATGTGCCAAAATCACAGATAATATCTGCCAGCCATACCTTTATTTCTTTGTTAAATTTTTCATGTATTTGAAAATCTCCCCCCTCCCTTCTAAATAGAAGGTGGACCCCAACCCCATTTTAAGTTCTAAAATAGACCCTTCCTGGCTATGTTATGTAGTGTCAATCGATGTTGGTGGGAAAAAACAAAAACCTAATCAAAATCCCCAGGAAAAAAAGCCCCTCGAACCCAAAGTAAATACCATATTCGATGCAAAACTTGTGCTATGCTCTTAAGAAATTATTATTTGGGACAATTTTTTTAGGTTTAAGCTCATCATAAGTACACATTGATATATTTATAAACAATGTTCCAACCATGTGTGTGTACATGCTAAAAGAGTTAGCTCCCTTTGTTTATGCTGCAAGCTCTGTACTTTGGAGGCATATTGTTTCTCCCAATATGGTCACACTGAAATAAGCATATTTAAGATTCTTTTTGTGAATAATTTAACCCATCAAGTGGTAAAGAGACATCTGACATGCAGAGCTATAAGTTCCAAGAAAATTATTATGTTTCAGGCAGGTGCTTCCCTCCATTAGGCATGATGGAATGAAGAAATAAGCGATGTTGAAAAACCTCTTAAATAAGGCATCCAAAACAAAGATAAGGCAAAAAGAGTAAAATTGTTAAAAAATAAGGTCAAATCAGTATATATCAACTGCACTCTTTTAGAAAATAAAACACCTTCTCAGTTGGAACATCAGGAAAGATTCATGGGACATATCCCACTGCAAGCAGGTTGATCATATTTGTCAAGTCTTGCAACATGCAGGAGGACACATTGGGCCAGAAAAGGGGGTGGGGGAGGGGAGGGGGCTGAGAGAGAACAAGACCAACAAGCTGTTCTCTGCCACTTGTATTCATCTAATATTACTGCACATCATAATGAATAATGTCAGAGAATAATAAAAAAAGGATTAAAAAAACAACTTGAGAGAGAGAGAGAGAGAGAGAGAGAGAGAGAGAGAGAGAGAGAGAGAGAGAGAGAGAGAGAGAGAGAGAGAGAGAGAGATGTGTGTGTGTGTGTGTGTGTGTGAGGGGGAATAAATTAAAAAGTTTGAACCAGCATTTAAGTTTAACACTCTCACTTGAAGCCAAATTTCACATATATTTTATCAACACCAAGTTCTTGCAACTGATAGTGCAAGTTTATGCCAATGTTAATGTCAGTTCAAATGGCTCCAAAAGATATATCATATAATTATTAACGTGAGATATTTCAATTATTTCAGTCATGGTACATATGACAGAGTGCAATCTCCAACAAGAGGCCCAAATGGGCCTGATATTGCTCATAAGGTTAGTTGACATATGTCAGCTTGTGAATGCAAATGCACACACTTATTGAAACTGTAGTGGAGAAAGAAGATGCTGTACAGTTGCTACATTATTTATTAATATTGGTGTCAGTTCTCTTCTTTCCTAGACCATAATAGGATCACGTTCTCAGCATAAAAAGGTAAAATCATTTATACACCCAGTACTGTTACCTGGATCTCTCCCAGCTCCTAACGACTTGGTCCTAGTTCATAATTCATAAACTGTTCAAAGAACAACCCTTAAAGTATGTACACATACTGGGCATTACAAGAGGAGTTAATCCGTATTCTCAACATGGATTCCTGGGTCTGTCATTACCCCTCTAAGGCCCTGCCCCTGTAGTCATAACTTGGAATCCACTGAAATCTGCACCCAAAGGAACTGCAGTGCCTTAATGTTTAAGGTCTTGGACATGTGACCAGGAGGTTGCCAGTTCAATTACCACCAACTAATCAGCCTGGATTGACTACTGAATTTCTCATAATTGGTTTTAGGTCATAAGTTTCTTTGCTCTTAGTAATTAAATTTGGAAGTATTTCAGAAGGAAAGCATATTTATTAGGTTCTTTTCTTTTTAAAGCTAAAAATACAAAATAAACATTTTAAATAATTTGTGTAATGGCACTGAATATATGAAATGCCTTAAAATAATGCACAATACATGTGATGACATAAAGAACAAATGTTTCAGGCACTTTAATATGGCAAAACTTGTAAATGTCAAACTCTTTTGAATCAAATATATCAAAATTGCTTCAAAATATTCAGAATTATAAATGTGGTCAAGTTTTTAGTAATAAGTCTCTGCAAATAAATTTATAAACTTTGACATGGGTTTTACAAGAAATATGTTCTTCTTAAAGTAATATCTTTTCCATGCCCATAATGAAATATGTAAAGAAATTCTATGGCTAAATGCATTTATTTGTGTGTATCAGAGATGCTTTTCGTACTTCAGCCTAGAGGCTCTATTGCATTATTAGTAAATTGCAGCACAGGTTTTGTTCCTTTGTAAAAGCCTCTTCATTCACAAGATTTTTTCATTGGTATTTTACAATCCACCGTATATACTCACGTATAAGCTACATCCAAATGCAAACAATATAGACCCTGATCTGCCATCGCATAATGCGCCTGTAGATCAGGGTCTATGTTGTTTGTTCTACTGATTAGTCCTTACAAACTGCATAGACCCAGATTTGCCGGCGCATTATGCGATGTCAGATCTGGGTCTATGCAGTTTGCAGTTGGTATTGGCTTATACATGAGTATATATGGTACTCTTATAAATATTATGACATTATTAAATTACTATGAACTTAGAGTGTTAATTGTTATATTGCTATTTCTATATTTTAGCTTCAGTTTATATTATAAGTCATTCATTGTGTCTATTATATTGCTCTTTTGTACAACTAGTTCAATTAAAATTTATGCATCTTGTGTTCTAAAATTAAAATTCTTTTTAAACTTTTCTTTATGTCAATGGGAAGAACTCCCGAGCTGTGATTCTAAAAAGTCCTTAGCATAGGTTGCTTTCCTCTAACAAGAAATTATGGTCATAACAAACACACTTAAAAAATTGCAATTTCCAGAAAAAATACAGCATAGGATTCATCACTAAAACAACTTAGGAAAGCAAGGTCTAACATGTGACATGTATACATGGACTAAAATTAACCAAGACTATTAGCTGCACTTGCACTCCATCTGGATGGAGACAACTTGACTGGGAAATGTGTGGGCCAGTCAAGAAGTCAGTGTTTCTTTCACAATCTTTGAAATTGCTGTGCTGGGAAGAATAATGCTTTGTCAGCCAATTGGCAAAGTTGATTGACAGGGTATGTCAATCTGAAGTTTTAGTAATTATGGCCATTTATAAAGTTTGGTCAATATACTTGGTATGCAAGTCAAGTCATTATGTGGAACCAGTTCTCCTTCTTTACTCTGTGACCTTCACCTTTGACCTTCTGAGCCAGAAATGGATAGGTTTCTTCCTTGATCCAAATGCAAGCTACTTGCAAAGCTTGGTAACAGTAGATTGTGGAGAACTGAAGTTATGAAGAAGAAATGAAACAAGGAACATATGGTTAGTTGGTTTTAATGGCACTTTTAACACATTATTGGCTATATCATGCTGAGAAAATGGGATCTAAGTGCTTTTCCCAGGACACACCAAGGCTGCTCAGCCAGGATGAACTGGGTGAGGACTAAACCCATGAACTTGGATTATGAGTCTGATGCTCTAGCAAACAAGTTACTGCGGCTCTTGGGAACAGATGGATGGATAACATGATATGCTCTGCCTTATGGTGGGAATATAAAAAAAAGGGCAAATAAATCACTCTCAGAAATTCACCACAAACCATTTCAGATATACGTTCATATTAAAAAATAAGTTTAAAATTTCAAAAAGGGAATGTAAATATCTAAATGTGTACATTAGGGCTGGACAAATTTGATAAAAGCTGACTGGAAAACTGAACTTGCCCTTGGGTAATTTGAGCTTGCCCCAAAATATAACAACATAATACCACAATGAAAGTTCAAAAAGAAGGTAAAATAAAATATGGGATCTAATTACGTTACATATATTTTGCAAACAAAACAACTTATTTTTTTCTCTTTTTTTGCACATTAAAAGCTTATGCAACAGTTAAAAGTTATCAAAAAAGAGATATCTTAAATAGTACATGTACCGTATATACTCGCTTATAATCCGGGTCCAAATGCAAACAACATAGATCCTGATCTGACGTCGCATAATGCGCTGGCAGATCAGGGTCTATGTTGTTTGTTCTACTGATTAGTCTTTACAAACTGCATAGACCCAGATCTGCTGGCGCATTATGCACTGGCAGATCTGGGTCTATGCAGTTTGCAGTTGGTATTGGCTTATATGCGAGTATAGATGGTAGACAGATATGCAGATGAGAAAAAAAAGTAAGCGTTTGAATTGACAGCTGGAAAATAGGATGCACAGATAGAACAGATTGATAGATACAGAGATAGACAGAAATGCCAACAGACTCATCTCTGGAACTACATCAACAATAATGAAAGTTTTGCCTTGGAAATGAGATGGATTTGGTAATTGCTTTTATTTACAAGCCAACTTTTCAGAGTTGATTAGACCAGAAAGTCAGCCAGGCATTTTGACCAACATAACAATTAGGGAGGAGCATCAGGGATGAACCTACTCACCCACTGCCTGTGCCTATGTTAGGAATTGAAAGTCAGCGAATCCATATACTTACAAGTATTATGATTAAAATGTAACTGATAGCAAGTTAAAATATAAATATTTATTGCTTCAAATAACAAGCATTCATATTATTATGTCTGTATGAGAACATGTGAAACTGACCTTGACAATGACTACAAGTTAGAAGTGACTGACTTTGACTACAAGTTAGAAGTAATTGACACTGACTACAAGTTAGAAGTGACTGACACTGACTACAAGTTAGAAGTGACAGACTCTGACAGTGTATCATGTAAAGGAAAGGACTGATAGATGAATGAAGTTGTTGGCATTTATTTAACAGCAGCATACAGTACACAATAAGGGTGATAATATCTGTACTGTGGTGAGATCACAGGGTAATATAACTTGCATTGTGAATTGAAAACAACCCCACTCTCTCTCTCATTTTTGCAAATCTGAGC
Source organism: Margaritifera margaritifera (assembly GCA_029931535.1). Taxonomy (NCBI): domain Eukaryota; kingdom Metazoa; phylum Mollusca; class Bivalvia; order Unionida; family Margaritiferidae; genus Margaritifera; species Margaritifera margaritifera. The sequence continues at coordinate 390,500 of JAQPZY010001359.1, read as the reverse complement.
TTACCCAAGCCGAATTTGAGCTTGTCTAGGGAGTCGGGCAAATGGATTTGTCCAGCGCTGTGAACATTTATAAAATTACCTTCAAACATCCACACCAAATGCTTTGAATATCCAAGTACTATTCATCTTTTATTTAGAAATTTAAAAGTACTTTTTACAATACAGGATTATGGTGTATGTATCTCTTTTGTCTAGTATTTGAAATGTCAGTTTTTCTTACCTGGCTTAACTGGGGAGGCAGGTTTATGTGGTCTAGGAGGGAGGAAATTTTTGGCAGGTCTGGTTGGGGGTGGATGGTCATATATGGAATTCTTTAATGCTGTATCTGAAAATGAATTTTCTGGTGAATCTCTTCCAGTCATGTCAGCATATTCCACCTCATGAGGTTCACCATGGGGTTTTTTAAATGCTCTCTCCATGGGCAAATACACTTCATCCATACCCTCCTGAAGGACCCCTGATGCCGCATTGATATATTTATGCTCTTTTATGCTGGGAGGGTGGGGAGCAGGTGGGCTTGCAAAGAGAGAGGTGTCTGAAGCATCAACAGCACTTTTTGGGAAGTCATATGCATCACTGATAAAACAGGGCTTTGGTGGAACAATGGAGTTTACATCCACATTTTTATCTACACTTGAAAATGCTTTACTATTGGGTGGAAGATTTTCATATGGCTCTTGTATTGGCACTGTTGTAGTTAAGTGGATTGGTTTTGGAGGTCGAGCAGGTGGTGGCGCTGTGGGTTCCTGAGAAACTGGAATGCTGGATGGAAAACTGTAAATATCATCTTGTATAGGTCCCTGTGGAGGAGGAACATCATAAAGTCCAGAATGTGATGCATAAGCAGAGTCCACTTTTTGACTTTCCCCGCTACTTGATGATCTAGGTGAACCTGGACTGTGCTGTACTGTGGGAACATCATATGGCTCTAATATACTATCAACCACAAAAGCTTTCCCCCTTGAAGGAGGGACTTTGTATATGCTGTCTGTATCATTAGTAGATAATACTTCATTGAGGGAATGGTTCATTTTCAAGGGAGGGGGAGGAGCCCGCTCATCTGGAACACTATCGACACTATTCTGTCTGCCAACAGATTTCACTATTGTTTGTGGTTCAGGAGCAAGTGGCTTTCCTGATCCACATTCAGAAATAGGAATATACTCCATGGCTCTTATACTGGCATCAGCTGAGGATTGTAAAACTTGCGGTTTTGGCTGGGTTGTGACAGAAACAATGGAACTGCGTTGTGGTGCAATGTTAAAGTTTCTGGTTTCTTTGACAGAAGGAGGAGGACGATTTGTTAAACCTGAAGGACTCTTCTTTACAACTTCATCTCTCTCTGGTGGTTGAGGTGTCCCATGATCATTGACTGAAATGAAAAATTCCTTAAGTCATGTTTTTTCCACTCATATGAATAGGTTGTGACTGGACGCTTAAAATCTGACACTGCTTTTGTCAGATATCTAAACTTTGCTTACAGTAGTGTTTCAAGGGTAACTAGAAATGGGGTCTGGGCTGAATCATTCCAAGAAAACTGATCAGTTGGGGACAATATTTTCAATCACCTCCTCAACTTGAGCACATTTGGAGTAGCCGACAAAATTCAGACTGGTATAGAGGAAAATACCAGTCATTCAAGCCTGAAAATTAGATCATAATGACCTACTTTTGGTATGGCTGAATTACTCTGCTTGAGATGCATCCACATACAGTACCAATTTTCACAAGTGTAGGTGAAATAGGGTTTAAAGATACATGTATTGAGGGTGTAATGAATAAAAGTCAATTAAGAATGAAAGTTAGGCAACAGTGGCTTAGTTTTGGTATAGTTCAGTTACCCTAGTTGGGTTCCCACACTTACTCTGCTTAAATGCACAAGTTGGCATCAAGAAAGTTTTTTGTTCAGAAGAGGATTGTTTTAAATTTTGACAAGAAGCCCTTAAAACTTATATGCTTTTGTAGAAAAAGAATTTTAAAAAAAAATCCACTTATGCATATCTTAGGGAAAATATTTCCAAGCACTTGTCCTTGATGAGTTGCAACAGGTACTCATCCCCGTCATCACTTTACTGAACACAGTACACATACCACTACAATATTTATGCCCTTACTAAAAAACCACTGGCACCCGATGCAAGCTTGATACTAGAAAGGTTTTAAACCTCCTGTCTTCACTCTGAACATATTTTTATGATCTGAACAAATTTTAGTATCAAGTTTGAATTGGATGCCTGTGTAAAAATCAAAGTCAGGTTCCTTTGCGACAAGTTCTAGACTGACAAGAAGCAGACAAAATAGGCAAAAGTAATCAATAATTAACATACACTAGATGTTGAGCAATGTTGAGCTTCAGAGATTGTTAAGAATAGAAGATGCACACAGATATTCTCAATGTGCGAATCTACGTATACTTGGCCTGGGAACGAATATGTAGTAAAGGTTTCTTCGGCACAGCCAATTTTTATGCAATCAGGATGAGTGGTTTTCCTGAGACCTGCTTATGTCTGGTTGGTAACCAAGCATCTCCTTACAATGTGATCTGAATATCGTCTGTATATTTAATGCAGCAATTGTCTGAGACACCCAGAGCATGGGATTCTGCATTGAAAATTGCCTCAACAGTCAGTAGATTTCAACATACATGATCTGATAGAAAAATTCACTGCAAAAGCGAGTTGGGGGTGACGATGGTTACTATTGACGAAAATGATTAAAACTGTGTTCCCAGTGTGAACTACCAAACAATAAACAAAGATTGATCACAATACATTTTCATGAACTTTACATATCAAAAGGGGAATCGAGGACGATAAGCTTTATTATTTTTCTCTAACAACTACCGAGATGACACATTGCAGACATTGTGTTGGCACTGTGTGATACTAGTCTGGTTTTCTTCCCATCTACGAAAAAAAAAAGATATTGATATGGAGCAGACAAAGGCAAAATCAGTCTACTTCACCAATCTGATCGCCTAAGCGCTTCAACTCACTATACAAATATGTTTAGGACACACACCCAAATGATCATACAGAAGTTGTATCTGAAAAGACCGAATAGTTCTGCAACCTCTGAAAATTCTGGTAAGAACTCAATACATTTTTCTCGCGATCAAGTCAATTACGACTCATTTATATATTTTTTGCCATCAAGTGGTAGCTGAAAATTCCTGGTTTTTCCCTGACTTTGATCAATGTTTGCAAAATTAAAGAGCTTTTCTCTGGTCAGGAACAAACCTATTCTTTCTCCCGATTTCCAGGTAGCATGGAAACCACGCCCTCCTCGAGATACCTTTGCATACCTAGTTTCATGAGTGTAGGTGAAATATGGCCCAAGTTATTGACGGTCTAGCTTAAAACATATAAGTCACTCAAGCATGAAAATTAGGCCACAATGACCTGGTTTTAATATGGCATGATTAATCACCATGATATGCATTCACATAAGAATTTATATAAGTGTTGGTAAAAAATAAGGCTCCGAGATACCAAGGATGTAAACAGATAGCTAAAATTTAAAAAGTCAATCATGCATGAATATATGGTAACACTGACCTAGTGTTGGTATGGCAGAGCTAGTCTAGTTAAGATGCATCCATACACTGGTTTTCAAGAGTGTAGGTGAAATAGTGTCTTTTAGATGCAATCACATACCAATTTTGTTGAAATAGGGTACAAGATATTGAGGGGGTAGCAAATGGAAAGCTGAAAATATAAAAGTCAACAAGTGTGAAAACTGGATCACACTGACCTAATTTTGGCATGTTTGAGTTTCTTTTATCCAAGTTTTCATGAATGTATGTGAAATAGGGTCCAAGATACTAAGGGTGCAACAAACAAACAGCTGAAAATACATGTTACTCAAGCGTGAAAATTAAGTCTAACTGACCTGGTTTGGGTATGGTTAAGTTACTTTCATCAAGATTATCTACAAATTTTCGTGAATGAACAGCTGAAAATACAAAAGTCACTTAAGCATGAAAACACAGTCAAATTAACCTAGTTTTGGTTTGGTTGAGTTACTTTCAATAAGATTTATCCACATTTCAATTTTTAAAAGTGTAGGTGAAATAGTCCATGATAGTGAGGGTATAGGAATGAAGAATATTTACATGTAAAAGGACACCTTCAACTGGCATTCCTGTGGTTTTATAAACAAAATCTTATCCTCCTCAATTCAATGATTCAACATCAAAAGCAGAAATTAAAGTCAGTCCTTTTAAACACTAGCAATTGGTTATAGTTATAGTTAAATAAGTCTATACTGAACCAACACTGAGTGAATGGATCTTGATCAACAGTCAGCGTCTCAATACTTTGATTGCATAATACACTGCTTGTTCACTGTAAATTGCTGTTCAATGTAGTTTGAAGTAAATTCTCAATCTCAGTTTTGAAAGTGCTATGAATTCATGGACAGATGATAATCTGGCACTGAAGTGGTTAAATAGTCATGTGACAGTTGTGTTTTTTTTTGTTGGTGGGAAGTTTTGTTCCCAAATGAATAATTAAAAGTCCTTTGAACTTGCAGCCAGTCAGACTGAGGATAAAATCCTGTAATAATTAAATGTTACAACCACTTACAACATATCCAACATCTGAGTCTGCAAGACTAACAACATCTGACAAGGTGTTAGTGGGTCATCTAATTGAAACATAACATGTCTACTAATGTATGTGTGATCATTTATATTAGCCAAGTCACAGGAATTTATTGGGTCAAAATTCATTACATGAATCCTCAAGCATTATACAAATACAAAATATGAAAGTAAATTATTTTATGTATATTGACTACCAGTATACTCATCTATGAATGTAAAATGTGCTTAGTTTTACCTACTGTGGAAATCTGCTTTAACTTGCTTCATTAACACACAAATCTGGAAACAACATGGTCTTGTCATTGCAACAACATGGTCTTGTCATTGCAACAACATGGTCTTGTCATTGCAACAACATGGTCTTGTCACTGCAACAACATGCTCTTGTCATTGCTCACAACAGTTTTGTCTTGGATGACAATTATTCCCTACACTACTCAAAACATCAGCTAAGCTGACAAACAGATAAAATAATTCAGTTAAGTGTCAGAAACCTATAGCTTGCAGATCATAATTATTAATTTTACACAGCAATGATTCATTTACATTGTTTATCAGCTGTCTTAAACCGGACTGTTATATAAATTGGCAGGTAGTAAAATTATTACTATACATTTGACTGGCGTTTTGTTCATGCCCCCCCCCCTCCCCGCGTGACACTCGTACATGAATTCACACATTTTCTATCATTCTCCCTGTATCTGTAATTTCATTTTCCCTTTTAAAATAAAAATTTTGACTATTGGAAATATGGCATCATTTTTTTTCTTCAGTTTTGAATACAATTTTAGAGATGCATTCATGTAAACATTATTTTATGAAATAGCTTTTGATAATGATGTCATAAAAGGACTATAGTAGATATCTGTTGAAGACATATCACAATACATTTTAATATATACAATTGTTTTCTTTATAAATTCAAGCAAAACATTAGGAACTGAAAAGTAAAATGAGTTAAGGATGCAAAGAGACATAATAATTACTATAGTAGTTTGAATGTATCTACCGGTAGTAGTGTTTTATGGCAACTCAGCACAAAAGTCCTCCACCACCCCATTTTTATACAACCTTGTAGTAAAATGTGCACATGAAACTGAGCCAAAACAGAACTTAACTGGAGTCAATGATGCTTGAAATATAAGTCATAGTGAACTAATTTTGGTTAAGTGGTTTGGTAGTTGCTAAGATGTGTCTACATACCAAGTTGAATGCCTCTGTGGCCAATAATGCCAGAAAAACAGCATGTAAGTATGTAATATTGTTTATAGCACCTCAGCACAAAAGTGGCTATGTAGTGCCAACAAAAGGTTAAGTTCCAAAAATGTAAAAATGAATTGCACAAAAATTTAGGAATTTAAGCCCTTTGTAAAATGTATATAAAACAACAGATAAAGGTAACACATGTAAAAAGCTAAAAACATGATTCATTTTTTGGGTATAAACTGTATTCCTTTAAAAAAGTCCAAGATTTTCTCAGGTGGTATGTCCTCATACAGTTTCTTCAAGCAGTTCACATCAAAATACTTCTTTCTCACAGGGTGGAAATCGACTCACTCAACAAGAATGTGTTCCACTGTCAGAGGACACTTGCAGGGTACATATTCTGGTTGAGGTTCACCCTTCAGGAGGTATGCATGAGTCAGGTACGTGTGTCTGATATGCAACTGGCACAATACCACCTCATCTCATCTGCCATTCTCCAATAGTGGGTTTGGTGTTCTTTGTCTGTTTGTGGAATATTCGTTCCACATATTTTTCCAAGTATGACGAACATGCTGATTTATACAATATTTGAAAGCAGTATATAGAATCTTCCCTTAAGAAATGGGTGACTGCAGGGCAGCTTTGGCTGCTTTATCTGCCCTTTCAGTACCCTTTATGCCAATGTGACTAGGCATCCAACAGTACAGAATACTTTTCCCAGACTGTATCAGACCATCATATTTCTGTAATATCTGGTACATTAACTGGTTGTCAGATTTAAGATTCTGATGGGTTTTCAATGTGGAAAGGGAATCATAAAAGATTATGTAATTTGTTTTTTGAGAAGTTTCAACGTAGTTCAAAGCTTTGAGTATGACTGTAATTTCTGCAGTTTATAATGAGGCTTTATCTGGTAACCGACTCGAGATGGTGCCATCAGGGATTGCAATGGCAGCTCCAACTTTGTCTCCATCTTTTGAACTGTTTGTATACATGAATGTACGCCTACAATAGGAGGCTCTGATTTAATTGAAATTACTCTGAAAAAGGAGAGGATTTGTTGAGGACTTTTTGAATTCACAAAGGTCAAATATTATTTTGGGAGGTTTTGATAACCATGGTGGTGATTTGGGAATACAGAACTTTGCAATATTTTCCAACACTGATTTTTGCTGTGTTTAAGTGTGGAAAAATTTGTATGCCAAAATGTGGAATGAAGTTTGGTTTTTGAATGTATATGGGTCGGTATTTGGGCCTAAACAATACATCATATGTAGGGTTAGATGGATTAGAAGATAGTTTGGTAGAATACTGAAGAGCCAATTTCTTTGAGATAAAGTGATGGTTCATTTACTTAAACCAGAGCTCAGGACACATTCTTCCAAGCACTCATCCCTGGGATGAGTGAGTTGCAATAGATGCTTGTCCATGTCATCACTTTACTCAGCACAGTACACTTACCAACTACACTATTTGTGCTCTCACAAAAAAAAACAATCCACTGGCACCTGATGAATGCTTCATACTACAGTGGGACCAAACCATGAAAATATAAAGTTCGGAGTGAAGACAGTGAGTTTAAAACCCTTTTAATACATAGCCACTTACCATATATATACGCGTATAAGCCTATACCAACTACAAAATGCATAGACCCAGATCTGCTGTCACATAATGCGCCGGCAGATCTGGGTCTATGCAGTTTGTAGGGACTAATCAGTAGAACAAACAACATAGACCCTGATCTGCCGGTGCATAATGCGATGGCAGATCAGGAATCATGTTGTTTGCATTTGGGTTTGGCCTATATGCAAGTATATACGGTAGATCAATCTATATAATATGAGACAAGGTTTGCAGCTTCACACCTAGCCCTCGATTTCTTAATGGCTTTTGCATAGCGACAGCTTTCAGTAATCCAGATGTCATTTTCATGTGGATAAAGTTTGCTTTTCAATGAGCTATGACATGTTTTAATGAGTTAGACATGTGGGAAGTTAAGAGTCAGACAATATCAAAAGTTCGTGATTTTTCATCTGGTCAGACAGTACTTGACTCGCCCCAGGTCACCAGTATCTTCAAAACTGTTCAGCTTTATTTATATTTTGTCAAGCCAAAGTGAAGATGTCAACAGATATTTCTATAAGTATCTACATGTAATCACTTTTCAAATAAAAAATGTCGCTAACTTATATCTGAAGAAGAATTCAGAAGTGTCTCTGCAATTTAACCAACTTTTGTACCAAGTAAATCCATTCCAGTCAAACCTCCATTTCTACAGCACTACTCAAAAGCACCTATCAAAGGGAAGATTGCTGATTGACTGAGAGAAATGGAAGTTCATTACGTCATGACCCTAATTAAATTACGACCAATCATATGTCTCGATATTATGTGCTTTGTAAATAGATTACAATGGCATGCACTGAGTGAAAGTTGGTAAGAATCAGCGAAGACACTTAAAATGCTTCTTCTGATTGCAAGTTTGCAACATATTTCTTGTGAAAAGTAAATTACTGCTATATACTTATATAAATATCTGATAGTGTCTTTGATATAGCATGACAAAGTATCAATAAAGCTACACAGTTTTGAAAATACAGGTTATCCAGGGTGAATGTAACACTGTCTGACCTGATGAAAAATCATACGATTTTGACATTCTCTGACTCATAACTTTTCACAGCTCTAACTCATAAAGATGTGTGATAAACTCCTTGAAAAGGACAATTTCTCCATGTCTCAATGATAAATATAGATTACTGAAAGTGTCATTGTAAATGTGAATACTATTAAGAAATAAAGGGCAATGTGTGAAACTCCAACTTCTTGATTTAATATACAAACCTTGCCTCTTATTATACACTTATGTAAGGGGTCATATACAAGAAGGGTTTTAAACTGATATCTTCACACTGAACATAATGTCTTCATGATATGGACCATTTTAGTGTCAAGTTTCCGTTGGATAACTGTACAAATCAAAGTCGGTTTCCTTTGCGACATGTTCTGGACTGACAACAAGAAACCAACATACACAAAAGTAATTGATAACTGATGCATGCCAGATGTTAAGCAATGTTGAATTTAGCTGCTTGTTAAGAATAGAAAATGCACTCAGATTTATTCTCAAGGTGCAAATCTGCATATACTCAGCCCACAGATGAGGAACTAGCAAAGTTTTCCTGAACTCTGCTCAACACAGAGGCTTTCTGAATGGGAAGTTCTAAATGCATGCAGACAGAGTCTAAGTCCCTAACTGTGTATAACCAGAGCAAGACATTCTGATCTGCTCCCCAATCTGTGTTTACCACAACTCATATTAAATCCAGGGCTTTTTGACATTTGTCCCTGAGGTATCTAATATGTGGTACAAAAGTTAGTTTATGGTCGAAAATAAGTCCTACAAATTTGCTCTCCTGCAGTTAGTTTTTAATTTCTAAAATTTGAACCCGTTTTCTTCTGCCCATTTCTGAACTTTATGTTCAGCTGTAGTTGATGTTCAATAGCATGTATACTCTTTGATCTATAGCAGATCAAAAAGTCATAACGTATAATGAACAGTCAGTTCCTGGATTAAGGCATTTCATTATGCTGTTAATTTTGTTGTTGAACAGGATGACTGACAATATGCTGCCCTGAGGTACACCCATCCAATGAGGATAGCTTTCAGAAAGTACCGTAGGAGCTACAAACGTTTATATTCAATTGAACAAGATTTCATAAGAGTAAATGTTGATAAGATTTCCCATAAATTATGACAAAACTAAATAGGATTTTACTCAATATATATCAAGATGAAAAATGTATAGTCATGTTAAACAATAAATGTGGTTTTGATGCAAGAGTTACAATGCATTGAGTCAAAGACTGTCACATGATTTACTGATATTCTGAAATATCGTAGAGTAGGCTGCTTTAGTGGTAGAGAAATTTTGCGATTTCGCAGTCAGCAGATTGAGATTGTGAAGATAAATACCATACAAATTTATTATCTGCTTAAATTAATATGATCAAAATGTTTACAACTTTTATGAAACTTTAAAATAAAAAAGCAATGGAACAGTCCTCAATTTCATTTTAATGAAAATCTTTTGTTAGCCTTCCTTCTCAGAATGTATGATAAAAATACAACAATAACTACAAATGCCATCAAAAATAAATGTTTCTTCATTTTTTGGATGCATTCAAACTTTAGTACTGGTACATAAACTAAATAATAGATAAATTAATCACTTTCACTGTTACAGTGTATAAATAGTTCTAACTATGATGCTAGCATAACCATTGCAAAGGCATGTTCACACCATGCACTTTGACTGGTAATTCTGAACACACAGTAGTCAAACAAGATCAAAACATAAAGGGTCAGGAGTATTCTTGTTTTTTTTATCTGCCATTTCATTACCTTTAATACCAATGTGACTAGGCAGCAAACTGTCCAGAATATTTTTTCCTGATTTTAAGAGCAAATAAAGTTTCTGTAATATTTTTAATATCAACGAGTTGTCAAATTTAAGGTTTTGCAAGGCTCTCACAGAGGAAAGAGAATCTGAAATGATGATGAAATTTGTTTTTTGAAAGGTTTTGATGTAGTTCAAAGATCTGTGTATGGCAGTAATTTCTGCTGTAAAAATGAAGGTTTTATCCTGTATCCAAGATGGTGCCATAGGGCTTTGCAACAGCAGCTGCAACCTTGTCTCCATCTTTTGGACCATCTGTATACATTTATGTATGGCCATCATGGGAGACTCTGATTTCATTGAATTTACTCTGAAAAAGAAGAGGATTGGTAAAGGACATTTTGTAATGGACAAGACCAAATATTTTGGGGACGGGGGTAGGTAAGTAATAACTAAGATGGTAATTTGGGAATATAGATAGAATTTTGCAGTATTGGTAGAATTTTTTTTTTCTTTGTGTAGATGACGGTGAATTTGAATGCCAAAAGGTGGAATGAAACTTGGTTTCTGAGCATACAAGATTTGGTATTTGGGCCTAAAGATAACATCATGTGCAAGGATTTGATGGATTTGAGGATAGTGTTAAAATATAAATCTCCAAAATAAAAAATCACTTTTATTGGATAAAAATTGCTAAATTTTAAGTCTGCAAAAATAACTCAATTTACATTATTATCTAAACAGTTTATACAAAAAGAAGGGTAATGCACAAATGCAGTAACTTGCATGCATACCATTTTATGATGTACCATCCCGTATTGTCAGACTTGTAAAAACTTTTAACACAGAATCCTAATGTTGATGATGCCAATGCTCTCGCCACCAGAAAGGTACCTTATACTGAAGGAAAATTATAAAGCTTATGGATAAAACTTACGACCTTCATCTGGTTTCATGCCACAAACGCTGCAGAGGTTGCGGACCCAGGTGGACATTTGCTCTTCAGTGTCAGTCGCCAGGAAATATGTTCTCTCCTTGCCCTTGAAAGTGGTCTTGATGGCCAACAAGTACTGGAACTGGTCTGAGTCCAGAGACTCTATGATTTCCAGACACTGTTCGAGGTCAATGCTGCCCTTCAGCTTCTTACAGTGTTCATCACTGTAGTAATTTAGAAGGTACTCCCCGGGTAGGCTTCCTGAGGGCTTAGACAGCACAAAGAAACGGCGCTTCCATTTCTGGAATAGAGTAAGACAATTGCCATATTTAATTAGTGCTATGTGAGCATCAGTGATTTGACCATACTGTTTGCAGGATATTGAAAAGAACATGTTAGACAGAGTGAAATACCCATGCTGGAATGAACTGATGTAATGGGATCTTTATTGCATGTCTACATGGTACATATTTTAATTAGATTTATACCTCAAATGGCTCTGATTTTTAACTCTATCTACATGGTCTTGTAGGTTTCTTTATTTTTTTTTCATTGAGACCAAGTTCTTTTCTGTACAAGGATTGAAAAGACAAAGGTACATGTAAACAAATTCCATTTCATGAAAAGAGTATTCTATGTACATATTAGTACATGTACACATCCCAAGATGGAGCCAATATGAGATACAGCTAACACAATGGTCATGTTCTCAAAAAGATTTGACCTCCTGGTCAAAGCAACAGCTGTGAATCAGCTACTGCACAAGACATTCCTCTCGACCAATCCAATCACCAAGCTAGATGTGAATGTTTTGCTAATTTCATCTGGACTTGAAGTGTTTGTATTGGACAACTGGCCAGATATTAGCCCAGTAGGGATCCTACTGTATGTAGTTTGCTCTACCTAAAATTGTCACCAGACAATTGAAAAACAGCTTGTTAATCTCTGCAATTATTAAAAAATTGTAAATTGTAAGGAAATATAACTATGTTAATTAGCAGGAGCCGCAGTGGCTCAGTGGCTAGCATGCCGGATTCTTGATCGAAAGGGTGAGGGTTCAAATTCTATTATCAGATCAGCCAGGGTCATCTACCATGATGTGTCCATGGGCAAGGCACCAAAAGGCTGTAAAGCACCAAACCAAAAACCATGTGAATTAGTAGGTGAAACATTCTTCATAATGTGGAGAGGTTAATTTTGTATTCATAAGGAAAGACAGGGTTTATCTGGATTTTTTTAAAACAATAACTCTGAGATGCTTTTCAAAGTTTATACAGCAGCATTCTTTAAAACTCTCAAGTAAATCTAATCTTTTCAGTTTTGGCACAATTTACCTGGCAGAATGAAAAAGTTTATAGACTTGACCTTTAGCCATTAAAAAATGTTTCAAGTCCAGAAGCCTGCTTAAATGTGACATTCCAAAGTATATGGCTAAAATGTATAAATATAATCAGAAAACCAGTCTGCTTTTACCTGAAGGCAGGGACATATGAATGGACATGCACCAATGTTACCTCCTCAAAGTCTAGTTGAGATATAAAATAGATCCTGCTCTAAATACAGATTCCACCTCACCAGCATGTCATCAAAAATTAAGCATGCAATGATGGCTAACTTACATAAGTGGATTTAAAATATCATTAGTAATTGTCAGTGGATTGCACCATACAGTATATACTCATATACAACACCTTCCTTTCCTTGAAATTTAATCACCGACTTGACTCTGTTTTTAACAATATTTAGCAAAATTAAAGTCAATGTGTAGCTGAATGTTATAACCAGACTGTAATCAATGATTACATAGCTGTCATTTATGAAGCTGTTAGTAGTCTCCAGCAGCCACTGTAAACATGAATTATTATGCAGAAAATGAATTCAGACTAGAGTGATCTTAACCTATATAAAACAATCAAAGGACACAGTTTTCTATGACATCAAAACAAAGGTACTATAATGAGTTGATGTATATATTTATTCATGTATATATAACGAGTTGATGTATATATTTATTCATGTATATATGAGTTGATGTATATATTTATTCATGTATATATAATGAGTTGATGTATATATTTATTCATGTATGTATAATGAGTTGATGTATATATTTATTCATGTATATATGAGTTGATGTATATATTTATTCATGTATATATAATGAGTTGATGTATATATTTATTCATGTATAATGAGTTGATGTATATATTTATTAATGTATATATGAGTTAATGTATATATTGATTCATGTATGTATGAGTTGATGTATATATTTATTCACGTATGTGTAATGAGTTGATGTATATATTTATTAATGTATGTATAATGAGTTGATGTATATATTTATTCATGTATGTATAATGAGTTGATGTATATATTTATTAATGTATATATGAGTTGATGTATATATTCTGGGCCACAGTAAGAGGCGGGCAATACGGGTGACCGCCTGGGGCACCAAGTCTGGGAGGTGCCTTTTGGGGGAATTTGCTGCATTTTTTTCTGAATGGGGGGTGCAAAAATGCGCCACTCGCACGGGATGCCGTTTCATCCAGGGGAAACTTGCAAGGGCCCTGTATATATTTATTCATGTATGTATAATGAGTTGATGTGTATATTTATTCATGTATGTATAATGAGTTGATGTATATATTTATTCATGTCTATATAATGAGTTGATGTATATATGTATAATGAGCTGATGTATATATCATTCATGTATGTGTAATGAGTTGATGTATATATTTATTCATGTATGTATTATGAGTTAATGTATGTATAATAATAACAATAATAATAATAATAACTAATAATAATGACTTTATTTAAAGAAGAAGCTCATTTGGTCAACTGACCAATCTTCCACGAGGCCTTCTACAATTACATGTATATATTTATTCATGTATGTATAATGAGTTGATATATATATTTATTCATGTATGTATAATGAGTTGATGTATATATTTATTCATGTATGTATAATGAGTTGATGTATATATTTATTCATGTATGTATAATGAGTTGATGTATATATTTATTCATGTATGTGTAATGAATTGAAAAAAACCCCCCGAGATTACTGTGAATTCATTTGTTTCTGAGTGAATCAATTTTCATAGTTTTGCAAAAATGACATTTTCATAAGTACCTAAATTCATGGATTGAGAAAGGGAACCTAGTTTCCATAAAAGGATCATTGTTCACTGGTCTTTAAATATATGGTTTACAGCAATCACGAAGTCCATCGTGAAGTCCACAAAAACTGGTACCCCATGGGAAAAAAATGAATTCACAGTAATTTTTAAAAAAATGTTGTTTCCAAATCATTGTTCATAAAAACTGGCTTCAAAAGCTATTATCATTGTCCACCCTGGAAGCCAAAATGTACTGGATGGAAGTCACAGGATTTGAGTAGCCTTTGAGTGACAGCTAGTATGACCTCTTTCATAAGCATAGATCATGCAATACATTGATTAGTAATACATGTACTTTTCAAGATGCATCCCCTCACCAACTTGTATGACCCTAGGTAGAATAGTATACATACAGCATGCCTGAAACTCACATGGTCATTAGCCATATACATAACCTTAACCAAGCCAGTAAAAGGTGAAATATATGTAATGGTGAGTTTTTTTGTTGTAAGGGTATGGTACTAACAGAAATGCACATCATCATCAAGTTTCGTGATTCTAGCATGAACAGTGCTTGAGAAATGAACATTAAACACACAATTTAATCCAAATCAGTGAAGTGTAAAATATGGGCCATAAGGACCCACCCTTGTAATGAGGGTCAAATACTCATCTAGATGCATCACCTCACCAAGTTTCACACTTCTATATAGGATAGTATATACACAGCATGCAAAAAACCTGTGGGGTCAGGAGCTATATGCAAAAACTTAACCTAAGCCAGTAATAATATGAAATGTAGGTCACAGTGACCTTCTTTTGTTGTACAGGTGTCGCACTAATATAACTGCATAAAATAATCTAGTTTCATGATTCTAAAATAAACAGAGATTGAGAAATAAACAAATTAAGAATAAAAATTAACCAGTCAGTGAAGCATGATATATGGGCTACAGTGACCTACTTTTGTGATGATGGTATTGTACCCAACAACATGCATCCCCTCAGCAAGTTTCATGATTTTGTGAATGACATTATATATACTGCATGCAAAAAACCTGAACTAAAAAGCTAAATAAAAATTAACCTTGCATACCCACCCAATGTGCCAATGTCTGACTATCATGTTTTATACAAAGTCATGATGAAAACTACCTACTGCAGGTACCGTCTATACTTGCTTATAAGTAAAGTTCAACTGTAAACAACATAGACCCTGATCTGCCATTGCATAATGCACCAGCAGATCAGGGTCTATGTTGTCTATTTTATTGATTACTCCTGACAAACTGCATAGACCCAGATCTGCCAGTGCATTATGCAACAGCAGATCTGGGTCTGTGCAGTTTGCAGTTGGAATCAACTTATAAGCACGTATAGATGGTAACTAAGTACAATCAAAGTTATCTATAAAGAGCCATCTTGACAGTGTGTTACATAAGTTATAGATGTCTTGTACTGCACAATGAGCAAATCATGCTTTTGAAGTGAAGTTTAATTTATAAATTAGCAGGTCAAACCTACAGATTTCTTGGAATTCTTCAACCTTATCCATTCCATGTTTTAATTTGTGTGGTATTACAAGGAAATAAAAAATTCTGTATTGCAATAAATTAGTAGAATGCGATAGCTTAAGTGCCATGCTTTCTATATACACAGAATAGAGGGAAAATAATTTAATATTCAAGATACCATGGGGACTTTCTTTTTTACAATATATACAACAGACAGTTACCAAGGTGACAGGAGTTTGTTATAAAAACACTCAAATATAGTAGTCAAGAGAAAAATTTACATGTGCAAGTATCATTAACAGTTCCACCCAAGTCAACCAACCTTATTTAACATATCCTTACCTCCTTAATTACAACCAAGGGTAAACTGCTGTTGTCTGGCATTATTGATTGCACAGTGTAATATAATGCAGGTTAGTCTGCAGAAACCACATACTTGACAAGGTCTCACAAACTGGACAAGTTTTTGACTGAACCTGCTGTCCAACCTGTATCCATATATATGTTTGTCAGTATAACCTTTGTATCTGACTTTGGGGCCATCCATATATGACGTCACACACCGAGGGAAGGGGAGGGGGTCTTACGTGTATGATGATGGGGGGTTGGGAGTTTGAAAAATGTGATGCAACAATTTTTTTTTTAAGTATTAAAAACTTCAGAATGCAGTGTTGTATTGTTGTGTGTTTTTTTAATACAAAGTGATTTCAATCCAATTTTAGTTTTGAAATTTTTTTTATTGGGGGGGGGGGGGATCAAAGCTTTCTGAAGTCATATACAGTATGAGGGGGGTCTGAGTTTTTGTGACAAAATGTAATGTGGGGGGAATAAAAATCCACCAAAATTGCGTGATGTCATATATGGATGGCTCCTTTCATAAAGTTTCACACAAAACTTTAACATTGTTGACTGTGACGTAACAAATTTTCTGCATCAGTAGGTGAAAACAGGCAAGACAAGAACTCCTCTCATATCGGCATATAAACTTTAGACCATAATAATGTTATCCTAAAGTTTCAGTTAAATACAGCCACTGAGGTTAAATATATGTGGCTTTCAAATATTTTATAACAAAACGTTACCATTGTTTACAATGACGAAACATGCTTTCTCCTTAAGCAGGCAAGACAGGAACTCCTTGCATATCAGCATATAAACTTTGACTATGGTAATATTATAAACAAGTTTCTTTTGAATGCTGCAACATTTTTTTTATAAGATACGTGACTTTCAAAAACTTTAACACAAAACTTTAACATTTTTCATCATGATGCAACAAGTTTTCTGCTGAAGCAAGCGAGACAGTTAAGACGGGAACTCCTCGCGTATCATGGACTTTAGACCAATAGTGATGTTATCAAGAAGTTTCTGCTGAATGCTGCAACTGATGTAAAAGATATCTGACTTTGAACACTTTAATGTAAAATGTTGACGATTCCACCTTTGCTGGTGGATAGGTGACTACCACATCTCCCCATGCTAATGCAGGCGAGACAAAAAAAAGAGAGAATATAGTAACACCCAGCTTTGATAATTCTGAACAGTACTGATTGTATTTAGTTCAAATTTTTAAGCTAGCTTATTTCAATCAAGAGCAATAGTTGGTACAATTTTAAAAAAATTGTGCAATTCTGAAAGATTTTCCTGTATCAATAAGAGTAGGCAGAGCCTTGATTAAATAGTGGAGCTAGCTACTAGTATTGCTAAAAGTTTTTCCTACCATGAGCAAATCAATGTTTATTTTTGTGTCTCAGTTTATGAGAAATTTTTCTTCAAAAACAAATACAACTTTTTGTACAAGGTGTCATTTAGCATACAGCACATTAGACATATAGCTAGAAGGCTTGCACTTATTTTTGTACAAAAACATTTTTCAAGCAACTTGTTTTTGCGTAAAAAAAATGTGTTCCAAATATAACAATTAGATTAACAAATACATCTCCCTTGTAGTGGCTGACTGAGCAAATGTATTAAAAGACAGCAGTTATGCTGTATGCTGAAGTTCAAATGTCAAGGATTTTAACCAATCATACTTGTCTCCAATCAAAATATGTGTGACGTCCAAGGACTGACTTTTTCATTGGTAGTACTGTGTTACTCTCATATAAAATGCACCAACTGCAAACAGTGCACAGATCAATCTATGCTATAACAAAATGTGCCAAGAAATCTGGGTCTATGCTGTTAGTTCTATTTTATGCAGTGGCAGATCTGGGTTGACTCTGTTGGTTCTACTAATTATGTGATGGCAGATATGGCATGTTTTTCTTGTGAGCAAATATGGTATATAAAGTTTCAAGTAATCAAAAAAAAAAATAAAAAAATAGGGTTGTGAGGAATGACATGTTTCACCTGCATCCATGTTGAACTGGCCCACAAACAAGGCTAAAGTATATAGAACCTGTGTGTCTAATCTGGACCCCATCCCCTTGACTTGCAAAACCTTAAATAAAAGACTTTGACATTGACAATGATGCTGCTGCTGTTGCCACATTAAAGTTATCCCTAACTGGGGTTGAAAAATCTTTTAAAATGCACTCGTTCAGTCAGTCAAGTACTACAAACCTGTACTCATCCAGAATAAACCCTTACTAAACCAGCTATTATCGAAATATAAAAGCATGTTACGACTTAAATTAAATTCAATCATGTGAAAGGTTGTTTTCTGGAACTTATTTTGTGACCCTTCTAATACCTATTGTGAGAAAATGTAGTTACAAACTGAGGCCAATCTGCTTTCCCTCTGGTAAGCATATTTTAGTAAGAGTCAGAGCAAAGCCCTTGTATGAGATTGATCAAAACAAATGGAAAAGAAACTTTCAGTAGAAAGTATGCACTTTCAATGAACAAAGTTGGCAATATTCATGTCAGAACATCCTTTTCATTGAAGAGAAACACTGGGCAGTCCTGAATCAACACTTGCCTGACTGGGTGACTGATTGGAAAATTCACTCAACCTCTGGAAATTGTTACTTGCCAATTCAAGTTGGGTGACTGAATGATGCCAAGTATTGGAGAGTCACCATCAATAAAAACCTGTCTTGGAATTTACAAGTATACATCACCAAAAAGACTAATTCTGCCCTTGCTTTCCTAAATTGAAACATCAGTACATAAGGCCAAAGCTACAAGACCTTTGTTCGTCCAATCTTGAAATACGCCTCAACAGCCTGGGCCCCTTATACACATTGAAACATTGAGGCTGTAGCAAGAGAGTACAGAGAAGGGCCATCAGTACTTGATTCCTTCTGGATGCCACACAAGAAGACACAACATTAAGTTCCTCCAATCACATTCCAGAATCCAAGCATACCAGCACTCCTTTTCCCAAGTGCAAGGCGATTATGGAATACACTGTCCCAGTCCTTTGTGCAGATTGAGTCCCTAGACGCGTTCTGTCATGGTATTGTCAGCTGTCCGCAGATTAAGTCCCTAGACGCGTTCTGTCATGGTATTGTCAACTGTCCGCAGATTGAGTCCCTAGACGCGTTCTGTCATGGTATTGTCAGCTGTCCACAGATTGAGTCCCTAGATGCGTTCTGTCAGGGTATTGTCAGCTGTCCGCAGATTGAGTCCCTAGACGCGTTCTGTCATGGTATTGTCAGTTGTCCGCAGATTGAGTCCCTAGCCGCGTTCTGTCATGGTATTGTCAGCTGTCCGCAGATTGAGTCCCTAGACGCGTTCTGTCATGGTATTGTCAGCTGTCCACAGATTGAGTCCCTAGACGTGTTCTGTCATGGTATTGTCAGCTGTCCGCAGATATAGATACTATGCCAGTTTTCAAATCCACTTTCTAATTGTACAAAATGAGCATACCCTGCCTCACATATGTTGCAACATTTACTGCAGTATGATTATACTCATTTATAAGGGATCAGGTACTCGGTGATGATGATGATGATGAATTTACAACCCCTGCCCATGTTTCTCTATGCTTACACAGGTGAGACACTCACCCAAATCACAATTTTGGTAATTACTAACCTTTAATATTGGATGAATTATGAACTTTAATAATAAAATTGATCATAATAAGGATGCAAAATGTTCAATCCTGCTCAAACTATTTATACATTTATACCTCAGAACTTTTTTGACTATATATGAAATAAATCTTTCTGAAATCTGTATATGCTCATTTGCATAAGAAAACCTTTTTGGATGTATTTTACAGATTTCTCACTGAAACAAAATGAAGAAAATGAACATGGGCCATTTCAATGAGGCTTTGTACCAGATAAAGATCCTCGCATCACTGATTGTGTTGGTATGACATGTATTGTATATTCACAGCTCTATTGATACAAGTTCAAAATTCAATTAGTGAAATATTGATTACAATGGGTTAAAAAACAGAGAAAGACAGAAAAAAATTAATTTATTTGTGTTTTCAACCCAAGACATCTGACAACTACATTTTACATTCTGTTCAAAAGTAACCTTTACACATAGATCACAGTATATCCATAATTTATCACTAAAATTATAGGATTTTACTATGAAATTCTTTGGAGAACAAATTGTGAGGCACTCCCATGTGCTCTATGGTAATTATTAATTTCCCAAGGACACACCGAGGCAGTTAACCCAGGCTGGCCTGGGTTGTAGAGAACCAGCAACTCTTGGATTACGAGTCCGACACTCTACCATCTGAGATACTGTGGCTCCGAGTCCTACAGGTAATGTGATAAAGCGATACATGCTAATTAGGGTTAACTGACATGTCACAAAGGTCGATTTCCCCATAAAGGTATCATGTACTCAAGAGTTTTCAGACTTGACTTTAGAAGAAAAGAAAATGTAAAAAATATACCTTATTTGAAGTAATACCTACATTGTGTGCTTAACAAATTTTCATTTGGGAAAATGTCAGGAGTTTATAACTCCTAATAATAAGTACACACCTATGATATCATAAAACGGTGTTTCCATCACATGTATACACACACAAGAAGTGTTAGCTCCATTTCTCTCTGTTGAGAGCTCTCCTCTTTGGTGGTTCATCCTCTCTCCAAATATGGTTGTGTCCAATAAAACGCATGTACTATCCATTTTTTAGAAAACATTAACCTGCAGAATGTGATGGTAGGTTCCAAAAAAATCATGATCTTTTAGGCAGATTTTAGTAGTTACTTTCGTTTCATAAGGTGTGCATGCTGGGATCAAGATGAATGCACTTAAAATGGTTAATTAGTGGCGAGTTTTGACCAAGAGATGTGTGTATCAGGGCATGTGCGGGAGATTATGAAAAATACAGTACTATAAATGAAACACAAATATCTTCAACCTTTTCATGAATCTGTCCTCATGTTTCAAATGCAATCATCAACGTTTTGCCACATTCAAAATTTCATCACTGTGTAGACATATATGTTTATTTGTTAGACAATGAATAACTAAGGCAACTGAAGATTCCAATGAATTCTGTTTTGGGGGTGATCTATTTTGGCCTAGTGAAATTTCTTAACTGATATCCAGGCATCAAGTTTGTTACTACAGTATAGCTGATACAGAACTCTCTCACTATAAGACATTTCATTATAATATGGTTCCTGTTATAAGATTATAAGATGAATATGGTTATGGATCCCATTTCATTCAGTGGTAGTAAAATTATATGTATCATGTACTTTGTTATAAGGCAATATACTATACAGTTCCCATAGACAGAGTTATAATCAGGAAGTAATGTATATACTCGTGTATAATCCGGGTCCAAATGCAAACAACATAGACCCGGATGTGCCGTCGCATAATGCGATGGCAGATCAGGGTCTATTTTGTTTGCTCTACTGATTAGTCCTTACAAACTGCATAGACCCAGATCTGCCAGCGCATTATGCGATTGCAGATCTGAGTTTATGCAGTTTGTAGTTGGTATCTGAATATACGCGAGTATATACGGTAATGTATATATGCGACATGTGATTAAACAGACGAATGGTATGCAAGCATGAAATAAAGGTAATCATGGCTTTACATTCAAATATTTCTAATGTCAAGTAATAGCACTAAGTATAAGTGTTTTT
Source organism: Margaritifera margaritifera (assembly GCA_029931535.1). NCBI lineage: Eukaryota > Metazoa > Mollusca > Bivalvia > Unionida > Margaritiferidae > Margaritifera > Margaritifera margaritifera. The sequence goes on along the minus strand of JAQPZY010001359.1, from coordinate 368,674 downwards.
TGTGGATTTTAACAGAAAGCTGATTGTTGAACATGTTCATTTTGTACATGCATCCAAAATATTTAAGTTCGACCACAGTATTAAGTGACATGTACTTGAAAACATACTTCTACACAAAACTAACCTAGAGTTCAAGAAATTTAAATAAGTTTTATGAAATGCAAAAACAGTTAGCATGAACATGCATTTATGTAGGAGCCAGATTTTACCTGTATCAGCATGTACATCAAAAGCAGTGAATCATACAGTTTTTTGAGTTCTGTGTAAAAAAAATATGTCTCTTGAAAGAGCACACACTCTGATAGTCTTTTAAGACATTTATTATGTGTGTACATGTATGTGTGCATGAAAGAGTGAGAGAGAGAGGGAGAAAGAATGTTTTAGTTTCATTAATTCATGATTTAGATTAATCCAGTGCTAACCAACAACACTTCTAAATCTTACCTATTCCAAATATTATAAATAAACAATTAAAACTTCAAGTTCCACATTCTTATCTTCCCTGCACAAAATACACAGTCTATAGTCACATGATGTTCCAAGTTCTCACCTAGGTGTTATGCAATCCTATATTTCAACCAAACTTAAAATAACATCAATATAGTTCCTCATATTTTCTCATTCCCATGTCATCCTTGCTGCATTTATACTGAAAATACACTGCATTATTTTATACTATTTTACTGCAATTATACTGCAGACACTATATACGAAGTAACAGCTATTTCAGCCAGTAATTTAAAGTATAGGATGGCCTCTGAATAGATTAAGTACTAAACATTTGAATCTCAAGACTGTTCAAGCTGATAATTAGTCCATATTATGCACAGTTGAGATCCTGAACATGCCTGCTCTGACATTATCTTGTGAAAAAAAAACCCAATGCCCTACAACCTTAGCCAAATCAGCAATCACTGGGCTAAAATTATCTCTGATGACATTAAACAGATCAAGGTAAGAGAATGTTTGCAAGCTAGCCATGTTAGATTACAGGTTTCAGCACATGGCCAATAACTCTTAAAGTACAGTGTAACTTCTGAAACTTATGCTTCCCTCATACAGAATGGTATACCTGACATTATAGTGAGACTGAATGGTATCAACAGTGAAATATTTCTGGTAGGACCACATCATTGTGTCACTTGTGGATGAGTGACCTTTACAATGTAAAATATACCAGTGAAATTAAGAAATTGGTTTTGTTTGGTTTGTTGTTTTACAGCACAGCCACACAAGTAGGTTAGTGCAGAGCCAACTGGAGTAAAGTGCCTTGCCCATGGATGCACAATGGTAGTTGACTTGTGCTGATCCAGTGGTAGGTTTCAAACCCACATCCTTTCAACTGAACTACCATGACTCCTGCCTCCACAAGTCACCTCTTACTACATGCAGGAGAGAGCATCAAACCTATTCTATATCACTGAGCCTGTAGGGAAGTGAAAGGGGTTTTGTTAAGTGCCATTCATGATCAGGTGTCCCCTATATGGAATATATGCATGCAAAGATTGTTTTTAACTTCAGTGTAATACATGAATGCCCAAGTAAAAGACATACAAATATATTTCTAAAGGAAACCTGGCACCCTGGCACCCTGACAGTCTCCATATTTTTTTATTTTTTTAAAAATTATTTACATAAATTACATGTTTCAAATGACACGTAAATGAATGTTGATTATCTGAATCAGAACTGTTTTCTAGATACAGACTGTCATGATTTTGAACCTTGATATGTCTGCATAATGAAATACAAATAAGCAATCAACTTAAATAAATTTTGTAAGATAGAGACTATCATGATTTTGAACCAGGATATATCTGCATAATAAAATACAAATAAGCAATCAACTTAAAATAGATTTTGTAAGATTGAGGATCTAAAATTGTACACGTATCAGAGATCTTGAGCACCCCCCCCCCCCAACACACATACAATTATCTCAAAGTATTTAAATATATAAAGTTCAACATCACATCTTCAGATGAGAATATCAGACGATGCAGATGAAATAAATATTTCCCTAAGCACTAACTGCTGATCTTTTAAGCCTTTAACCTTTCAGGACCTTTCTGGTTTGTTTCAAAAGAGGAAGCATAATTTAAGAACAGTTAAGTTTATTGGTTTGTTTGTTTATTTTTTATTATGGCACATCAACACATGAAAGTTACATCATGCTGATGTAAGCAGAGTAAAGTATGTGCCTTCCCCTGGTACACATCATAGCTGTCAAACTGGGTTGATCTGATGGCACCCTTTTGGTTGCGAGTCAGACACACTAACCTCTGAGTTATGATCAATAGGGTTGAGAGTACTTGGAAATACTGAGAATCTGCCCTTTTCTGTCAGACGTGGTTATACCAACTGAATAAGTATTCAAAAGGTGTGGACAACTTCCTGATTAATAAGGATGTGGTTGCAAGTGGGTTGGAGATATTCATATAAAAAAATAAAAAAATGAGGAAAACTCTCAGATTATAATTGTAAGTCTGAAGTCGATGTAATTATTATGGTAAAATGTCATTTATTAGAACTCATCTGTGGATAAAAAATTTTTACAAATAAACGGGAAGAAAATTATAAGTATCATGTACCTAATGGACAGGAGTACTGTATGCACATTTGGGTAACATAAAATGTGGCTAAAGAATGAATGAAACATCTGAATAAACCAGGTTCCACTGTACATTTGTTATGTTTCTCTGAGTTTTAAAGTTTTTACCACATTTTTGGTGAGATCCATTCAAATATACATATATTTCTCTAATGCACAAATTCTATATACACTACTCCCTTGTTATAGAGTATACTGCCTTATACTGAGACCAACTTACAATGAAGTACATGATAAATATAATTTTACTACCACCTAATTAAACTCCCATTTCCTCAGCATCATATAACCAATAATGTGTTAAAACTGCAGTTAAAACCAACAAAACAAAATTGGATCAAATGGGATCTATGGCCATACTTGCCTTATAACAGGAACTGTGTTATAATGAAGGGCCTTATAATAAGGGAGTGCCATATTACCTCTAAATCATACTTGTAAACTGATTTTCCCTTCCTTGTCAAAAATGTACTAGACATTCCATATATACTCGCATATAAGCCAATACCAACTGCAAACTGCATAGACCCATATCTACCGTCGCATATTGCACTGGCAGATCTGTGTTCTATGCAGTTTTTAAGGACTAATCAGTTAAACAAACAACACAGACCATGATCTGCTGGCGCATTATGCGATGGCAGATCAGGGTCTATGTTGATTGCATTTGGACTTGGCTTATACACGAGTACATATGGTAACTGAAACAGGATTTAATTCACAGAATTAGCAGACCCATTTATATAGATTCAATCTAAAAATATCTCGGAGAAAATGATAAATTTTTTGTAGTTGTTTGTCTGATATATATTGTCTATCTATATGCTGGAGATTTGAAAAAGCAAATCATTAAATGTCACCCACTTATCTTAATGGCATCAATTTTATAGTTACCATGACAACCTGATCGCTGAGGTACAGGTGTATGTCAGACTGGACTGGTACAAACAGGATTGACACTAAAACTAAACGCATAACAGCTATGGTGGGTGCATGAATGTACAAAAATCTTGCAGCCCCCTCCCAAATGGAGGAACAACATGGGATTGAGACAACATGTAGGAATGCTGTTGGTACATCAATGGGGCTTCACACTGATCAGCCTACAGTACAGCCTCCATCATCTGAATATCCTTCTTAACTGATAGCTATTCTTGGATTTGGGTAACAGTTTATATTCTGGCACTGGTTAGTAGGCTAGTAAGTAGGCTAGGTATAGGTTCACACAGGTAAAATAATGTCAATAAACAGACCCATTGCATACATTTTGGAGAGTAAATAGTACATCATATGCATTCAGGTGTGCAAAGCAATCACCTTTGAAATGACTGGTACAATGCATGAACTGCCCATGGTTCCTATTTCAGGGTAGTTCTTGAAGTATGATCTGTTTACAATATTATTACATGTATATACTCTGATTTTGTCCCAAAGATTTAACATAGAATGAAACTGAACAATATTTTCCCACATATGGTGTCATCAAGCAGTACATGTTGTCGAAAAGGATGTGCATCATGACATTATGATGTTATAGAATGATTTAATTGGTGACATCATTTAACTCACCTGATATACCAATATATTCATGTGCATCTGGGTTGAATGTATGTATGTATGTATGTGTGTGTGTGTGTGTGTGTGTGTGTGTGTGTGTGTGTGTGTATGTAAGTATGTATGTATGTATGTATGTATGTATGTATGTATGTATGTATGTATGTATGTATGTATCTATGTATGTATGTATGTATGTATGTATGTATGTATGTATGTATGTATGTATGTATGTATGTATGTAAACGGTTTATTGGCCTGTCAGCAGAATCCTGGCTATACAGTGCCAATTAGAAGTTAAGTTTCAAAAATGTAAACTTATAAATTGCAAAAACTGTTAGGAAGATAAACTCTTCCAAATTAATGTAAACGTGTAGTCGTACAAGATAAAAAGATAAAAGGTACAAATGTCAGTATTCTTTAAGTGGTATATGAAATAAAAAGATAAAGGTAAAAATGAAAAATAGTTAAAATACAGGGTCAAAATCTGTTGTATAAACTGCATTTGATTAATGTGCTCTGGTCAAGTAAGCATAAATAATTAGGTACGAATAAAGCTGAATGAAGAATAAAAAGAGGATATTTATTTCAAAATATTTCTAATTTCTTCCCTAAAGTAATACTTAAAAGATCTGGTAACTGATGCTAATTATCAATCAGAGCATAGAATAAACATGTTATTTTATGTGTACTGTCTGATATCTCAGGTGGACACGTTTTTGGCATAATGGACTCGCACTGTTTTCTCATACTGGCATAGATAAAGTCATACTATAGTCTAACTTTGCATGTACCATTGCTAACCATGTGATGTTGGACTACTTTTGTTTACAGAATACATAGTGTACCGAAATGGTGACAGGGAAATCAAATCGCAATATTTAATATTTTATAAGAAATTTTCAATGTGATCCCGATGTTGGTGGCAGAGTGGCTAATGCAGATAGTAGAGAGGACAGTGGTTATTGAATGAGTGACCATCTTGGTTTCAATTTCTCCGACTAGAAAATGCAATTGCAAAAATAGGTAGAATTGCTGCCTGAAAGGACAGACACATTCTGTACAATCAAGACACAACCTGTACAATCAAGACACATTCTGTACAATCAAGACACATTCTGTACAATCAAGACACATTCTGTACAATCAAGACACAACCTGTACAATCAAGACACAACCTGTACAATCAAGACACATTCTGTACAATCAAGACACAACCTGTACAATCAAGACACAACCTGTACAATCAAGACACAACCTGTACAATCAAGACACATTCTGTACAATCAAGACACAACCTGTACAATCAAGAGTTCATTGTGTACAAAAAAAAACTGCAGATCCCTTACTTGAAAGAAAAATATTATGTTCATGATTACTCAAAGACACGAGGGTTGCTTCCTTGTCAAAATGAAAAAGAGCAATAGTATTTTCGCTGCCAAGAAATTTTTTCCAGGAACATAACATAACTGCACTAGCTCCATTTACATCATCGCTATTATGTGATATCACAAAGAAGTGAGTATGAATGGGATTCATTCATTGAAAATTTACAATGGACAAGGTCTTTTAAATTCATTCTCATGAAGATGAAAAATTGAACTTCAAAGTTTTAACATTACATTTCTTTTCGATGACAGTGTACAAAATACTGTTGTTTATATAAATTGGTATCAAGTATATAATAAATAGGTTATTGAATATGTACTGACAAATATTTACATGGATTCCTTGTTTTTGTTGGCTGATTTGCAAGGTCATTGGTCACTGCCAAAGCAATTTGTCTACACAAACATCCATTCAAATTCAATAACCCATACTTATTTACCTGCATACAGCATGCATCAAACCGAAGACAGTAGGCCTTCTGTTTTTTGGTGTGAAAGTATGAAGGAACATTGACAATGACAGTGCAGCTGGAACACCAATTAAGGTGAAATGTGGCAAATATAACTTGTGTAGCTTAAATGGTCCCAATATATAGAGATTAATGATCATTATTGTTGTATGCTTTTTACATGAATTTCTGTGAAATGCTGCCAGTTTCTTAAAAATAATCAAGATTGTAATTTTTCTTAGTGATTTCCAACCACTTCTGCACTTTCAATAAAAGCAGTTAACAAGAGTACTGTGGCCATGACATTATACCCCTGCTCTGTATTTAATAAGTCACAATGTAGATAATTACAATTTCTGTGCAGAAACCACTTTTCTTATGTCAATCACAGTGACCTTGACCACTGACCTTTTGACCCCCAAATCAAATCGGATTCCTTGCTACTTTATGTGTAAGCCATCCACAAAGTTTGGTCCAGGTCTGTCATATAGAACTATGTTATTGTGCAGAAACTATTTATCGTCCTTAAATCAGTAATTTTGTCCTTTGACCCCCAAATCAATATGCTCCTTCCTTACCCCTAGTGTAAGCCATTCACAAAGTTAAGTCCAAATATGAGATATAGAACTAATGTTATTTTGTTAAAATTATTTGTATTCCTTCAGTCAGCAACCTTGACCTGTGACCCTGAAATCAATAGGGTTCTATTTTACCACCAATGTGTAAGCCATATAAAAAGTTTAGTAACTGTAGATAATAGAGAACTCAAGTTATTGCACGGATATCATTGTTCCTCCTTCAGTCAGTGACCCTGACCTTTGGCCTTTTGACCCTGAAATCAATAGAGTTCTTCCTTACCCAAAGTGCAAGCTATCATCAAAGTTTGATAAATGTAGATGGTGGAGAACCTGAGTTATTGTGCAGAAACCATTTTTCTTCTTTCAGTCACATGGACTTTGACCTTTATGCTCTTGGACCTGAAACCAATAGGCTTCTTCCATACCCTAAGTGCACGCTATCCACAAAGTTTGGTAACTGTAGATGGTGAAGAACTCAAGTTATTGCGCAGAAACTATTTTCTTCTTTCAGTGAGTGACCTTGACATTTTGAACTTTTATCCCCACACACTGGTTCTTCCTTACACAAAGTACAAGCCATCCACAAAGTCTGGTAACTGTAGATGGTGGAGAAAGTTTTTTTTTTTTTTTCATAAATCAAATTGGTAACAGACAGATAGATGGATGGACCAACAACATAATAACATAATACGCCCTGCCTTCTGGTAGTTGTATACAAATTCAACAAGGAAGTCTGACCCCTGACCCCCTTGAAATAACCTGCATCACATGAATTTTCATTTTTTTTCATTTCATGATTGATCAACCTTTCAAGTTGGCTCATGAACAATTTAAGCACACTGCAAAAGGCATTATTGATAAATGCAGGTGCTTGCAGATATTTATTGATATATCAGATCTGACATAGGCAACATCGGTCATATTTGACAACAAAGAAATGGTGAGGTGAATGGTTACTCGGAAGAATCTACTATGTGAAGTTTGCACACATTACACCAAACCAAATCAAACATTTACATGTTTTCCTGTGATCATGCGTGTGTCAGTACAAGGCAATAACAATATACACAACTGAATAATTACTTCTATGTGACCTTTTGCTGCCATCAGTTTCTACTCTGAATGTAGACAAACCTTGAACAATTAAATTTATCCATAATGGGCTCACAATGGACCATCAAGTTTTGTACTTCATGGGCAGGTATCCTTTCAATAGTGGTCAGATGTTTACAGGAAATGAAGTGAAGGAATCTTAAATTTCTTTTATAAGCAGGGGTCATTTTATGGAGGTGTCTAATAAGCCAGATTTCACCGTACAACACTCCCTTACTATAAGGTCCTTCATTATAACACCATTCCTGTTATAAGGCAACAATGGTCATGGATCCCATTACATTAAGTAGTAGAAAAATTATATGTAACATGTACTTCATTATAAGTCAGTCTCACTATAAGGTGGTATACTCCATGGCTCCCATGGATGGTGTTATAATAAGGGAGTATTGTATCTGTAAAGCTGTTATGGGCAGTTTCACTAGACTATGGGAGCCGCAGTGGCTCTGGTTAGTGTGCTGGACTCGTGACCGAAAGGGTGCGGGTTCGAATCCTACCATTGGACCAGCCTGGTTCAGCTACCATGGTGTGTCCTTGGGCAAGGCACTTTACTCCAATTGTCTCGGCACTAAATAACCTACTTGTGTTGCTGTGCTGTAAAGCATCAAACAAACAAAACTAGACTATGAATCTAGAACTTGTTACATATCTGGAGTTCGTAAGAATAAAGTATGATTATGACCTGGACAAATGACCGTACTATTAATATTACAATTGAAGTTGTACTTTTGACCAAGACTATGCCAACAATTTTTGAGCTAGTCTGAGTCCAGTAAAATTCATCCAATCTCTAAAATGTAAGGACATTATTTTGGTTACATGCAAATTCATCCAATCTCTAAAATGTAAGGACATTATTTTTGTTACATGCATGAGGTAGAAGCATAGCATCAATTAATGTTTAACTTTGTTTTAAAAGTTTCAGTTATCAAATTTAAACTAAAGAAAATAGTTAATTGGTATTAAGATCCATGTGCAAAAACTTACCATATATACTCACTTATAAGTTGGGTCCAACTGCAAACAAGACAGACCCTAAACTGCCAAGTGCCATCACATAATACACTAGCAGATCTGGTTATTTGCAGTTTGCAATTGGATCAGACTTGTAAACATGTATACATGGTAGACTGCAAACCATTAGAATGGTCACTGAATCTTGACAGGTCATATTCTGAATTCTTGTATATATGGGGAATATGTGATACTGAGTGGATGTCTATGTGTGCATAAGTAATGTTGAACATCTACACTAATTTAAATAAGTTTTGTTATGTTTTTGTTGGTTGTAATGGCACTTTTAACGCATTAATGGCTGAATAGGGTAAATACGGTAAGTCACATGGAGAGATCAATGGTAACATGAACTACTTCATGAATGAGCCCACTGACACATCCCCCCTCCCCTCCTTCATTAACATCATAAATACTGTGAATACATGATCACTGTACAGGAATGTTAATACAAGATGATGGTACAGGAATGTTAATACATGATGACTGTACAGGAATGTGAATACACGATGACTGTACAGGAATGTGTAGGTGAGTCTGCCTTAAGGGTATTTATTATTGAATCTCGTCATGTTTTTGTTTCAGAAATAAAGGCCACATACCTAATTTATCTATCAAGGCGAAATTCTTTAGATACTTGCATATTTTAAAACAGATCAAATGTCTACATATAAAAAATCTTAGATTAAAATGCTTGCTTGAATTCGACATACCTACTTTTTAACACTGTAATCCCATGGCCATACACATCCCTATCTGTACTGGTGCAGAAGTATTCCAAATTGAAAAGAATTTCAGTGATAGCTTCTAACTATGCTATTTATAGCTACTCTTGAAGCCCAAAATAGATACACTGAGTGGCAGATGTAAATATGACTGATTTGAGCCCACCTCAAAAAAGCTGTAGACATGTCAAATGCAACCAAATTTTAACAGCAAAGTTCATCTTAATTTTAAAATGAATGGGTTTGAAGGCAGGGGGCTGTCTGCATCAGACACTGTGTCTGGAATTAAAATAAAATGCATCATGCGTGAACTACAGAAAAAGATATTTTCAAAACTTTTACTTCCTCACTAGAGCATAATCATCTTGTATGTACATGTTATTTCTAGCAGCGAAGTAAGTCTTTCCAAACAACAAAGTTGCTAATTTTGACAAAACAAGAGACCCTCTTTTTGTTGAGCCTGCCATTTATTTAGCAAAAGTTTTTTTTCTTTTAATTGCATGAACTTGGCAAAAAATGCTTTGCTTTTAGTTAATATATTTCATCCAGGACACATGATTGCTGTAATCCTGTTTTGTCTTAATGAAAAAGAATTAGTACCACAAGGATACAGTGTTTATTTTAGGCTGCACCATTGTGCCAGTGACTCTTATTTTTTATCTTTGGTACAAGAAAGTTGCCTCTGTGGTGTTCATAGAGTGCATAAGAAAGACACTGGATAATGAAGATAAAAGATTGTTCTGTTTGATTTTAGACTTACTGAATTGAGTGCACCCCTAGCTGGCTAACTGAAAAGAGTGCCATCACTGCCAAAGAAGCATAAGACAATCAATTTCACTGGCTGACTGAAATGTCTTATTGATTTTGATAAGCTTGGGAACCAATAGAGAGAATACGGTCAATGATGATGGACAAAAAACGTAAAGAAGAGAAAATGTACAATCAAGTGTCCAAAGTAAATTCTAGTAGGGAATAGTTACTCAAGCATGAGAAAATCAAATCCTGGTACAGGAGGCCTATAGCAGGGTTGGCTGATAATATGTGTTTGAATTTGTTTCCATAAAAAAGATACAGGTAAGGATTTTTGCAACCTGTTGTTTTTTTTTTAAATGACCCACTCTTTGACAGGGGCAACACTTTTTTCATTTCTGTAATGAACACTGTAGATAGGTCATTTCATTATCTTTTAAATTCTGATTTTTATTATAAACCTATAAATGTTACATGTACATAGCTCCAACTAATCATTTTCTGAGAGTCTGATATATACATTTATATCACCTGCTAGAAATTTCGGATGCCATATCACCAGTCTGAAAAATTATAACTACATTATGATGCCACATGAATGACCCCAACCATCACCACCTAATTCATGATAAGTTAACATTAGTTACAGAATCAAAACAAATTCATTATTTAGATAATTATGAATAGTATCAATTCTATACAGCAACATAAGCCCAGCAGTTTTTGGCAACTTTTAAACTACCCACCAATTGTAAAGTAGAGATCACAGACCATCTCTGAGTTTCACATCATTTGCATCCAGTTTGAATAGTGAAATCGATGAAATGATTTGGTCTGCAAAACAGTTGAATCGCAACATCACTGTGAACCACTTGTATGAACAAAATTCTCCAAATGAAGAAGGATTCAAATTACTGACACTAACACCTTAAGTAAATCCAATATAAACACATTCATGAGAATGTACATGTTGTGTATCCAGATATGAGAATGTACATGTGTATCCAGAAATGAGAATGTACATGTTGTGTATCCAGATATGAGAATGTACATGTCGTGTATCCAGAAACTGATGGAATATCTGCACACATTATGCGTTACCTCATCACCAGTTAATAACCATCTACCACTATAAAAAGCACTTCAAATAATTAATGAAAATAAATGTCTATTGTTTAGAAAGTATATATGGATGGTATCACAAGCAATATAAATTAGTGAGAACTTGAGAATGAGCCTAGTTTGATATGTATGATTTCTCCATATCTTTGTACTGTATTGCTGCTCCCAGTCTGCTCCCTCATCCAGACTCTGCATTTAATTGCTTTAACCTTGTTAAAATGTTCTTCAAATGTTATATTAACATATGAAAATGAATGCTCAAGGATTTGTGTCAATGCTCTCCATCCAACTGTCTTTTTATCAAACCTACCCTATATACTCACTTATAACTGGAGTCCAACTGCAAACTGCACAGATCGAGATCTCCCTTCACATAATGTGCCTGCAGATCTGGATCGATGCAGTTTGTTCGGAGTAATAAGTAGAACAAACAACACAGACCGTGATCTGCTGGCACATTATGCAATGGAAGGTCAGTGTCTAAGTTGTTTGCATTTGGGCTCAAGTTATAAGCAAGAATATATGATATGTCATATTAGAAAATATGTCTCAAACTAGGGTCTGAAAAAAGAAAAGTTACTTTTTCCTCCCAATGAAAAGGGAAGAAGTGAGAAAGTATGCAGTAGAAGTGAGAAAGTATGAGAGAGAAGTGAGAAAGTATGCAGGAGAAGTGAAAAAGTCTACAGGAGAAGTGAGAAGGTATGAGAGAGAAGTGAGAAAGTGCATGCAAGAAGTAAGAAAGTACGTGGGAGAAGTGAGAAAGTACGAGAGATGTGAGAAAGTATGAGAGAGAAGTGAGGAAGTACATGGAAGAAGTGAGAAAGTATACTGGAGAAGTGAGAAAGTACACGGGAGAAGTGGGTGGAAGTGAAGTAAAAATAGAATTTTCATCCTCATATGTATACTGATTTTAAATATCAATAGTCTTCACCAAGGTCACCAGAAATATATTTGCATGATCTGCATCAGAATGCTCTACCCATGTTTTGAAATGAAAGATTGTATTGCTGCACATTTATTGTACTATGTCTTGTTCTTTTTTTATATAAAAAAAATGTCCATGGCACCATTATGAGGTAAAAGTCTATTCCCAAAAATGGTGAAAAACTGAGGTAATCAAGGCAATTATACCTACACATATCCTGTGAAGACATTTTAAAGACCCTATTTTCAAGAGCTTTGCAACAAATATTTTTTAAAAAAAATGTAGTGTTTATTTATGTATTTATTTATTTCCTTGTAAGCTTCTCACTCAACAGTTTCTATGTGCATAATTCCAGAACCTCTCTATACACTGTTAATTCTAAGCCAGAAAAAAAGTTGCCCTATTTGGAACACCTTGGAGGTGACCCTACATATGACTGCACATGTGACTGGCAAATTCATGCAGGTGTTTCAACACCTTGTCTTTGAATAAAACATTTAGGGTCAGTGATAATTTACTCCAAGTAATTTTATATTATCAATTCACCTTGCCTCATACAACAACAAATGCAAAACAGTGGATGATTACATAATGGATTAAACTGTCAATTACATTTATTAGCACAGCTGCAAATGTGACCAATTACAAATGACTATTACATTGGTCTCTGTGTGCCTTAAAGGTTCTGGCTAGGGGATGTTTATTCAACTGTTAAAACCTACATACAGTTCTTCAGAAACCCCCGGGATCTTGGAAAAATGAGAAACTCTGGTAGGAAGCAAGATTGGCATGACTCAAATCCATGTTTCACTGGGGGGCATCTCCAAATCAATGGGTGAAGTGAAAATCGCTCATAAGTATTTTAAAAATGCGACTTCTCTGTCCAAAAAGTGATTCTGGTTGCTTTTTTGCTAACTCTAAGTATGAACCCTGAAATCCTGAAAACATGTACTAAAACTTACCTTAATGAAAGATTTACATACAAACATCCTTCTATAACACCCTTGGTATTACCCTATACAGTAATGGGTTTTGCTCCATCACCCAAATGGTTCAGTTAAAAGACTGGAGCTTTTAGTAAAGCTAATACTTGTAATGACTATATAGCTATTAACCTGCATAGGTGAAAAGCAATTAATTGGTGCCATTCTCAGTTCACCACAAGCTGTACCAGCATACTATGTTCACCTACTTATTTGAATAGAATTAATGTAAATCCAAACTACAAGCAAACCAGTCTATTATGGTTACAAATGGAAGTCAAAAGAATTTTTGATAAAAATATCCATGAACATATAGTTAGTATCATAAAATACAATGTAACATGCAATAAATTATAACCAGAATGTAATCACCTATTATATAGCTGGCCTCTACAAAGCTTTTGGTGGTCTCCAGCAGCCATTGTATACATTAATTATCATGCAGAAAATAAATTCAGACAAAAGTGATCTTGACTTATGAAATGGAGGCCCTATGACAGGGCATAAAAGACATAAAACAATAGGAAAGAATATTTTTTTTTCCATGATATTAAACCAGATGTACTATAATGAATTCGTAAATAACATTTTATTATCCTGCAGAAAATAAATTCATACTAAATTGGTCTTGGCCTATGAAATGCTGGCCCCTGTGACAGGGCATAAAAGACATAAACAATAAAAAAGAGCATTCTTTTCTATGATATCAAAGCACAGATACTATAATGAGTTGATAAAAAAGTCTCCCCCCCCCCTCCTCCTTGGCAAATCATTGTTCATACACTCAACTTCAAAAGTCATTGTTATTATCAACCTCTACAGACCGATTTTATTGCATGGAGGTCAAAGGCTTTCAGTAACCCTGGACTGACAGCCAGTATGACCACAATTACAAGCATAGTTCATGCAGTCCACCCTTTTAATACCTACCAGTACTTATTCACATGTACATGTACAATACACTATTAACCTGTTGACAGTAACCTATCACAAATATACAATATATAGTCATTATTGCATAAAGTTTACCAATGAATACACATATGTATCCCTACTATCAACTATACTGGTCAGAAAAAGAGTTTTGTGTAAGCTAGGATGTATATTGCATGCAAATATATATGTGGATTATGAGCTAAACACAAATACTAAACCTATGTTAGTTAAGCAAAAAATGTAGATTTGTTTGTAAGAGTGAAGTACTAACAGAGATACATCCAATTATCAGGTTTCATAATTCTATCATGAACAGCATCAAAGAAATGAACTTTAAAAGCAAAATTTCAAGAATGTTACTGCAGCTTGAAATATAGATCACAGAGACCTCTTTTTGCAATATGGGCATAGTACTTATTAAGATGCATCCCCTCACCAGGTTTCCTGATTCTTGGTAAAACAGTATGCCCAAAACTCGTGTTTTCATGAGCTAAATACAAATGCAATAGCTCACTTCAACTTTTGAGGAGGCGAACTAAAAATACAATATAACATGCACAGTAAAACCTTCTTTTCTTGGGATGCCAAAACTTATCTGGCACTCTATAGCTAGGATTGTGCTGATGTGCCATCAAAACCCATACATACTGCACACAACAGTCACATCTACTTTTAACAGAAAACTGCCGATAATGAACAGAGATATTCCCAGCACTAATTACTAATGCAATGAAACTTCCCTAAACTAGCCCCTCTGTGACCCAACTTACTCAGCAGACCGAGTGGTCAAATATTTTGGTCTCAATAAGCCCATTCTAATATTTATCAAACCTCTGTATTCTGACCACATCTATAAAATGACCAAAATTGTATTCTGAAACCATCTCTTGTATTCTTGAGAAACTCGGACATACCAATTTGGAAAAGAGATATTTTCTTACATGTCCAGGTTAACATGATGACAAGATATCTGTAAGTGCAGCAAAAAACATTCAGTCATTGCTTTTGACATTGAACCTGATATCACAGATAGAAACTCACAGAACTTTGTCAAGGTATACCCACATACTAAGTTGGATTATATCTATAACTGAAATATATTTTTCTGAAGGAAAACAAAAACAACTTATTTAAGTGGCATCCTTCAAGGTATTCTAAATTATCCCCAAAATGGGTTTGATAAAAATCCATTCATACTTGTTTGTGTTATTATGCTGGCAAACCAGTTAGAAACCAGTCACAACCTTTGACCTTAAAATCAATGTCATTGTGCTGACTATCAACTTGTTCACTGGATTGCAATACTGGTAAAAATTCACTTGTATATATATATATATATATATATATATATATATATATATATATATATATATATATATATATATATATATAGATATAGAGGTCACTGTGTTCATAAGCTCAGTGAAGTACAAAAATGCATACAATGACCTTTGATAAGACCCCAAGGTCGACTTGGTCTGGTTTTCAAAACTCTTTCACAAAAGCACAGATATGCTGGTGGTTAGATCTGCACCATTTTCATTTAGAATCAATTAAATATTTCATGAAGCTTTTAGTGAAAACCCCAGGTCAATGCAACCATTCATGCAACAGGAATAATGATAACAAGATTTTAAAGATGGCCACTATGGTGCCACGTTAAGAGTCCAGATGAGCACCATTTTCATTCAGAACCAGCTACATGTAAATACTGTTACGGTGTTTTAGTGAACACCCCATGTCAATATGACCATCTATTCAATAGTAGTAACCATATAAAGATTTTGAGGATGGCAATCAAGACAGCTATTTTGGAACAACTATATATTGCAAGAAAGAAGTGTTGTTTTGGCTTTTTTAATGTTGGTGTGGCTATCCATTTAGTAGAATTAGCTGTTATGAAATTTTCATTTGGAAGTCACATTGGCATTTATTTTCATTTAGTACCAGCTAAATATAGTGAAAAGTCTTTTCATGACAACCCTATTTTCATTATGACCACTTTTGATCTGCACCATTTTCATTTAGGACGAATAAGATATTACAACAAGTCTTAAAGCAAAAACCCCATGTCTATGTGACCATCTGTTTAGAATAAGTAGTTATAACAATATTTTCAAAATGGTTACCATGCTGGCCATATTAGAGGTCTGATCAGTACCATTTTCATTTTAGACCAACTAAATATCATAAGAAGTCTTTTACTGAAAACACCATGTTGCTATGACTACCAATTCTGAAGAAGTAGTGATAAGATTTTGTAAAGATAGATAGTCATCATGACCATGAAATTTGAAGTCTGATTAGAACTATTTCTTCTAGGGCCAAAAAGACATAAAAAGTCTTTGAGTGAAAATTCCATGTCGATACAAACATCTGTTCAGGAGAAGCAATGGCACAATTTTCAAGATGGCTACCATGGAGGTCATATTGGATGTCAAATTTGCACCATTTCAATTTAGGACCAAGTACACATAATAAGAAGTCTTTTAGTGAAAATGCCATGTCAATCTGACCATCAATTCAGGAGAAGTACTGATATGGTTTTCAAGATCATAGATGGCCATTGTGATGGCCATATTAGATGCTGGATCAGAACTATTTTAATTTAGGACCAACTAGACATCATAGGAAGTCTTTAATGAAAACCCCATGTTGATGCAAGAATAAAATTTTCAAGATGGTCACTGTGCTGGTCATACTGGATACATGAAGGGCATTATTTTCATTCAGGATCAACTAAGCATTGGGATGAATGTGTGTGTAAAGTTTCATGGCAATCCTCCAAGCAGTTTAGGAGTAGAGATAACAAACTTGTGCAAACAGAAGGGTGATAGACGTATGACAGATGGACGATGGACAACAGGCCATCACATAAATTCTTCTGGTCATAGACCAGAGCTAACAAAATATTACGGTAATATTTCTAGCGACAAGAGACTCCCTTGTTGGTGAGCCCACCTTATATTTAGCTAAAAAGTAACATGAGTCCCTCAAGGGGACTGATGCTCTACTCGCCAAAATGAATTTCCAGGAATTTAAGATAAGACCATTTTTTTCTTTTCAACCACTGTGTGTTGAAACCATCTCTGATATTCTTCAGTGAAAATTTTTTTTCTTCAAATTAGCTAATGTGGTGGACATAATGGAGGTCAGATTGGTACCATTTCCATTTAAGACCAACTAGACATCATAAGAAGTCTTTGGGTGAAAGCATACTGTCAATATCACTAGATATCTAGGAGATGTAGCAATAACAAGATTTTCAAGATGACCCATGAGACTGCCATACTGGAAGTCAGATTGGCACCATTTTGATTTGTGACCAACCAGACATCATAAGAAGTCTTTCAGTAAAAACCCTGTGCTGATATTACCATTCATTCAAGAGAAGTAGCGATAACAAGATTTCCAAGATGGCCACTACGGCAGCCATAATGGATGTCTGAATGGCACCATTTTCATCTGGGACCTACTAAACATCATAAAAAGTTATTCTGTAAAATCCCCATGTTGATATGATCATCCATTCAGGAGGAGTAGCCATAACAAGATTTTCAAGATGGCCACTGTAGCAGCCATATTTGACATCAGATCGTCACCACTTTCATCTAGGACCAACTAGACATTATAAGAAGTCTTTTACGTGAAAACTCTATGATGATAATGAATATCCAGTCAGGAGTAGTAGTGATAACAATATTTTTGAATGTCCCAGCGGCACTATTTTCATTTAGGACCAACTAGACCATGTGATGAATCTGTGTGTAAAGTGTCATGACAATCCTCCAAGCAGTTTTGGAGGAATATTGATAACAAAGTTCTGCTAACAGACAGATGGACGACAGACGATGGACAAAAGACCATTCCATAAGCTCTCCTGGCCTATGACCTGTAGAGCTAAAAAATTTGAACAAAGAGCATAATCTAAATAAACTGTAATATTGACCTTAATCTAGGGTGTGGATGGATGTATGGATGGACATGTACACAGATGCTAAAGTGACTGCAATGTCGAGATTTCTCCCAGACAGATTTGACAAAAACTGCAAAACAATGCTGTTTCCAAATAAAATCTTCAACAGCAACAAAAATTAAACAATTTGTTGGGCAAGAGCTGTTCAACCCATTGTAAGAGAATATTTTTACATCATCAGAATACAGAAGGGTGCAAAGCCTCTGTTTGTTTTTTTCTTGTTTTCTTCTTGAGCTTTCATATGTTATGAGTTTGGTCTTATCATCAGGAATCACATACTATACCTGCTCAAGTATAACATAAAAAGAACTGTGAAAAATGTACATCCAAAACCTTTATTAGCAGATCAGGGTCCATGGTGCTCTTTCTTCTTATGACCTAAAATGAACAGCATAAACACAGATCTGCTGGTGCATTATGAAATGGCATATCTGGGTCTATGCTGGTAGCAGTTGGGTGTGCATATTACAGCTGGTTAAGTACGGTAGTTAGAGAAACATCATCTCCATCATCGTGTGTACAACTCCACCTGTTCTAGAGAGTAAATGCTTTCTCTAATTGGCATTTTATTGGTCTATAAACACAAAAGCAAGTTCATCAGCACCCCAAAAGTTCATGTTCTGAATTAATTGGACATTCTTGTAGGATAGGGCAAGATTCCTTCAGTATAAATTTGCATTCAAGGGATGCCTTGACACTTTTTAATAGGAAAATTGTTCATAACAGATGAAAAGTGTCAGAGAAAGGTGTAAGATTTAATTAAAACTTAAAATGGTTAAGGAAAGCAATGCTAACCAAAAGTGAAATGTTGAAAATACAATCAATGTCTTTTACAAGGCAGTATGGTGCTCTGATTAGTGATAAATAGATAAAATAATTTAAAAAGTGGCTTCAAGGAGTAAATTAAGCGACATGTATCAGCTGATCAAGTACTAATATTAAAGCTATATCCAATGACCTTCAATAGTGACAGTATACCAGATATGGTCACAGAATGTCAGCTAAGGTCACAAAATGCCAACTATGGTCACAAACTGCCAATGATAGTCACACAATGCCAATTTTAATATTTACTTCCAAGTACATAATTACATCTAAGTAGCAACTGCATCATCCCTGTAGGGTCTGACCATTGCATAAGCATGGGGAATTTGTTGGAAAAAAAAATTGTCCAGCCCTCTAATAGCTTAACAAAAATATTCTTGTTCTGATTTATAGTGATCAAGACAAGACCATTTCTTCCTTTTAACCATGTCTACCATTTTGAATGATGAAAACACGTGGTTTCACATCATTTCATTCATGCTGCAAGATGGTGGTCAGGTAAAACAATTGCCTAGAAGTACTTTGTCAAAGTCAGTGAATATCATATGATTATTCATTCATCTAGGATTTATTTATCATGGATATTGTTCATCTAAGTACTTAAATGCTTTTGGTACATGTAAATCTTCATTGTGACTTATGCTGTTAAAAATTGTAATTTTAAAAAAAAATATACTCTTACCATAGTTCTGATACAAATAAAATGGTAAATCTAACGATATCAATACTGTAGTAAATATTCAATGGATCAAGTCTATTTGAGTTCTCTGGATTCACCCAAGAGGATATTTATGATGTGGAAGTAAATTCATACAGAAAGGTAATCCCAAATTTTATCCACTTCAAATAAAATTTAGACAGTATCCCTATCCGCCTCAGGAACAACTCATCACTGAAGCAATTGAATGAACCTAGGACTAATTTCCAACTCTACAAATACTCATAGCAACATGGGTATGTGTCCAAAATCACTACTTCACATGAAAATAATGCTAATGAACTGTATTCCAATCAACAAATACCGTTTTATTTCGGGGCAGCGGAAGTATTGATACTTCAGTTGGACTTATAATGGATTTCTTGAACTGTGTTAAGACATAAACAATAGATCTAACACCAGCACTGTGTCACCACAGCCATCCTTAGCATGTCCCATAACCTCCACTCCTATCAATGACTGCCAAGCAAAGCCAAAATTAATTACAAACTCACTTGCTCAAGTAGACACAAGTTACGCAGGGCCAAATTACTTAACCCTCTCTACTACCCCTGGTAGACCCAGATACACTTCATCAAATTGTAGAAGACAATGTCACTAATCAAGATAATGAAAATCCAAGAACATGCAGAGCTAGCCAAGCAAGACCCCACTTCTTTACACCTTCATCTGCACTGGAAGACACAAGCCACAATGTATAACACCTCTAAAAACCTCCCACCTCCAAGCCCAGGTAGACCCAGATATACTTCATCAAAGTGTAGAAGACAATGAAACTAATCATGATAAGACTTCAAACACAATGCAAGTCACAGTTCATAGTGTCATGGAAAATTATGTTCTAAGTGACTTGATAGTTATGATCAGGGATCTTAATCTATATGTGCATGTGTATGTATGTATGTATGTATGTATGTATGTATGTATGTATGTATGTATGTATGTATATATGTATGTATGTATGTATGCATGTACATATATATATATATATATACATGTGTATATATATATATATATATATATATATATATATATATATATATATATATATATATATATATATATATATATAGTTTCAAGACAATCCTGAAAATAGTTTAGAAGGAGTAGCGATAACAAACTTGTGCTAACGAACAGGCAAACATCAGATGACAGATCAGCACCATTTTCATTTAGGACCAAGTAGACATGATATGTTGATATGCCCATCCACTCGGGTGTAGCGATATCAAGATTTTCAAGATGGTTGCCATTGTAGCCATACTGGATGTCAGATCCGACCCATTCTCATGAAATCTGGGTCTGTAGGATGTTTTCTGTAGAAAATTGTTCCTATGCTGTTGATTGCATATAGATATACATGTATTATGATAACAATTATTTCAAGGTTACTCTAGTTTTTGTATCTTCAGCTATATTTGATGGCACATAAACATTATTTGTCCAAAAATAATGAAAAGCCTCTAAGCCTGGATGCTTTCTGTCAAAGTTGGTCAAATTCTGTTGAGCGTTTTTTGGACATAAAGTTGCATCAGTGTTAGTGTATTTTTAGTAATGTCAGCCATATTTGATGGTGGATCAGCATCATTTGTATAAATCTGAAAGGCCTTCAAGTTGGGATACTTTCTCTCAAATTTGGTCATATTCTGCTGAGTACTTTTTTAAAAGTTTCTGTTCAGTAGTTTTAAAGAAGTTATTAAAGTGTTTTTCTATTTTTGGTAAAAAGTAGCCATATTTGATGGTGGATTGGCAACATTTATACAATTTTCAAAAGCCCTTCATGCCAAGGTGCTTTCCGTCAAATTTGATAAAATCTTGTTGAAAGATTGTTGAGAATGTCTAATTGTATTCAAGAAATTTTGGTTTTTTTTTGACAGGGTGAACATATCTAAGGTGGATTGGAATCAACTGTATAAATTTGAAAGCCGTTAATGCCACAGTGTTGTCAAATTTGGTAAAATTTACAGAACAGTTTCTAAGAAAAATCTGTTTAAAGTTTCTTCTATTTTTAGTAATGGTTAGCCATATTTTTTGGCAGATCTGCACCATTGCTATAAATTTGAAAGACTTTTATGCCTGCATGCTTTCAGTCAAATTTAGTCAACTTCTGTCCATAGGGTTTTTTGAGTCTTTGTTAAAGGTTTTTCTATTTTTAGTAACAGTAGCCATATATGACGGTGGATCAGAATCATTTGTAGAAATCTGAAAGCCCTCTATGCCAGGGTGCTTTCTTTCAAATTAGGTTAAACTGTGTTGTGCAGGTTTTTTGAAGAAGTTGTTTAAAGGTTTTTCTATTTTTAGTAATGGCGGCCAAATTTCATTGTGGATTGGCATCATCTGAACAAAAGTTGAAAGACCTATATGCCAGGAGGCTTTCTGTCAAATTATGTTTAGTGATTCTGGAGATGAAGTTTACCGATTTTTTAAAAATTTATATTTTCTTTTTATAATTTTTTTATTTCTATTTTTGGTCATTCAAGATGATGGATTGGCATACAATAAACAACTATAAAACACCTTGATGTCAGTATGCTCCCTGTAAGATCATGTGCAAACTCTGTAAGTGTTTCTTTTAAAAATATGTTTTAAATAACAGTTGTGAACAGATGACGCATGAAAGATGATGCACTCAGGATGAAGGACCATACAATAACTTCACTTGGCCTTACAGCCAGGTGAGTTAAAGATCATGGGGATCATGGATTAATAATATACAGTTGCTGAGAAGTTAACACAAAAGTTTACTTCATAAGATCTAGTCATACTCATTTAAAAATACACAAATGCCACCACTACATGATGCAAAGTTTTAAAACTTACAAAAGATTAAATAACCTGACTTTCATTATCCTTTCTATTCTTCTATTTTTATTCTTCACATGAAGTATGATGATGCTAAATGGGATGTCTTCAAGATGAATTTCAATAAGCAGTATACAAAGCATATGCTGCACTTAGCTATCTATAATGCACATCCAACTAGGATCTGATATCACATAAGGGACTGACCAATTCATTTTCTTGGTGGAGGTGGATATAGGGTGAGGGGGTTGGGATTCGTTTTAAACAAAAATTAGAGCCTGCAAATAGGTTAAATAATATTCTTGCTCCGATTTATAGATTTAAAAAAAAAAAATTCTGTCCTTTATATTAGTTTTAACAAATTTATCTTGAGATAAAAGAAAGAAAGAATATTTTGATTGGCTTAAGTGAAAGCATATTTCCTAGTAAATTACAATGCAAGCAGGTGCTTTCTTTTGGCTGCAGTTGGGGGGGGGGGGGCAGGCATGATGAAGGATCATGCTATAAGCTCACTTGGCTTTTATGACCAGTTGAGTTGAAAACCATATAAAACAAAGGGAAAGACAAGAAAGAGTAAAATCCTTAATATACAATGTCAACAGTTTTTTTTATATACACCTCATGGCTAAAAGGTATTTTCTATTAGTTGCTTCTTATAACATGCAGAAAGGTACATTTGGCCTATATTACATCCCAGAGCCCGCGGGGGGTCGGCTGCACTCAGGCTCCAGAATCTTTGTTGTCATCTACTCATCCTCATCAAACAGCCTCCCAAATATGACTTACCCTCTCTCATTTAGTGTACAGATAGAGTTTGTATTACAAAGAGAACCAACTGATGGATGGAAAGACAGAGCCAACTGATCACAGTGTATTATGTGTGTGTCTATATATTCTCTGAGAGGCTTCTCAATGAATACTACCTGCCAGATATATATATATATATATATATATATATATATATATATATATATATATATATATATGTGTGTGTGTGTGTGTGTCTTACACAGTTACCCAATGAAAATATTCAGCACTCACATTCTATAGCTTCAAACTGCCATTACCAAATGCCAATCAAGTTATGAGATATAACCAGATTTACCATGGTTATCAAATTTCAGCTCCCTTGAAGGTGTATCAAATGATAATTGTAATATTCAAGGACAATCACCAGAATATTTCAATGTCAATAAACACCTACCCTAGCTAGGCTATTTTTCTGTAATCTATTTGATGTTTGCAGTGTTTCATTCTTTTTCCAAGAATGTAAATTCAACCTTTTTACCACAGGGATCTGGGTAACACAAAAGTCTGAGTATCATTAAATACATACTAGACAAAATATTAATTCAAATCTTTACCCTGTGGAGGATCTGTATTGGATATATCTGATTTTGTCTCTGTAATGTCCTTCAAACCAATATATGGTTATTGGGTGGGGATCTCAAGTTTCCAAGTAATGAACCAGGGGCAACATTTCCCATCTCAGGGCATGCCACATATATATGTTTTAGTCCTTGACCTTGATGATGATACATGCCATTACTTTCCAGAAATTGCTTGAAATTTTTTTTAAAACTCCCCAACCCACCTTAGCCCCACCCCAGAGTTCATAAAAAAATTTAAAAACCACTGTGCAATCTACAAACCACCTCCAATCATATCCCAATACATCAAGTCTGTATCTTCAATGGTGTAGAAGTTACACAACATTAATACAAGAGGACAGATAGATGGATGGATGGAAGAACAGATGGGCAGGACGATATAATGCCTCCTGGAAATCATGGGGATAAAAACTTTAACACTGAGGTTAATTTAGGGGCGGATGGACATGTGAATATGGATACCAAAGTGATAGCTACCTGGAGCTTCTACCAAGGCAAACTTGACAACTATTATGCAGTTATTACTGTTGATGGGTTGAGGTACAAAGTTTGATAGATGCAGGGAAAACCTAAACTTACCCTGCACTGTACAACCAGGATTGTGCTGGTGTGCTTTTAAACCCTATACATACATACCAACCCCACCTCCCCAACAATTCCATTTTTGGCTCGAACCCATAACAGCAAGATCCTGGCTGATCTTGCCTCACCGAACCTTCACCAATGTTGTTGTTTGGTTTTTACAGCACTTTCAACATATTATTGGCTCTATCATGCTGAAGAAATGAGATCTAAGTGTCTATCCCAAAGACAATTCAAGAAAGCTGACCCTGACTAACCTGGGTGGGTATAAAACTGTGACCTTTGGATTATGAATCTAATGCTCTACCAACTGAGCTACTGTTGCTCCCTGAACAATACAGACCCTGAACTGCTGGCACGTCATTCATGACAGATGTGGATCTACATTGTTCACAATTAGGAAAATCTTATATACAAAGAAATATATGAGCATGACATCAATTTTTTTGGTTCTTTTTTATGGATCTACAGGGATTTCAATAAGAGTCTACTTGAATGTGCATTTTACATTATCACTGCTATTCTGAGTTAACATGATGACTCACTGTATTATCTTACAAGTACTATTGTTATTAATTTTCATGTCATCAACCTGAAAAAACTTTTTTTGCAGAATTGTTCTTGACAGATGGTGAGCATCTGAAGTCAAATAATCTAGACAGGATGGAGTCAGCTCTGGCTGATAATACTTCAAAAGCATTTACTTAAGGACACAGCAATTTACAACCAATGTAAAGCTAAAGTATGTTGGTATGTGGTCATAAATGCCTTCCCACTTTTGAAAATCCCATGTACTTCGTAAGTTAAATGATGATTTTTATGTTTATTTTTTACATGTGTAGATAAAATTTGTTTCACTCAATTTACTGTATATATACTTCCGTATGAGTCTGATCAAACTGCAACTACATAGACCCAGATCTACCGTCACATAATGAGCTGGCAAATCTGGGTCTATGCAGTTTGTTAGGAGTAATCAGTAGAACAAAACAACATATGCAACGGCATATCTGCATTTATATTTTTTGCAGCTGGACCTGTCTTATAGTTGAGTATATATGGTATCTGTATTTTATTATATCCACACTTTTGCAAATATATTGTGACTGGTCATGTCTGTCCATCAATCAGACTTGTATTTGTTATCCATACAGTCCATCCATCACCACCGTTTCCAAAATGCAACCTGAACTCCCTCTTCACTAATCAAAGACAGGTGAGCATATCTGGTATCATGTGTCATAGGAACAAGTAAATCAGTTGGCACTAAAGAGTCTACAGTCTGGCTCCACCAAAATCTGGACACATAAAATCACTATTTCAAGACAAGAGGTTTAAGTCAGCTTGATATAAACACCTACCATACATTGATCTAAAAGGCAAATGTAGCAATAAGGCAGATGCCTTGAGTTGAAAGACATCCATGTCAGGATAATTTCCAACTATTTGCTAAAAATTGTTTGTTTGTGACATGCTGTTTAACTGTTTCTACTTTGAGTAACTTCAGGTGGACTTGATTGTGCATTGGAATCTTTTGTATTAATGTGAAATGTATTCAGTGTTCACTCTAGAACTGGAAAAAGTGGGGAACAAATGTCCCTACTAGGCCAAAAAGGGGGATTGTTTAGAAAGAAAAAAAAACACAAGGGTTGCAAATATCCTTACCTGTATCTAGTTTATTCAAGAAATTCAAACCATTATCACAGGCACTCACGTTGTGGATTTATTACTTTCCACAATAAATATTCCTTTTCCAGTATTATATGCTTTGATTCAGCCACTATAAAGTCAGACTACAGCACAGTTTTCTACAATATCCTTGTCTGCTAAGATAACCATGTCCACTGTTCAAGACACTTTTTTTAGTTGACAAGTAGACTGAAGCAAACTGTGCTATCTGACCAAACAATGCCTGATTCAAAGTATACAGGTCTAATGCTGTAAAAGTGAATATTTATTGCATAGATTAATAAAGCCACAACCCAAGAACCTGTGAGCATTATCAGTCTCTCCTGTTGCAAGACTTTTGTACTGGGATTTGAATTCCTTATGCTTGAGTACAATTTGCCTCTCCCCCAAATTATTTTGGACATTTGAATCTACATTTGTTGTCCTCATTGTACACTACTTTGGAAATAAATGCAGCAGTGTTTTCGCTGAAGATTGCATATTTTTATTCTTTATATTTTCTATCTATGATCATGGATCCTGTGCTCTTGATTGGTGCCCAAGCTAATGAAAATCAGTAAGACATTTATGTCAGCAAATGAAACTGATCATCTTATACTTCTTTGGCAATGAGTGCACTCTATTCAGTAAGCTTAGGATGCACTCATTTCAGTCGAAAATCAACTGTAAAAATCTTTTATCTTTTTTTTCTTGGGTCTTTTTATGTGCTCTATGGGTGCCAAGGAGAGAGCTTTCTTGAGCCAAAGATGAAAAATTGGGGTCTTTGGCACAAGGACACATGTATTCATGCTGTGACTCTACATACCACATTTAGTCTGATGTGGTAAGTCAATTTGGAAGAGAAAATTGTTCTAAGATAGTTTAAAAAAAAAAACATACAATAGTAACAATAGGCAAACTTGATGGGAGATACATGTAAGTATCATTTATAGGCCTGCCTGGTTGGTATGGAATCACTACCATTGCTAGCGGCTAAAACACGGTATTGGTGCTGATAAAGGAATTTTCATGTTATATGCATGAAATAGAAAAATTAAACAAGATATGAACCAATTTTAAAGATTGGTACGCCTGGCATATACCTCTCTTACTTTCCTGAAAATTTCAAGAGGTTAGTGTAACCCATTGTTGAGATATGCATGGAAACAAGCTCTAAAAATGGCCATTTTTGAGCGTTATGTAGTCTCACTCGAAAAAAGCTTGAATATAAAATAGAGATTTCTCTAAATATCATACTGAAATTATGCATTTATTGGTCTGGTTTTATGCGGAATTCTATCCTGCAAATATTGCTTCTTGAATTAAAGAAATCGGTAAAATATTATGGATTTTATAAGCAAAATACCGTCAGTAGAAGTTTTGTTTCAACACTGAAATTCAAACACTAATCTGTTGTTATATGCCAACATTTTGTACAAAATAACATTCATTATAACTTTTATTGACATCTAGAACTCGACTTTATATTATAATAAGTAGTAAAACCATTTAAATCACATGGCTAGCCAAGATATTCGATTGAGAGCTTGTTCTTTGTCAAACTTTCCAGTTCTAAATTTTGTAGTGTCTGTAACCTTTACAAGTTTATATGGCAATAATTTTGTTGTTTCATTATGGAAAAGTATAAATCCTACAAAGGCTCATGTGTATCCATGTGATGTCCAAGTTGGCCAAAATTGGTGGTGCTGTATTGTACCATTAAAAAAACAGCAACTCAATAAAAAAAGTTACAGACACTACACAAACAGGTATAAAAATGAAAGATAAAAGTATTGTTCTACTTGTCATTAAAACATTGTTTTTCTCAATAGAAAGTTCCATCTTATGTGATGTAATGTTGCATCATCTATTTACCTCTGCAGCCAAGAGCAACAAAGTGATGCAATAACTCTCTTGATTGAATATTGCATCATTCTTGCAGCACTGTCTGTTTGAGTAATTTACTACAAGACAATGTAACCTGAATTTCTTATCCTAGAAGAAGCTGCCTAATTACTTTTTCTGTTCTTTACCATGGTACATCCCTAAGACATGGGAAGACGACAAAAGCAAACCTCTGGGAACAACTCTGGTAAGTTTGTATTGAATGGTAAACCACACTCTTAAATTGTAGTGTCTGTAACCAATATCCCCTTTTTATACTGTCTATGACTTTATCCCTGTTTTTTTTAAAAAAAATGAAGCCAAATTATGTTTCCTATTACAGTATTGATGTGTAAGGCTAAATTTTGACATATTGTCTGTCTGCAATTTGTAATATTTTGGTATATTTATAGTTTCTTTCATCTAGATTTCTGATAACAGGCAACATTTTCAGTGATTTCTTACAATATGCAATTGAAACTGAGTATTTTTGCATTCCATATCATTAGACTAGTAAATTCAAACAGAAATATTATGAGAATTCAATGAGCTCAGACTTAGTATTGGATACATTGCTGATATTGTCAAATGGTTACAGACACTACTAGACATGTGAATTGACCTGACTGTTGTTTACATTATTAAGGAAAGTGTGCAATCATTGTAAATGCTAGAACATTGAATAATCATCAGGTTTTATGCTATTTCTTTTTCAATCAGATACTTTTCTTTAAGAATCTACAGGTTATTCCAGTTTGCTTATGTATGAAAGCATATTGCGTACTCATTACAAGTATGTTTTGTAAAGTCTAAATTTCATCCGTATACATAGAGGAACAAAAATGAGAATGAAGTTGTTTGCTTTTAGGAAGCAAAGATAAGCCAGAAGAAGATGAACAGAAGATTAAAGCTAGAAGGGAGAAGACGAGGCTAAAGGTACAAGCCTGGAGAAAAAAAACAGAGGGAAAATAAGGCGAAACATGAGGAGCTAAAAAGGGTTGATAGAGAAAGAAGAAAAGATGCAAGACTACTAAAAAAACAGCAATCACTTTCCGATTCAAATCTTCAACAAGAATTAAGAAGGAAAAAACGTGAAGAAATGAAAAGGTATCGCCAGAAAAAGAAAGAAAAAGCAGCCCTGGTTGACGGGAGATGCAACTTCAGCGAAAATGTTAATGCCTGGGAAATGAGAAAGTTAGTACTCAATAAAGATAATTTAAGTCAGAAAGGAAAACAACTTAAAGACAAGAATCCATCAACAATAGAAAATAATGACAAGAAAAGAAAACAAGGAAGTAACCAGAAAGATCATAACTCAGCAACAAGCGAAAAGCCTAATAAGAAACGGAAGTCAACAGAAAGACAAAACATTGTGACAAAGAAGATCAAAGTTGACAAAAAAGCACCAACCAACACAGAGAAACCAATAGAGAAATACCACCCTGGAGAATTTGTTGCTGTAGGACTTAAGCCAAAGAAGGGACCTCTAGATGTATACTTAGCAGAAGTAATAGACATTCTTCATAACGAAGTTAGACTTAAATACATGAGAAAGTCTGGCAACATGTATGTTTGGCCTGAAAAAGATGATTATTCACAAGAGGCTCTAGATGCTATCTTGTACAGGGTAAAAGCTCCACAAATAGTCAATGAAAGGGGTCATTTCAAGTTTAATGCAGCTGAATTGTCTAAGCTCAAGTCAAATCTGGAAAAAAAATCATAAGCACTTCTATTTGAAATGACAATATAAAGTCAAGGTTTAATGTGTAGTGTCTGTAACCTTAAGATCAATCACATATGGGTCTGTGTTTGAGTCAGCACCTTGGGTTGAACAATACTTTAGTGACTATGATTTATTGAACATTCATTATACTTCAATATTTTACTCTTACAAACACTATTTAGTAATAAACTTTCAAGTGCTATTTACCAGTTCATAATTTTAACACAAGTATTGGACATATACCTGTTACAATGTGGTTTTATCATTTTATTAACTAATCAACATTCATTTAATGAATAATTCTAGTCAATGTGTTCATGTTGAATTATTTTTGAAGTGAATTTTATGGAGATATGTATGGTTCTGCAGCTGTATTGAAATGCTATAGTTTTGTAGTGTCTGTAACCAATTTTATGGACAATGTACTTCTGACTCTTATGGAAGTTTGCAATACTTTTGGCCAGTATTAATGATTTTGTTTGTTTAAATATTCTTCTTGGTGTTAGATAAATGCCTAAATAAGATTATTCTATGTCTTTTATGTTTGTTATGCAAAAGTTTCATGGTTAGGTTTTTTTTCTTAGTGATACCTTTGTCATAGATGTTTTGATTTTGTTATTAAGTTGTTTACCACTTCCAGTTATGTTGTTTACTTTAAATGTTGATATCCTGTTACTGATGTTACTGTGAAAAAAAATAAAGTTTTAAAGTTTTCATGCTGTTTTTCTTGCATGTTATACACCAAGTGTAGTGTCTGTAACTGTTGTTATACCAATGAATTGAAATAATGGTTAAACAAAATCGCATGCATGTTCAAGCTAAATCTAACTTGATCTGACTAGGGGACACCCTAGGGTATATAATGAGCTTCATTGAAATGTTCTATCAAACATTTCAATTTTTTAAGTGAGTGAGACTACTCTCAGCACCAATACCGTGTTTTAGCCGTAGGGGAACCATCCTTGACACAACTTTGATATCCTAGCTTCTCTAGCTGTTCTAGCTGTTCTAGAGAAAATGAAAATAGGTTTTCTGCCTGGTTGCTTTGGAAGCCACACCAGTGCTGGGGTCACCACCCTGGACACAATTTTGATAGAGCATGTCCTAACAAACATTCCTATGAGGTTTCATTGAAATTTGCTCAGCCATTCTAGAGAGGCTGAAAATAGGTGTTTTATATGGCTGCTATGGGAGCCACACCATTGATAAGGGAGCCACCATGGCCAAAAGTTTGATAAAACATGTCCATATAAACATTCCTACCAAGTTTGATCACAACTGGCTCAAATGTGTGAGAAGTTGAAACAAATGTTTTCCCTTATGTTGCTAAGGAAGCCACACTGTTGCTAGTAGCATCATCCCAGACAATATTTTGATAGAGCATGTGTTAAGAAACATTCCTACCATGTCTGATCATAATTGGTTGTGTTGTTCTGGAGAAGATAAAAACAGGTTTACCATTTTGGTTGCTATGTAAGCAACAACACTGCTTGGGAAGCTACCCAGAACATAATTATAGTTCATCATGTCCTAAGGAACATTCCTACCAAATTTGATCCAAACTGGCCTAGCCAATTTTGAGAAGTCAGAAATAGCAATGTTGATGGATGATGCACAATACATGATGGAAAACACACTTCCGACACAGGGCAATAAAATAAGATCTCTTGGCCTTATGAATAGGTAAGCTAAACAAGAGTCCCTTGAAGGGGTTCACACTCAACTGTCCAAAAAGAATTTACAAGGAATCCAAGATAAGACCATTTCTGCTTTTTAACTGCTGAATGTTGAAACCATCTCCGATATTCTTGAGTAATAACAAGATTTTTTTAAACTATCCATTGTGGTGCCCATAATGGATGTCAGATTGGCACCATTTTCATTGAGGATCAACTAGACATCATTAGAAGTCTTTAGGGGAAAACCCTATGCCAATATGACCATTGATTCAGGAGGAATAGGGATAACAATATTTTCAAGATGGCCATCATGGCAGCCATATTAGATGCAAGATTGGCATCATGTTCATTTATGACCAACTAGACATCATAAAAAGTCCTCCGGTGATAACCCAATGTTGATATGACCATCCATCAAGAAGCAATAGCAATAACAAAATTTTCAAAATGGCCACCATGGTGGCCATATTTGAGGTGACATCAGCATCATTTTCATTAAGACCAACTAGACATCATAAGAAACCTTTTAATCAAAAAACCATGTTGATATGACTATCCATTCAGGACAAGTAGCAATAACAAGATTTTTAAGATGGCTTCTGTGCCAGCCATATTGGATGTCTGAGCGGTCCTGTTTTCATTGAAGACCAAGCAGACATCATAAGAAGTCTCGTGGTTAAAACCCTATGTCAATATAATTTTCTGTTCAGGAGGAGTAGCGATAAAAAAAACCCCAAGATTTTAAAGATGGCCACTGTAGTGGCCATATTGACTATCTGACCTGCACCATTTTTATTTATGACTAACTAGGCATCATAAGAAGTTTTGATGTGAAAACCCCATGTCAATATGATTTTCCATTCAGAAGGAGTAGAAATAACAAGATTTTCAAGGTGGCTGCCATGGCAGCCATATTGAAAGTCTGAGGGGCACCATTTTCATATAGGTCCAACAAGACCATGGGATGAATGTGTGTGCAAAGTTTTATGGCAATCCTTTATGTAGTTTAGGAGAAGTAGCAATAAGAAACTTGTGCTAATGGACAGATGAACAATTGATGACAACAGACAACAAGCCATCCCATAAGTGCTTCTGGACTATGACCAGTAGAGTTAAAAATAGGTGGGTCCATTTTCAGAATTTAAGGGTGGATGGGAACATGTAAATCTTAAATTTTGGATTCTAGTTTGATGGTTCAGGTTTGGCTGAGATAGGCACCTTAGCGTCCTGAACTGAGAGATACCTATGAATATCTTACAACCCTCTGGCCTTTCCAAGAAATGTAATTCAAAACCAGTACTGGTCTTTATTTTGCTTGTAACACACTATATTATCTCCTTTAAAACACACGACTGAACTGAATAAATGATGAATACTCTTTTCTCATGGAGATCAAAATTGCACTATTCACTTCTAAGGCAAACTGGTTTTTAGTTTTTTTTATGAACTGCCAAAGAGGAAACACATTTAAGAGCAAAGCAACCTAACTGATAAAAAAAGTTCAGCAGATGTCTACATACCTAGAGACATAAATTATGGATTTTATTTTGGATTGTCGAAACACATGAAAATGTTTCTCCACTCAAACTGGGAACGTGTTAGTATGGACATGTTTTAAGTATACAGTGGGCAAAAACAATGTGTCTAACAAGGACTAAAAGAGCATCTACGACATGGATGCATCACTTAATGCCGTCCATGTTAAATGATAATGAAGGTTTTGGATCCTGAATGCAATCATAGGTCACATCTTTTTGGTAACATGGAGTCTTCCTTACAACCTGAATTCCATGTACACTATCTGGTTTGATGTTACACAAGGATGACTGAGATTCATTGGTATACAAGTACATATACATAAAACTAACAGAAATGTTGTTTTTTACTAATGGAGATGAATGTCATCAAAAATATCCACACTTCGTACAAATTTTTATTGCCCCCCCTCCATTTTTATCACAAACCCTCACCTTCCATCCCTGGGACCAGATACAGGAAATGAAACCTTTTGTTGTCCATTCACTCATCTTCCTAAACATAACAAATATGATCACCCTCCCTCAATTGATGTAGATAGAACTAACCTACAAACAGGAGTCCCTCAAAGGTGACTGACGCTCAATTGGCTGAAAAGGATTTCCAGAAATTCAAGAGAGACCATTTCTTCCTTTTAACTTCCGAGTGTTGAAACCATCTTTGATAATGTTCAGTAACAACAAGATTTTCAAATTAGCTGCTGTGGTAGACATACTGGATGTTAGCTTGGCACCAGTTTCATTTAGGACCAACAAGGCATCATAAGAAGTCTTTTGGTGGACACCCCATGTTGATATGACTTTCCGTTTTGGAGAAGTAATAATAACATGATTTTCAAGATGGATGCCATGGTGGTCATATTCGATATCAGACTGGCACCATTTCTATTTAGTACCAACCAGACATCATAAGAAGTCTTTAGGTGAAAGCACAATGTTGATATGACCAGCCATCTAGAAGTAGTGATAACAAAATCTGTAAGATGGCCATTGTGGCAGTGATATTAGAAGTTGAATCGGCACCATTTTCATTTACAACCAACTAGACATCATAAGAAATCTTTAAGTGAAAACCAAAAGCTGATATGACTATTCATTTAGAAGAAATAGTGATAACAAGATTTTCAAGATGGCTGCTGTGGCAGGCATATCAAATGTCTGAATGGCACCATTAGGACCAACTAGACATCATAAGAAGCTATTTAGCATAAATCCCATGTTGATACAACCATCTATTCAGGAGTAGTCATAACAATATTTTAAAGGTGGCTGCTATGGTGGCCATATTGGACATAAAATTGACACCAGTTTCATTTCGGACCAGCTAGACATCATAAGAAGTCTTCTGGTGAAAACCCCATGGCAATATTTCAGTACATTCAGGAGGATTAGCAATAACAAAATTTTCAAGATGGCCACTGTGGCAGCCGTAGTGGACATCAGATCAGCACCCTTTTGAATTTAGGACCAACTAGGCATCATCAGAAGTCTCCTGGTGAAAACTCAATGGCAATATTACTTTTCGTTCAAGAGATGTGATAACAAGGTTTTCAAGATGGCCACTGTGATGTCATGAGGTGTTATTATACCTGTGTAATATTGAAAAAAATATGATACAGGTTTATGAGCCTAAATAATACAGTAGTCATGTGATAAAGGGGATTCTGAAAATTTGTAGCAAAGTTTAAAGGCTTCAATGGATTACTCTGACTTGTGAAAACTGACCTCTTGTGATTAAAAAAGCTTTACAATAATAATAATAATAATAATAATAATAATAATAATAATAATAATAATAATGATGATAATAATAATAATAATGACTTTATTCAATGAGGGTGACACAACAAGTTGCAAAATAAGACACAATTATGACTTCCTTATCAGTTCCCCTGAAAATGTCACTTGCTTGATGAAGCCCTAAATCAAGTTTCTCACTACTGACCCACCCGTCACCTTATTTTTGCTCATAGTTACTCACCCCACTGTTGATTGCGGAAACACTACTCTCATGCCAAGCATACTGTAAATCACATGTATTTCCCCCAAGAAAGCAACAGAAAAATAGTCAAATCTGTTTAGCAACCATCCTCCAGAGCTTTACTACTATGTTATCAAGTGAAAGAATAAAATATTGATCTGCCTCTAATTTCAAGGCAACTTTTAAGTAATTAGAACAATTGCTATAAGCCCCCTTTCATAGGGCTTGGAATATATATAGAAGGTAACCACCTTACCTTACATGACCATATTCACTAACATACACTGACTATAAACTATTTTACACTTCACACATGGGCACACAAATTCCACAAAGTGTAAATATCTGTAGTTTAATACCAAAACAAACATTTGGAGCTTAAGTAGTTGTTTACCTAGGATGGTAAATATTAGGTAAGTGTTACCTTCAAACAAAAGGTCACCTACCAAAATTACAAGTGAAAAAGGCTTTTTCCATGCATATTGAAAAATGATTAAAAAAGGCCACATTTTATTTGTCAAGTGCATAAAGGGATTTCTTGACTATAGGTATTGTTATGTTACAACTCATCTTCTTTAGGTCATAATAAACATATAAACACCAAATTTACTAATTGGTTGGCTCAATAAATGTAGACAAATATACATGAAAGGTAAAGAGTTACAAACATTTACTGTTATTTCTGTAAATCAAGTGGGGATCTGCTTAATTTAATGTTTGTGTCTTTTGTTATATAGTTATAAACAGTCAAATATACATATCGGAGAATGCTGACAGTTCATCCCAAACTGGAAAACACACACAAACCAAAACCAAAGTGTTAATGTACCCTACACTGAAAAGAAAAAAGTGACACACATAAGACAAGCAAAAAGAAATGATTATCTGAACATGTACAAGCATCTTAGTGGTTGTTTATTTAACTTCCCATATCTCCCTACTCTAACTACCCTGCCTAACCACACAGTGATTTTTCCAGGATTTTCACATGGAGGGGGAATTCCCTCTCTGGCCTTTTCATAATGGGGGGGGGGGATTTTCAATATTTAAGGGGGAGGGGGGCAGTTTTTTTTATATGTGTACAGTATCTGTAAATAGAAAATAGAGCCCTTATTAGTATGTTTCAAAAAAAGTGTGCGTGATTAATAACTTTCAATGAAATAGTAATGACAACACTTATCAGTTGTTTATCTTCATTATTGGCACAGCTGCAGTGATCATGTTATGATAATGGAACTGCACTGTATGCATTAGAACTGCATGTAACAACAGAGATATTACAGTTGTTTATCCTCATCATCGGTACAGCTGCAGGGATCATGTGTTATGACAATGGCACTATGTCAAATGCATTAGAACTGCATGTAACAGCAGAGACATTACCACAGAATACTGAAAACAGCATGTCCACCATTGTACAACCTCACCATGTGCTGTTGGTAAAAAGCTTTTAATAACAAGATAATCAATGAAAGCATCTCAATGATCAATTGCAAAAAGTCACTTAGCAAGCACTTGATTTTGGCGGTTGATCTAGAAGTCAAGCACTTACATGATCAGATTGAGCTTTGTGAATATTATGTAAGGTTTTCAAACTGTATACTGTGAAATGAATTATCTGAAAAACAATTGAAAGCTTGAAGCTGTTAGTTTTAAGTATATAAATGCACTAAAACCTACCTTAGTGGACACCTGTTCACAAGGAAGGTATTTATAAACCTATTTTCAAGTTTGCATATATATTAAGGGCACCTGTCCATGAAGGACATTTTTTTTATTCTTCAGAGTCTTTTATAGGCATGTTTCATAATACTTTTTCATGTAAACTTTTAAGCGAATCCAATAGTTTTCATTTTTGTTTCAGAAAGTTTGTCAATGATTAATGTATTAAGGTAAATGCCTACCTGTCATTCGTTCATAAAATATGAAGAGTTATGAGAGATTAAAATAACACTGATGATTTCTAACTTACACAGTTACTTACCTGGGAGAAAACTCTGGCGTTTTAATCCTGTATATGAATCGCAAAATAATTATCTCCAATTCTTCATAGATAATGCAAAATATTTGAGTTCTCCTGCTTCATTCATAGTTCAACTGACAAATCGACAAAAGTGTTTATACATTTATCTCACAAATTCAACACAAATGACAAATATAAGAGTGTTCTTTCTTTAAGCATGAATGATCTAATCCCAATCTTCAATCTCCTCCCTTTTAGCACTTAGTTTAAACAGAAGTACAAAAATGACCAATCAGGGTGTCAATTTCAAGCTAAATATCCATACCTTTGTTGACTGTAGACACCCTCAGGACAGATGTTACAGCTGTTAATGATTTCTGATCTATTTCAAAATCCTTTTTAGCATCAATCAAGACTCATGATGACATTCAAATAATTTATATGAACATATGCCTCTCCGCATACCAAGATGTATCAAGGTCAGTGAGGTGTGACGAGGAATATAAAACTTTAACAATACCAAGGTACTTAGTTATACTTCCTCATTTTTTAAAAAACCCCTACATAATGTGTAGGCATTAAATATTCGGTATTGTGATGCAACACCATCATAATTCAAAGCAATTCGAATGACATTAACACTTCTGTAAGCTAAACAGTTTTACCATATTTAACAATGTATACCACATATATACACATGTATAAGTCCGCTCCAACTGCAAACAACACAGACCCTGATCTGCTTTTGCATAATGTGCAGGTAGATCATGGTCTATGTTGTTTGTTTTACTGATTACTTCTAACAAACTTCATAGACCCAGATCTGCCCATGCATAATGCAACAGGAGATTTGGGTCTATGCAGTTTGAAGTTGGATCTGACTTTTATGGTAATTAACACAGAGTGAACAGCTACACCTTGATTTGCTTGTGACAGATCAAGGTCTATGCTATCCCCTAAAATCATTTGTAGAACAAATAGCACATATCCTGATTTACTAATACATTATATTATGACAGCTCTTGGTCTATGCTGTTTGCATTTAGGCATCCATTTTCTTTGATCCAACACAGTTTACCTGTTTTATATTTATGTTTTGTAAGAAAAACCAAGCACTGGAATGGAATGCTATTGTGTGATAACATAAGCTTGACTATTTTTCTAAACCATTAAACTATGATATACAAGGTGGTCATGTGATAGAACAGTAATATGTTTATCACTGTTGCTGGCAGATTTTTAGCCAAGTAGTGACTTTTTTTGACATGTTTGACTACTAATTGTATGGAGTTAATGTATGAGCTCTACATCAAAACTAGTCAACATCAGTCAAAAAAAAAAAGAAACAAATCATGAACAGATAGACTACATTTTTTGCAATACTTACGTGCCTGCTGTTTTTTAATTGTCCTGCAGTACAAAGCATCCCCAAGCTCCACACACCACGAAATTTATCGAATGAAAACAATCACTTGCATACCACGTTTTAGTAACTCAACATTAGCAACAAGCCAAGTCAAACTAACCGCTAGCAGTTATTTGTGAACAAC
The DNA here is from genome assembly GCA_029931535.1 of Margaritifera margaritifera. Taxonomy (NCBI): domain Eukaryota; kingdom Metazoa; phylum Mollusca; class Bivalvia; order Unionida; family Margaritiferidae; genus Margaritifera; species Margaritifera margaritifera. Next base: position 330,249 of record JAQPZY010001359.1, on the reverse strand, counting down.
AGACTTTTATTGCCCGATTTTATCCCATTGATAGAAATTAAAAATTATATATAAGAGTTGCCTTGAGATATGAAAATTTCAAAGCATATAGGATTATATAAACAAAATTTCAAGTAAGTGAATACTGAAGAAAAAAAAAATCCCAGGATATAGTCAGTAAATGGTCACATATTTGTAAGGGAATAGTGATGAAAATTCTGGTAATATTAATGGACAGGTTCAAGGTAACTTTTTTTACAGTAAACTTTAAAAATTATGTACAATGTTAGCAACACCAATCTTATTTTTAATTTTGAAATTTTTATTCATATATTTAAGATATTAATTTTTTAAAATAAAAACAAAAGATATAAAAAAACGAACACTCAATATTGTCCATAAATATACCAGAAGTTCAGGTCATTATTTAAACATGAATATCCAAAGGCAGAGTTCAGTCATAAATATGACTAATTCTGCTCTGTAGATGACAGTATACATGGCCAGGACCTCTTAGCATTTTGCTTTTTTTCCCTATAAAATGTATCACATTACATCTACCTTATTATTGCCTATGCTGCTCCACATGTGATTGTTTTGTTTGTAATATATGTTATCAAAGGTGTAATTTGGTTTTGGTTTCGTGTTTTACAGCACAGCAACACATGTCAAATAGGTTATTTAGTGCTGAGGCAATTGGAGTAAAGTGCCTTGCCCAAGGACACACCACAGTAGCTGACCTGAACTGATCTAATGGTAGAATTCGAACCCACACCCTTTTGATCACAAATCTGGCACACTAACCATTGAGCCACTGTGGCTCCTATGAAAGGTGTATCTGGCTTGGTGCATGTCATGACATTGTTTACACGGTTTTGTAGCTGTACCATACTGATATTGCAGGGCGAGGGGAAGGGGGTGTTTCGGTGGATGTTGGTCATAATTTGCATTGAAACAAAGGATAAAATAACATTTAATATTTAAATCAATTATTTAAAAATTGTAAAATAAATAAGATAAAAAAGGAGAGCGTGAAAGCCAATGCTCATTGATGAAAAGCTGAATCAATGTTAATAAACTCTGCAATACAGTGTATGAGTAGATCTATTCACATTTTTGTTCTTTGTCTCTCCTTCTATTCTTTTATCTCCTTTCTTTCTTTTCATTGCCTATTATCTAAAAGAAGGTACAAGAAAATTAAATGTACACTATGCCGGTGCGATGGGTAACATTCACTTTCCTCAATTCTACATCCACTGACTCCTATGGCACTTGGCCAATAACTGAATCTCATTTCCATCGCAATTCAAAATGTTTCAAATTCTCATAGGAGCCTTTGCTAAAATGTTTGTATTCTTGCTGTCTGGATGTATGCCTGATCTGAATACCTTTTAAGTAATTTTCTGATAAAACATGGGGCAAATCTTTCAGTGTCTCAGCATGCACATACCCAACAGTTGCCAGGGAGCTGTGATAGCTCAGTTGGTAGAGTGTCAGACTTTTTTATTCCAAAGGTTGCAGGTTCGATACCTGCCCAGGCCATCTGCCTTAATGTGTCCACAGGAGAGGCAGTTAGCTCCCATTTCCTTGGCATGATATAGCCAAAAATGTGTTTAAAACTGACATTAAAACCAACAAAACAAAAACCTAATGGTTGCCATCTTTAGAGTACGTGTGCCAGTCACAGTAACAGTTGTTACAGCTTCTGAAGTAGGTGTGGCTACACCTCACTTTGTGATAGGTCAATTATTTGTACAGTTGACAGCTTGCAACAAATCAAGACAACTGCATGAGGTTTAATACTGTTTTGATACGAAGAAATAAGAGTTGCTCAAATTTTCTTTTAGGACCAACTAGACATCATAAGAAGTCTTTTAGTGAAAATCCCATGTTGATATGACCATCCATTCTGGAGGAGCAGTGATAAGATTTTCACGATGGCCACTGTGGTGGCCATACTGGATGTGCGAGCAGCAACATTTTCATCTAGGACCAACTAGTCCATGGGATGAATGTGTGTGTAAAGTTTCATGGCGATCCTCCAAGCAGTTTAGGAGGAGTATCGATAACAAACTTGTGCTAACGGACAGATGACAGATGATGGACAACAGACCATCCCATAAGCTCTTCTGATCCATGATCAGTGGAACTAAAAACTCAAACGTCCAAAAGCTATTAGCAGTTCTATTCATGGAAATGCATAATTATATACTGTATTTTATCATCAAAGAAAAATAAAAAATATCCGCAATCAGTAGACAACTGTTCCCCCAAATTTCTCAATTATTCCTGCCCACACCCACCCCAGACCCATTTTCCTCCAGTCATTCCATAAGGGGACTGGTGACAATTCTAAGACCAATTTGGGCATCTATGCTCTGTAGACTACCCAAATTACAGAAAAACCATAAATACCTGTATATAAAGGACACCTGCTTATAAATGTCAACATTTATAAGTCTCTTACACTGATATTCAACCTTTATTTTAGTTGACACATATCCATTAAGGACAACTTTTGTGGCTCCTTAAGAATCCTTTATAAACAGGCTTCAGTGAATGTGTAAAAATTCAAAATCTTGGTAACTTTGGTAGTTCAGCTGCTAGAAAGTCAGACTTGTAATCCAAGCATCCCAGGTTTGATACCTGCCCAGGCCAGCCTGTGTCGGCTGTCTATGTGTGTCTTTTGGAAAGGTGCTTGACTCCCATTTCCTCAGTCTGATATAGCCAATAATGTATTGAAACTTTGAAAGTACCATTAAAAACCACCTAACCAACTGTATTTGATAAATCATGTCTAAAGTTTGAAAAAGGTTTGTGTGAAATACACATACATGTACTTGCATGACATAAGACACTGAGAGCATTGTCAACTAGATCTAAACTCTTTCCAAATTGTTTTTGGTTCACATATTTTGGCAACAACTTTTATTTGTAATTTGATAGAAAAGTACCAGTGACAAAATTGCTCAGGTTGACTACTGCCCATTCCTGAACAAACTTTGTCACTGGCATTTTTCATTCAAAATTCACAAATCAAAAGGCTAGTGCTAAAACCAAATGTGTACAAAAACATATTTTTGGACCAAGTTTAGCACTTTCTTTAAAACAGTAAGGTGGCAATTGATAGTTTAATAAAATGACAACGATTTTTTTTATTTTTTATAAAATGAAAATATAATGCAAGTAATGAAATGATTTACTGTGCTATCCCAGTCTATGGGTTTTGACATTTATTTTTAAATCGTGTAAATTTAGTATGCCAATATCAGTGACTCCATTCAAGTAGGAAAATATCACAAGTCCGATCACTTTTCACTGTATCATGTATTTGAACATAAAAAATGGGGAAAAAAGAAACAAAAATAAATGTAAAAATGCTACAAACCAACAAAATCATCCATCTGGCATGCATTATACTTCAGGGTTTTCACCAGAAATAAACAGAAACAACCAAAATATCATTTGAACCAATGAAATCAGGTTCATTTGAATACAAGACTTCAAGTTTTTGAAATCTGAACTGAGCCTTTAACTTGATTGAACCACACATTTCTTCCATCTGCAAGTTCTTAATGAAAACCCTGTTTCTCAACTGGACACATAAAAGAAAGAAAGAAAGAAAGAAAGAAAGAAAGAAAGAAAATAAAATCATCTCCATCAGTCGCAACCACATGCAATGTAAAACCTGTAAAATTATGTTAACAACAATGCATGCAAGATCTGTTCCAAATCAACAAATCTATTACACTGTCAACTGTTGGCACATTTTACAAGTTGTTTATACATGATTCATCAATATCACATCTGATAATAATATCTATTGGCATATAAAACAAAATCTGAATTCTTCTACAAGATCAGTTCATATGTTATCATCTATTTTTGCATAAACAGAAACATTTTTCTGAAGTGCTATATTGTGTGTTGTAAAAAGTTCCAAAATGTTGGTGTCCTACACAATGTCTCTGATTATCACTAAATTTACAATATCTGCAGAGAAATCTAAGCTAAAATAATCTACAATTTTGTTACAGCTAAAACTTCCCTCAATACATACATATACATGTACATGTATAGGGTATGTTATGTAAATGACTGACTCGCAAAGAGTAAAAAAATTTATTCCGAATTCAATTTTTTAAAAAGTTTGTGAAAGTCAAAATTTTACAATTTTGATTCTGAGATTTAAATTTTGTGTTTCTTGAGTTATATTACCATGAACCTGTGAATTAGTAGATGGTTCAAACAGGCCTGGAAATGATAAAACTGAGTATAAGTTTGAGACATAGTTTCTACCACCAGTCAATCATAAGTGACTTTGAAATAAAAAGTTATCTATGACATGTAGTTTTATTGGGGGTAAAACTAATTTTAATTACATAATACTTACCTGTTGCTATTGTGTAGCTAATCTATATCCATGACGGAAAACACCTGACCGTATGATGAGAATTCATCCTTCCAAAGGGTTGACTAGCAAGTTCTAGTGAATAGAACCCCCTGTGTGAACCACACAGTCACACACGTGTAACATACAATTCCTCATTCTTTCTCAGGACGTAGCCTTACTAGTGGGACATCAGTGCAGAGAGGGAGGAGGGAATCTGGCAATAGCAACATGTAAGTATTACATAATAAAAAATAATTTTACTCCCCGAAAAACTACATTTTAATATCAGTAATAGCTTACTCTGTTGCTATTGCATATAGCTGAATTTGCCATTTTGTTGGGAGGACGATGATCTCACAGCTGGTTAAAGAAAAATAACAAGGAATACTCACCCACACTGTAGAGGAGTTGACTACTGCCAGATGGTATCCGTATAGGCCACTTTTTGAACTACGACTAGTGGACCCAAAGAAAATATGCCTTCGCTTTGGTGAGCCAACGAGCGAAGGTAAAAGGAAGAGAAAGTAGTGTGAGATTGCCAAAACGCGGCTTTCATCACATCCTCCAGACCGTACCAATACCCGAGCCCTTCGAAAATTTGAGAGTGTTCGATAGGGCTTCCCTAAAGCCCTTGATGGGAGAAACCGAACATTGTCTCTCTTCAAACAGGAAGAGAAGAAAATCAGCCACTGTGCTCAAAGAGGGACAGCTAGGATTGATACATTTCCTACTGCACCAATCGCAAAAGATTCTCCACTTGGCATCGTAGCCCTTAGATGTAGATCGCCTCCTGGATTGAACGATGCACTAGGCGACTTTGCTAGAATACTCCTCCTGGTGGAGAGATCATTAGAGATGAGCCAAGCGTGAAGGTGGAGAATCTGTGGGCTGTTAGGCCGAAGAGAACCCCTGTGCTGCAACAGAAGGTCCCTCCTCTGGGGTAATGTCTTGGGCTGGTCTACCAGCAGGATGAGAAGATCATTGAAACAATCGTTGGGGCCATAGAGGGGCTATCAACACGAACTGAGCAGTGAAGTTCCTGACTTTGTGAAGTACCTATGGAATCATGCTGAAGGGTGGGAAGGCGCAGGCAAACAGACGATCCTAATTCAGGCTGAAATCATCGACTGCCCAGGCTCTCTGATCGGGGACTAGGGAGATGTAAAAGGGGAGTTTGTTGTTAGCCTTGTGTCCCCCCAAGTCTGAACAGGGAAACTACTATGGATTGGTGCAGAGACCATTCCGTGATGACTATCCGTCCTTTCCTGAACAGACTGTCCACCAAAATATTCTTTTTTACCAGGAATGTGACGAACTCGAAGGGTAATCCCTTCCGAGGTTGCCTAACAAAGGAGGTTCCAAACCTCCATGCAGAGAGAAGAAGCATGTGCGCCTCCTTGTCTTCCAAGGTAAGCCACCACTGACATGATTTCTTCAGAGACTATCAAGCAGCGACCCCTTATGTTGTCGACGCATCCCTGAAGAGCTAAGAAAACTGCCCTCATTTCCAAATTGTTTATGTGGAGGGTAGATGCTTCCCAGGACCACGAACCCTGAAGAATCAGACCTTCCGATTCCAGATGAGTGCCCCACCCTGAATCTGACGCGTCTGCGAACAGATACGAATGGGGATCGGGGGCATGTATAGGGCTCCGGCAAGAAACCGGTCCCAATTGATACACCAAGACAAATGATGATGGAAGACCTGATATAGAGAAATCCGAACATTCAGAGGGTCCCTGCGCTGTTTCCAGTTTGCCAGAAGGAGAAACTGTCGAGGATGCAAGTGTAGTCTGCATAGGGGACCAGGTTCACTGTGGAGTGCAAGGTCCCCAGCAGAGAAAGAAAAAGACGAGCTGACAATGTGGTCTTGGCTCTCAGTGTCTCCAACAGGGACATGATCTTGTCTAGTCTGTCCAGAGGGACATGGACTAATCCCCTGTTCGAAAGGAAATTCATCCCCACATAGACGAAATCTTGAGATGGAGAATGCTCGGACTTCTCTAGGTTGGGTAAGAGACCCAGTCTGGTTACTACAGACGTACGGTGAGACAGGTTGATTTTGAGGGACTCTAGCTCGCCATTGTGGATCAATCAATCATCGAAATATTGGAGGATTGGGATACCCAGTGACCTTAAGTGGGCTGCAACTACTCCCATGACCCTGGTAAACGCTCTGGTTGCGGAGGCTAGACCAAACGGCAGAGCGCGAAATTGGAAGACCTCTCCTTCCAAGCAAAACCGGAGTTCCTGTGAGGAGGAAAAATAGGGATGTGATGATACGCATCCTGAAGTTCGATGGAGACCACCCAGTAGCCCGGCTTTATGGCATTCCTGACTGAAGCTGCTGTTTCCATCTTGAAGGGTTCCTCCTGCAGAAATCTGTTTAGGGAGGAAAGATTGATAATTAGACGAAACTTTCCCCCTTCTTGGGTACCAGGAAAATCATGGAGTAGAAAGCTGGAGAATGGTCATTAAACACCCTCTCCGCTGCACCCTTTTCAAGATTCAACTGGTGGAAGAACATGGGGGTCCTTACTAGAGGAGGAAGATCTCGAAACCTAAGATGGTATCCTCCTTTTATGATACGGAGGACCCAGCCATCGACCGTGATGCAAGACCAAGCCTCTGAAAAAAGGTTTAGTCTGGCACCTATGGGAATCCATGGAAGAGGGACGCTCTGCAGGAGAGATATCGAGTCCCTAGGGCCAAGCCCCCCTTTTCCTTAGGAAAGGGTGAAGGGCTTGTAAACCTCTTCCGTGTCCTTGTATGCCTCGACTGAAGGGAAGGTCTGAACTGGGGTTGTTGCTAAGACTGGGGCTGTGTGGCTTTAAAAGAATTGGGTGAAGGGCCCTATGGCCATTCAGGATGACTTCGTTTCTTGGCTGGTTTTGACAAGCCAGGCGTGGATGCGAGAGAGTGATGTTGCTGGTCTCTCAAATCTTGAGAAGCCACAGAGGGAATGAGCCGTCCAAAAAGAGTCTCTGCCTCCAGGGGAGCAGCTTTCAAAAGGTTCTTACTGTGCTCCAGTAATACCTCGAATGTGTCCTAAGCAACATCCCTGCGTAGGTGGCGAAGCTCCGGTGATAAAGCCATGGACAAGGATAATGCATGCCTTGCGAAGCTACAGTTGCTAGTGACCTAGCTTTAAGGCCTCCAGTGTTTTAACTGGAAAGTGAGCCCAAGTCCCTGTGCAAATACCTACTTGTGTCGCTGCAGTGACTAAAAGTAGGAGGTTTTAGGGGCCAGGAAGGGGTGTGAACCCGATAACTAGTAGAAGAGACCAAGGGTCTCAACATAGATGGGGGGACCACCACCCTCTACGTTGTCTAGGAAACTCCTGGCCCTTACAAAACCTGTGGGACAGCTCCTTTACCATAGCCGAGTGAGGAAGCAACAAGAGATCTGGACAAGAGGCAGACCCAGAGCGTTTCTCCAAGCTGGAGAGAATCTTAGTGTCCTCAGAGCTTGAGAGCTTGGGACACAGATCATTGGGCACTAGATGGTAAACCTAAGTAACCGTTTGTCATACGACCAGATCTGTTCCTCCTCTGCCCCTTAATCAACAGTTCAGGCGGGGGTGCCACCTGTCAGATCCATATCAAACTCGTGAGAATCCACGAGGACAGAAAGGACATCCTCATCCTGCACTCGAACTTGGGAAGCACGACCATGCGACCCAGTGCCTCTCTGTTTTTCAGACAGGGGAGACTTGGCAGTAAGCAGGACTTTGACCAGTGATTCCTCGCGCGGAACCAATGGACTGCCCTTAGTGGCAGACACGGCAGAAGTGTGAGAGCGTCTCTCAACTCTCCTGGGGCGATTGGGGGGGGGTCTGTCCCCTCCCCTCTTTCTATGGACTGCAGCATAGATCTCTCTGCCAAGGGGCCAAGGCCCTGAAGACCATGGTTATATGCAGGGAACCGTCCAATTCCGGTGGAAGGCCCCACATCCTGTAAGGGTTTAAATGAATCATAGGGAAGAGGGTGATGCTAATTAGATCCCCTTTCCTAGTAATACTTTGGTATCATGAATCCAAATGCCAAGAGGGATTGAATGGTAGTCTGGAGAGAGAGGGGGGGTCTCGACCAGGTCCTTCTCCCCATTCCGATGGGCCTCGAATGACTGGTACTCGTAGCCCAATGACTGGTGACCCTCGCCCGGTGTCCAGTGACCAGTCAAGAGACTCTGATCTGTATGAAGATCCTCTTTCAGATCTGACAGACTTAGATCGAGGCCCAGCCCTTTCTGGGTGGCATGATCCTGTTGCCTACAATGGGCCACAGTGACCGAAAGAATGCTGCTCTCTGTCAACGTCGAAACTCCATTTATTTATTGTTCTATTAATAAAATATGGATGCCGTGATTTCATCTCAAGTAACAGTGAAACTTCGTCTCATCCTTGAGGAAATCCCCGAGTAGCAAGTTAGAAATTTTAAGATCACTACAAACTCTGGAACTCGCAAACTGTCTCTGTAAAACAAAGCTTTTTAGTACTCATTTGGCTTGGTTGCCTTACTAACTTTGATCACATTTGTGAATGAGTAGGCTAATTTAAGGTATTTTACTTATATTACTTACATAATAATATTTATAACAGTGTTCGATTTATCAATTGAAATAAGTTGACCTGACACACGGCCGTGGCCACTAGCTCTTACGCAGGCAGGATTTGCACGCCTTTTAACTTCTATGTTATTCCACCCCCTTTCTTTGATTTGATACAAAAGACGTAATAAACGTGATAATACAAAGCAGGTGTGCTATCAATTGAGTGTAACAACACAACAAATACTTCCGCAAGTCAGAGATAAAAACGGTCGGCACTTAATTAGGTTCTCGCGGAAACGCTCGCGGCGATAGCTGGGTCGGTTGAATTATATTTTTTACGTTTGAATACAAGAGGGCATATTGCATTTACGAAGATTACACTGAAACCTAATTAAAGATAGAACTAAAACACAAATTTCACTTGACAAAACTTATTTAATTGGTATTTATTATTAAAGTGTTGCCACCAGTTGGTATTAGTGACGTTTTAATTGATCAAAATTTCGTCGAATATTTTTATTTATAGTGTAATGAGAATGTTGTTTGGAAAGAAAATTGAACAAAATATATGACTTATTAAAAGTTTAAAATTTCATGATGTTGATTCAAATTTCCGGGCACTAACCACTGCTTTTGACAATAAAACGAGCAATATACAAGGTGTCATTTACTAATTTTGATCGCGATTTTTTTCACCTTCAACAAATAGGGGCCATTTTTTTTAAAAAAAATTAATTTTTTATATTTTTTATTTTTAAAAAATGGGATCCACGCCTGACCCCACGTTATAAGCGGGTTAGCGAGTTATCAGGGCGCGAGTTATCGAGGGAGCGGTGTATATATATATACACACACACACATATATATATATATTAAGAATAAATTAAGGTGATGCAAACTGGACTTATCGAGTACTGGATACAAATAAAAAGCAAAAAACCAGCTTGGTAATAATACTTATTATAACAAAAAGGAATAAATTCCAATGCTATATAATTAATATTGAACCAGAGTTCTAATATAAAACACACATAAGAATGAAAAGACTGGTGTGCGACCTGCTTTCCTGAGCTAAAATAGCCAACCAATCAGATTGAAGGAAATTAAATTTCCGATGCTTTTGGGTTGTTTTTTTTTAAGGTAAAAACAAACAAAAGAAAACCAACTGGCTGGCGTCAGGGATAGGGGAAAAAAAAATAATACCTACTCGAGCAAGAATACAATACAGAATTCTCAAAAGGCAATAATTAATCCCCCAGCAAAACAATGCATGAAAGGGGAAATGACTACTAACCAAGATTATGAAAAGGATGTTTCTTGGTACCAAAATTGTAAAAAGTCTCATGAGAGCTGATATTTTCAGACAAGGAAAATGGTCAAGGGTAAATACCACCTGTAATTTACGATAAACATTAGGAAGTAGCGTAAATCGCTATGTGGACTCGTCAGCAAAGGCTTTTTCTTTAAGTGATAATTTTTACTGTCTTCATCAAGATGATGACTGGAAAAAGAATGAGGAAATGTGGTTTACATGTGTGTGACTGTGGGGTTCACACTGGTGGTTCTATTCACTAGAACTTTCTGGTCAACCATCCTACAGTCGGGTATTTTCCGTCACGGAAATAGATTAGCTACGCAACAGTAACAGATTAAACTATTACTGATATTAAAATAAAAATTTCAGTCTCAAACTCAAGCTCAAAAGTTTATGATTTTTAGGCCAGATCATAATTGGACCCAATTGATGATAAATGCATAACGTTAGGTGAATTGATAACAATTATGAGCAGATGCAACATGCCTTAATGATGATAATGATGTCATGATGGTGATGATTACAAAAATCATGACAATGATGACAGTGGTTATCATGTAGTGATGGTGGTGATGGTAGTGCTGCAGAGGCACTGACAAGCCTTGAACTTGAGAAGAACAAGCTCCATGTGACCATGGTGGTAAGGGGAGATTATGACATGAAATTTCATTCCCTCTTACATAATGCCAAAAATGTATGGACAAATAGGAAACTGAAAAGATGTGACAAAAACAGAATTAGAAAACTTCATAAGAAATTAATAATAAATATCGAAACAAACACCACGATGCAGGTGAATAAAGAAGCTAAACTTACTGAAGTGTTGGCCATGTCCCCATTTGACAGCTGTCAATCAAAAAAAAAAAGAGAAGAGATATTTGAGTCTATGCTAGGAATATGTACCGAAGAGGAACAAAAAAGAATGGTAATAATAAATATAAATTGACTTTGGACTTTAGCAATCTGATTGGATAAAATTCAAATTTAATAAAATCAGTCATCCAATTAATTTATTTCAAACTGAAATTCTGGTACAAATTTGGGTAAGGGATATATAATTTGTCCAAAGACGGATATTATTAATCTATAATCTAGCAATCTGATGAAATTCGTTACAGACTGATAATTAAAAAAGCTATATTCTCAGTAATGTATGAAATTAACAAGTGAAGAATTCTTTGCCTTTAATACTATAACCTGTTTAAATTATTTAACTATAGAAACTTCTCAAATTTGTAGAACTTTAGGCATATCAAACTTGTGCAATTTTCAAAAGGGGCAGGGTGGGGAGCTATAAGATAAACTTAAACAGATACAAGTTTCAGCATATGGGAACAAAATTTGGGTTTCAACTTGTAAAAGCTTATAAACTGTCAGTATACTCTATCCTGCAGCCATCTTGTTATCTTTTATAGTAGGTTAAAACAAAATATTACTTAGCTTGCCATTAAACACTTCAAAAATGATCTTTCAAAATAGACGGCTCAGCTGGAAAAGGAGACAGTAATTTAGCTGGCAGTGGGTTAATAATAATAAGACTGATTCTATATTCCATTTACAATACAGTTTGTCAAGATTTTGATACAATTTTGTTAAACAAATCTGCACTTTAATTAGTTGTAAATTATCACTGATCATACTTCTGGGCTTGAATTGCTTGCAGTCTTTCAAAATGTATAAAGTTTCATGCACAGTGACTTAACACCTGTATTAAGTCTTACATGCTGACAGATTGCAAGCCTGCCACTTCATCTAAATTTGGAACACACACCAATGCTTAATGACAGTTAAATTTGCTGAAGGGATTTTAATGATGATTATGATTTACCATACATCTCCATGAAGAAGAAGCTTTTGATAACATGTTTGGGGGAGTTGCAAAACCCTGATCATGAAATACAGTACACGCTAAATATTTGGCAGTTGTTAGGTTTCAGCTTTATTGGAAGAAAATTCAGTCAGGACCAAATTAAACACCTTGAAACATATTTAGGAGAAAGAAGTGCAAATTCAAGAAAACTTGTTCTCTAAAAGAGGCATATATAGATGAATGGATATGTTCTGAAAAAAAAAACTGGTCTAAAAGGAAAACTATCTGCATGACAACATTTGTGAACTACCTTGAAGATGCGTCTTACATTAAAATAACTCACAAATATGACAGGTGATAAGCAATAAGTTCATATTACTTCACACCCTATCTACTGGCAAATATCATGTACACAACTACAAACTGCAAAACAGATCTTTTATTCTCTGATCTACCATTGATCACAGTCATTCATTATACTTATGTTTCAGGAAGAAAGCATAGACCCTAGATCTGCTGGTACATTATACGTTATTATTTAACTTCTCATTTTGATGTGTTTTGATATGTTAAATCGCCTGAAGCTGTCACTGCTAAAACATTGTATCAACCTCACATGCGCACACGAGGGTGATATAAAGTTCTACTGATTAACCCATTAACGTCATTGGCAGACTGACGTCAGAGATTTGGACAATTGACGATGAAATCTAAGTGTTCTGTTTATAGTATGCAGCTAAAGCATGCATCACACTCAACCTATAAATGAATGTTTTGTTGTGTGCTGTCCATTCATCTGTCTGTCTGTTTACCTGGTGGTCAGTCCCTACTTCTGTTTGTTCGTACCTTAATTTTATATCAGTTTTAGTACTAAAATTATCAATGGAAAAATCTGAAAATTTCTGTTTATCTTAATTTCTCTTTTTCATTTTCGAAATTATTTTTCATGTTCACCTTTATGATTTCAATCATTGAAATCCAGGGATCGCCCTGTGCATCGCCAATGTCGCAAATTGCGATTTTTTTTCCTGATTGGCGACAAAATATACCATCTGGCGATTTTTTTGGCGACAACATTTTTGGCTGTTAAAACTTGTATATACAATCTTGGGTTTGGAGTGGAGGAATTCAAAGGCACCATGAAAGGAAGCAGCAAACTTGGGTATACAATGCACCGAAATCTATCTATTGTTACATAAACAAATCCATTGTTCATATTGACCGCTTATGCTGACATCTGGCCTGAGTACTGTATGCGGTGATACACTCCAATGGTCATGCTACTGGACTAGCTATAATCGACCAAACGACCGCTAATCCTTTTTTTTTTTTTTGTTTGGAAAAATGTACCAGAAAAAATAAAAATAAAAAAAAAATTGCTGAAACTTCAAAGAAAACTGATTACCTTTGAAGCCCCAATCGTTCTGTATAAATACGAAGTAAATGAAAAATAAAATTCAGTCTCAATCAGAACTATATACTGTAATGGGTAAACGTAAGTTAGACTTTTCGTGTTCATCATCTCATCCTAAGATTAAGTTGACTGACTTTTTAAAATGGCTTTTTATGAGGGGCCAATTCCAAAGTTCTAAAAAGCCATATATTCGGGGACGGACAAAGGATTGATCACAAATAAAAAGATTAAGTTAACAAAATTAACAGCATTTGGATTAGGATCCAAGTGCATCCGACAACCCAGTAACTGAAACAGATGTTATACCTGACAGTCCAACATCATCTACTTGTAGTGCAGCTGGTAGTAATGCTTTAAGTACAACACCACATCATGATGAACGGACACCGAAATCCCGAAAATTTCTTGACAGTTGGAAATTTGGGCGTCCGTGGCTGAGATATGATAGAAAATTAAAACTGATGTTCTGTGATATGTGTTTCATACTTTTCGGACAATCTTCAAGAATTTTACATTCAACGATTAGGTCCATCCCGATTGAATATTTCCAAGGTTACCGTTTATTCTCATACATAAATTGATTTTACGCAAATGTATTCATGTATAAGGCTTTCTTGTCCTATAAGAGGTCAACTATTTTCAATAAATCCTATACACATAGGAGGCATACTCTCGATTTTCCGTGTGCTGATTATCTGTGTCAGTGAGGGCAAAAAAAAAAAAGAAGAAAATATTATCAAGAAAACTAGTCTTGAACGGTAGTCTTCAGAAACTTTAGAAAACTATATTGAAACATGTACATAATAAAGCTTTGAGGCACACGACAGGATGTATCAATCACACCCCTGTGACCCTATGACACTGAAATATACACGGTTCTCGTCTAGCTAAGACAGGCAGCTTAACATTCTACTGTTCAGCCGACACAAGAAATTTACAAATACTGAGTCTGTAATAAACTGGATACAGTGTATCATTTAATATGATAAAAAGTCGGTCAGTTTATACAACTGTTTAAAGACAATTAAAAGGTAAGGCGGTCAGAGATAAACAGACACCTTTCAGAGATTTATTGAATTGGCTCACAATAGCTAATGTGATGTGTCAGGTCAAATCCTTTGAGCACTGCTGAGGGAGAGCCCATTAGGCTAATTTGCATAGGTAAAGTACACTAAGTGGAACAACCCAATTTGTCTGAAGTACATCAAAGAGAGAGAATCTAATGAGAATCAGCACGTACGATTGTGAAGGAGACTTCGACTTTGAAACTGCATTCAGCAAGCGGGCAGCCGTAAAGTAACGATGCATACTCATGTGACATTCGATTTTATTATTTTTATGAAACAACATTTTAATAGTGCAAAACATTAAAAATAAGCATACAAAACAGTCATGCAATGATTTATTCTGTTATATTGTGGTATTGTATTGTTTGCTGTCAATAAAGTAATAAATACTCCATCTTTTTCAATTTTCGATGCCTACGACATCAATAGACATGGAAAAATACCTACTCCTTGCTTGGTGACACTTTTTGAAAATTGGCGACAAAATATTGAGATTTGTGATTTTTTTGGCGACAACTTTTTTAAAGCCAGCACCATCCCTGAAATCCATATTAGCACCCTGCATAATGATTTAAAAACCTTTTTTTAATTGGACTTATACTGTGCAATTTTATTTGGTATACACATAAATTTTTATTGAGAGCTGTCTTAATATTAATTAAGCGACAAAAAAACAACAACCTGTAGCCAATTAAAAGTTATATAATAAAACAATTATTGACATTTGATTCGGTTGATACAAGAATTTATCAACTCCAGAAAAATTATATTCACCTTGGGCTTGGCGCTCAATGAATATCCCATTTCTGGGGATGATAAAAATGCAATAGTGGTATAGTACATGTACATTGATCATGAATGCT
Organism: Margaritifera margaritifera; assembly: GCA_029931535.1. Taxonomy (NCBI): domain Eukaryota; kingdom Metazoa; phylum Mollusca; class Bivalvia; order Unionida; family Margaritiferidae; genus Margaritifera; species Margaritifera margaritifera. The sequence goes on along the minus strand of JAQPZY010001359.1, from coordinate 314,857 downwards.
ATATCATCTTGAGTGTGTATGTAATATCAATGGATCTCACAAGACCGATAGCCTTGAGTGTGATTTACTGCTGTCACATATTTATGACAGATGATACAGCTTTCATTATCAATGTACTATACTGATTATGCTTTTTATTATATACCTTAAAGGAATACCCATTTATTTTAATTATTGGAACTATTTTTGTATAGTGCAGAAGGTTATTACTAAGGTGCTGAAGTGCTGCATATTGTGTGGATCCCATTTCTGGATACACAACATGTATATTCTCATGAGTGTTTTTACCGTATTTTTTGGAGTATAAGTAATTATTTTTTAACCTGGAAGTCTGGGCTTCGTCTTATACTCCAAATTGACTTATATATTGATCATGTCAAATTGACTTATATATGGATTATGTCAAATTGACTTATATATGGATTATGTCAAATTGACTTAAATATGGATTATGTTGTTGAAATTGACTTATATATGGATTATGTCATTGATTTATATATGGAGTATGTCATTGACTTATATATGGATTATGTTGTTGAAATTGACTTATATATGGATTATGTCATTGACTTATATATGGATTATGCCATTGACTTATATATGGATTATGTTGTTGAAATTGACTTATATATGGATTATGTTGTTGAAATTAAGTACCGGTAATATCATGCTTTTGAGATGTACATGTAATTGGCAAAATCGAAAACAGGTCACATACATGTAGCTGTACCACCAATTCATGAAATAAAAGAAAACAGTTAAAGAGTTCACTATTCATGAGCCGCATAGTACTTATGGTCTATACTCTGTAGTGTACTGTACTTATGCAAAGCATATCGTTTGTTCCTAAAAAACAAAAAATTTGAATGGATTTTGCTTTGTACATTTTTTTTTTTTTACCATACAGTACCTCATTCCTCCTGATCACATTTTAGCCATAGGTCCAATGATATTTGATTTACCAGTATTTTATTTGATGCACTCAAGCGATTACCAGTACATCATTTTCATTGATATAATTGATCCTACAAAGGGATGTAATCCATATTAACGACTCAAATGTTCGATGAATATTTATAAAATACCACAGATTAATTATATAGCTTTCATTTATTCACAATACTGTCATATATTAACTAAAAAATGCCCATAATATTGGTTAAAATTCAGAACAGAAATTGACTACTTGTAGATCATCAATGATCCGGGTTTAGTTTTGCATTTCAGCTTAAAGCAAAATGTAATGTCAACACATTAACCGTATTTATTTTTAACAAGCTGTTGTCTTGGCATCTCTCTTTGATTATAATTGATGAATTGGTCTTTAGTTTCAGACAACAATCAAAGCCAGTTACTGTTTAAACCCTGATATTGACTTCGGGTAATAGGCAATGCCGGTACCCCTTTGTTCTCTATCATTAATCCACATCAATTACTGGTTTTATGATCTGAAGTGGATTGAGAACCACAAGAAATGATGCAATATTGGTACCACTAATTTATCTGGATATGTGTACCATTTTATCCAATCAGAGAATAAATTACATCCGTGTTCAAGTAAATGTGAACCCCATAGATGTATGTCGGTGAATTTGAAACCAAGCAAAACATCGACTAGAGATATCAAAAATGAAAATGTGGATCAAATTTTGCATTTATGCAAGCTGAAATATCTCAGTATCACTTAAAAGTGTATACAACAGAATACTTGTGGAGTTTGGCTTTTTAATTCTAAGCGACGAAGTACACTGCAAATGAAACTGGTGAAAAAAAGCATGTTACCGTTGGTGACTTCAATTTCCCAATTAATCTGCAATAGCGTACAGTGATACCATTAATATTCATGAAAAAGGAAGTTACTACCAAAAAAGATGAAGCCAAGGTGTTGATCTAGCTTCATCTTATACTCCACATTGCTTTATATATAGATGAAGGATGGAAAATTAAAACAATTAGCAAATTCGACTTATACTCCACACTGACTTATAGGCTGATACATTGGATTTACTTGGTGTCGGTGTCAATAATTTGAATCCTCCTTTGTTTTGGAGAATTTTGTTGATACATGTGTACAAGTGGTTGACAGTGATGTTGCAATACAACAGTTTTGTACACCAAATCATTTCACCGATTTCACTGTTCAGACTGGATGCAGATGATGTGAAACTCAAAGATGGTCTGTGATCTCCATGTGACAATTAGTGGGTAGTTCAGTATACTTTTAAACATTGTCAAAAAGACTGCTGGGTTTCTGTTGCTGAACAGAATTTAAACTATTCATAATTATTTAACAATACTCTTTTTCTGATTTTGTAACTAATGTTAACTTCTTGAGAATTATGTGGTGTGGAGGTAATTCATATGATGTCTTAAAATAGTTCCATTTTTTTTACTGTCATCATACAGAATCAGAAAATGCTATCAGGTAATACAGATGTATATATTAGATTGCCGAAAAATGATTAGTTGGAGCTATACTTGTATCACAACCTCATGAATAGTGAATAATTGCATAATGGCAGATCTGGGTCAATGGTATTCACAGATAGGTGTTAAGTTAGACACGAGTCCACATTCTGTGACACTATCTGTACTCGCTTATAAGTTGTGTCCAACTGCAAACTGCATAGACCCATATTTGCCATCGCATAATGTGATGGCTTATCTGGATTTATGCAGTCTGTTGGAGTACTCAGTAGAACAAACAACACAGACCCTGATCTGCTAGCACATTATGCGATGGCAGATCAGTGTCGATGTTGTTTGCAGTTGGACCTGACTAACAAGCAATATGGTACTCTAATGAAAAGATGTTTATGGGTATCAGAAACACCTGCCCTGTTTGTAAGAGAAAACATAAGGACCAGCTGCCTGTTGATGAGTTGACATGCTGACAGTTCTGAAAAAATATTTATAAAGATGCATTGATCAAAAAGGCATTTTTTAAATATTTAAACAGGGCTTTACAAATTTTATAAAAGTCAGCTTGCTCCAAAACATGACAATATAACATCACAATCAAAGTTTAGAAGAAAGGTAAAATATAAATTTTAAACCATTTTGGTTAACATGTACAAGTGTTTGTTGCTGTATTTTTGAAGAAAGGTTGCACTGGTCTCAACAGGATATTTAAAGTCACTGACACTGACTCTATGTTTAAATCAGAAATAAAGACACTTATTTTAACTGTGCAAAAAAAGATCTGCATACACTGTATTTGTTATAAGTATGGTTTTTTTGGTGGGGGCGGGGGTAAAACTAATTTTATTGATGTAATACTTACCTGTTGCTATTGTTTTGCTGGCTCTTTTCCAGATGGAAAATACCCCAACCTTATGATGAGAATTCATCCTCCCATAGGGCGAACCAGAAGATTCCAGAACAATGTCGTCCCTGGTCCATGACTCAGATACCTTGCCCATGCACACTGTCCGTCATTCCTTTTTAGGACACAGCCTAAACTAGTGGGACATCAGTGCGGAGCAGGAGGAGGGAATTTGGCAATAGCAACAAGCAGGTATTACATCATTAAAATTTGTTTTACTCCCGCCCCCCCCCCCCCACCCCACTGTGACTGGGGATCTTAATCAGGAGTGGAACAACTGATGGAAGCTGTTTTTTTGCTAAAAAATCTGGTTGGCAAAGGAGAGAGACTGACTCTAAATTTCCACTGAACCTCATACAGCCTTGCTCTATGGATAGGGCATAAAGCTCGCTCCTTTGTCTCGCAGACGCTAAGGAGAGCAAGAAAACAGTCTTGAGGGTAAGATTCTCAAAAGAAGCTTAACCCAAAGGTTCATAGGGGCATTTATTTAGAGACCACAAGACACAAGAAAGATTCCATTTAGGCATTTGCAAGTGAGACACTGGTCAAAATAGCTGCTCAGGTCTGCTAAGTGAGAGTCTGACCCAAAGGCCAGGCCTTTCAAAAATTTAAGAGTATTGGATAGGGCTGCCCTATAGCCCTCGATAGTAGAAACTGAGCATTGTTTCTCTTCATAAAGGAAGAGAAGAAAATCAGCCACTGTGCTCAAAGAGGGACAGCTAGGATTGACACATTTTCTACTACACCAATCACAAAAGATTCTCCATTTGGCATCATAGACCTTAGACACTGATCGTCTCCTGGACAGAATGATGCACTTGGCAACTTTGTTAGTAAACTTCTCTTTGCAGAGAGATCGTTTGAGATGAGCCAAGTGTGAAGGTAGAGAATCTGTGGGCTGTTGTGTAGGAGAGCCCCTGTGCTGTGACAGGTCTTTCTCTGGGGTAATATCCTGGGATGATCCACCAGCAGATCGAGACAGTCCTCCAAAATATTCTTCCTGACAGGAATATGGCAAAATTGGAGGGTAACTCCTTCCGAGGTTGCCCAGTAAAGGAGATTCCAAAGGTGCATGTGTACCTCCTTATCTCCTGAGGTATGCTACCACTGACGTTTTGTCGCAGACCATCACACAGTGACCTCTTATGTTGTTGATGCACCCCTGAGGGGCTAAGAACACTGCCCTCATTTCCAAATTGTTAATGTGGATGACAGATTCTTCCTGGGACCACAAACCCTGAAGAATCAATCCTTCTGGCTCCAGATGAGCACCCTACCCTGAATCTGACTCATTGGGGGCATGGATGGGGACTCCGGCCAGAAACTGGTCCTGATTTGTCCAACAAATCAGATGATAGTGGAAATCCAGACCTAGAGAAATCTGCGCATTCAGAGGGTCCCTGTGTGGTTTCCAGACTGCTAAAAGGAGAAACTGGAGGGGATGCAAGTGCATTCTGCCTTGGGGAACCAGGTCCGCTGCGGAGTTCAAGGTCTGCAGAAGAGAAAGAAAAAGACGAGTCAGCGTGGTCTTTGCTCTCAGCACCTCCAACAAAGGCAGGATCTTGTCTACTCTGTCCCGAGGGACACAGACAAATCCTCCGTTTGTCAGGAAATTCATCACCACGTTGAAAAAATCTTGATATGGAGTGAGCTCCAATTTCTCTAGGTTGGGTAAAAGACCAACAGCGAGACAGATCTAATTTGAGGGGCTTTAGCCAGCCATTGTGGATCAAGCAATCGTCAAAATATTGGATTGGGATACCTAGTGACCTTAAATGGGATGCAACTACTCCCATGACCCTGGAAAATGCTCTGGGTGCGGAAGCTAGGCCGAATGGCAGAGTTTGAAATTAGAAAACCTCCCCAACCAAGCAAAATTGGAGGTATTTCCTGTGAGGGGGAAAGATAGGGATGTGAAGGTATGCTTCCTGAAGATCGATGGAGACCATCCAGTCACCAGGTCTTATGGCATTTCTGACTTAGGCTGTGGGAGGTTCCTCCTGCAGAAATCTGTTTAGGGAGGAAAGGTTGATAATTAGATGAAACTTTCCCCCTTTCTTGGGTACCAGGAAAATCCAGGAGTAGAAGGCCGGAGATTGGTCATTGAATACCCTCTCCACTGCACCAGATTCAACTGGTGGAAGAACATGGGGGACGTTACTAGAGGAGGAAGAACCTGAAACCAAAGCCGTTAACCACCTTTTATGATAGAAAGGACCCAGCCATCGACCATTACGGGAACCAACAGAAGAGGGACACTTTACAGGAGAAAGAGCAAGTTCCTAGGGCTGTCCACCCTTGTCTTTAGGAATGGGGGAAGGGCCCACAAGCTTCCTTTCTGGGCCTTTGCAGCGTGACCTTTTAGGGCCCAACTGCTGTGGGGGAGCTCTGAAATGGGGTTGTTGCTTTGATTAGGGCTGCACAGCTTTAAAGATTTAGCCAACAGACCCTGTTGCTAATCAGGATGATTTTACTTCTTGGCCGGTTTCGAAGGGCAGAAGCAGATGAGAGGGACCTGTCTTGTTGGCCTCTCAAATCCTGAGAAACCACAACGGGGATGAGCCCTCCGAAGAGAGTCTCTGCCTCCAGGGGATCAGCCCTCAGAAGATTCTTACTGTGCTCTAGTGAGACGTTGGATGTGTCCAGAGCAACATCCCTGTGGAGGTGGCTGATAAGGCCATGGACAAGGATAACACATGTCTAGAAGTTTTCTCCACTGCTTCGAACAAACAATGAAGGGCAGTTGGTGGCAGAGATTCCTCCTTCAGCAGGTTGAATGTGGCTGCTGAAAAGAGGTTGGCATGCTAGGCTATGGTTACTAGTGACCTAGCCTTTTGTTCTAAGGTTTCCAGTGTTTTCACTTGGAGGTGAGCCCAGGTCCCCGTAGAAATACCCAATAGTGCTGCTTCAGCATCTAAAGTGAGCAGTTTAGTGGGCCAGGAAGGGGCATGAACCTTATAGCTAGATGCAGCGACAATGGTCGCAATGTAGAGGGAAGACAGACCACCCCTTATGTTGTCTAGCAAAGTCTTGGCCGTTGCTAAATCTTTGGGAAAGCTCCAGAATCAAAACTGAGTGAGGAATCAACTAGCTCCAGAAATTTTTTCCAAACTGGAAAGACTTTTAGGGTCACCAAAACCCGAAGGTTTGGGACAACGGTCACTGGGCAAAAGACGGTGAAATGTAGTTTTTTGGGGGGTAAAACTAATTTTAATTATGCAATACTTACCCATCACTATTATATAGCTTTATTCCTTTTTCGTGTCGAAAAACTCGTCCGTTCGATGTGAAAACATTCTCCCACTTAAAGTGGAGAATTTGTCAACAAGCCACGTCACGCCCGTGCATCTCTCTGCGCCTGCGCGAACATTCATCTTTTTCATAGACGAAATTACGCCAGGGCATCAGAGCGGGGTGGGAGGAGGGCATTTGATAATAGTGATGGGTAAGTATTGCATAATTAAAATTAGTTTTACCCCCCAAAAAACTACATTTTAATAGCAGCAATACATTTACCCATCACTATTATATAGCTGAATTTGTCAGTTAGGTGGGTCGGCTGATGTTAAACTGATCAAAAACAGAGGAAAAATGTAAACTACTCACCATTTGAGGGGAGATGTCCACTTTACTATTTGCTGGAGTCCTTCTGGGCCACATGTTGTGCCGCAACTATGGGACCCAGAGAAAATATGCCTGCGCTTTGATGTGCTAATGAGCGGAGGTAGAAGGACGAAAAGGTAGTATGGGATCGCCAAAATGCTGCCTTCATGACGTCCTCCAGAGACGAGTGATTTAGATAGGCCCATGAGGCAGCGACGGCTCGAACCTCATGGGCTTTTAGTTTCATAAAGGGAAGGTCTCTATCAGTAAGGGACTGGTAAGCTCTTTTAATTGTGGTGACAATCCACCTTGAAATCGTGGAGGCCAAAATATCAACGGAGCCCTTAAGAGGTAGGAAAAGACGTTTCCTGCCCTTTCTTTTCACTTTTGAAGCATTTAGATAGAAACGCAGTGCCCTAACTGGGCATAAGAGCCTATCTTGATCATCCCCAGCACAGATTCGACTAAGACTGGGGATGTCTATAGGTGATGGAGCTACCGCAGGTAATTGATTTTTGGCTAAAAATCCTGGCTGACAAAGGAGGGAAACGGATTCAAAATTGCCATCAAAACGGAGACAGCCAGTGTCCACCGACAATGCATGAATCTCGCTACGTCTTCTCGCAGACGCCAAAGCGAGTAAAAATACCGTCTTGAGTGTGAGATCCTGAAAGGATGCCTCACTCAATGGTTCATAGGGGGTTTTTGTTAAGGACCATAAAACACATGATAGATTCCATCTAGGCGTCAGAGAGCGAGTGACAGGTCTCTGAAGCTCAAAATACTTAATGAGATCGGCAAGGTGTGGATCTGAACCAATCTCCGAGCCCTGAGAGAATTTAAGTGTTAGAAATGGCAGCTCTATAGCCCTTGATAGTAGATACTGAACATCTTTTGTTCTCGAAAAGGAACAAAAGGAAATCAGCAATGGCAGTTATAGAGGAACAGCTGGGATCAACACGTTTCCTACTGCACCAATCACAAAGATTCTCCACCTGGCATCATAGACCTTGGATGTAGAAGCTCTCCTGGCCTGAATGATGCAACTGGCAACCCGGCCCGAAAACTTGTTCTGGCGGATAGATCGCTTGAGATGAACCAAGCGTGAAGGTGGAGAATGTGTGGGCTGTTGTGTAGGAAGGAGCCTCTGTGTTGTGACAGAAGATCCCTCCGTTGAGCGAGAGATCTGGGTTGATCTATCAATAGATCTAGAAGATCGTTGAACCACGATCGTTGGGGCCATAACGGAGCTATGAGAATGATCCGGGCAGTGGAAGTTCTTACTTTTTGCAGCACTTGGGGAAGCAATTGGAACGGTGGGAAGGCGTATGCGAACAGACGATCCCACTGGAAGCTGAACGCATCCACTGCCCACGCTCTCTGGTCCGGGACTGGGGAGACGTAAAAGGGGAGTCTGTTGTTGAGCCTGGTCGCAAACAAGTCCAATAGGGGCCTTCCCCATAGTGAGAAAAGGGACTCTGTCACTTCGCGGTGAAGAGTCCATTCTGTGAGAACTGATTTGCCTGGCCTGGACAGACTGTCCGCTAAGATGTTCTTTTCCCTGGGATGTGGCGAACTCGGAGGGAGATGTTCTCCGAGGTAGCCCAGCGGAGGAGGTTCCAGACCTCCATGCAAAGAGAAGGGGCATGTGTGCCTCCTTGACGTCGGAGATACGCTACGACGGACGTGTTGTCGGAGGAGACCATGACACAACGACCCCTTACCCTGTCGACGCACCCTTGTAATGCTAGAAAGACAGCCTTCATTTCTAGGTTGTTTATGTGGAGGGATGACTCGTGTAGGGTCCAAAGGCCCTGAAGAGTTATCCCCTCTGGCTCTAGATGAGCACCCCAACCGGAATCTGACGCATCGGCGAACAGGTAGGAGTGGGGATCCGGAGCGTGCATGGGGACCCCAGCTAGGAATCTGTCTCGACTCATCCACCATCGCAGATGATGATGGAAATCTGTTCCTAGAGGAATCGGAGCTGATAGAGAATCCTTGTGTGGTTTCCACCTTGCAAGTAGGAGAAACTGTAGAGGGCGCATATGGAGCCGTCCTAAGGGAACCAGATCTGCAGTGGCGTTCAAGGTTCCCAGTAGGGATAGGTAAGGGCGAGCAGACAACACGGTTTTTACTCGTAGTGTCTCTAAGAGTGCCAGGATTCGATCTATACGCTCTCGGGGAATCCGGACTAAGTTCTGGTTTGTGAGGAAGTTGATTCCTACATAAACGAAGTCTTGGGATGGAATCAGTTCTGACTTCTCGAGGTTGGGTAAAAGACCCAATCGAGTTACTGTGGACCAACAACGGAACAGATCCTGCTGGAGGGACTGAACCTGAACGTTGTGGATTAACAGTCGTCGAAGTATTGGAGGATCGGAGTTCCCCGTACTCGTAGATAAGACGCTATTACTCCCATAACTCCGGTGAAAACTCTGGGTGCGGAAGCTATTCCGAACGGTAGAACCCGGAATTGAAAAACTTCCTGGTCCAAGCAAAACCGGAGATATTTCCGATGAGGTGGAAAAATCGGAATGTGAAGATATGCATCTTGAAGGTCGATGGAGACCGCCCAATCCGATGGCCGCATCGCATTTCGGATTGAGGAGGTGGTCTCCATCTTGAAATGTTCCTCCAAAAGAAAACGGTTTAAGGGGGAGAGATCGATAATAAGGCGAAATTTCCCACTTTCTTGGTGACCAGGAAGATTCGGGAGTAGAATGCAGGGGACTGATCGTTCAGGACCCTCTCGACTGCCCCTTTTTGTAAAAGGGTATTTACCTCTTCCCTTAGTTTCACCAGATTGGACTGATGAAAGAATACGGGGGTCCTTGATAGTGGAGGTTGTTCCTGAAACTGAATACGGAAACCCTCGCTTACAAGAGAAAGGACCCACCCATCGTCCGTGATACTTGCCCAAGCCTCTGAAAAGAGGCCTAGGCGAGCCCCTACGGGGATGTTTGGGAGAGGAATGGATGGCAGGAGAGGGTGCGAGTCCCTAGGGCCGTCCCCCCCTTCCTTCCTTGGGAAAGGAAGGTGGGTTGTAGAACTTCTTCCTAGGGGCTCCTCGGCGTCTAGGTCCACGCCTAGGACCTGACTGACGAGGAGGTCTCACTTGAGGTTGTGCACTATATTGAGGTTGTGCACTATATTGGGGCTGTACCTGCTTAAAGAATTTAGCAGGTGGCCCCTGAGGTCGATGCACATTAGTACGCTTCCTGGCCGATTGCGATGGGCCAGGTGCAGTTGTGAAGGACCTATGTTGATGGTCCTTCAAATCTTGTGAGGCCACAGTGGGAATGAGACCTCCAAAGAGACTCTCAGCTTCCAAGGGAGCAGCCCTTAGAAGGTCTTTACTGTGGCTAAGTAAGACCCTCGAGGAGTCCAGTGCAACATCACGACGGATGTGTAGGAGTTCCGCTGAAAGGGCCATTGCAATAGCGAGTGAATGCCGAGATGTCTTGGCAACAGCTTCCAGCACACGCTGTAATGTGGCTGGATTTAGAGAGGCCTCCCTCAGCATACTAAACGACGTAGCTGAGAAGAGGTCCGCATGAGAAGCTATGGTGGTCAGAAGACGGACCTTCTGCTCAATGGCTTCGATCGTCTTAATAGGAAGGCGTGCCCAGGTTCCCGTTGTCAAGCCGACTTGAGATGCATCTGCATCCAATTGAGGAGGTTTAACGGCCACTTCGGGGAATGTACCCGGTAACTAGAGGCAGAGACCAAAGGTCTTAAAGTAGAGGCTGGGACAGCCCACCCTTTGCGCCGTCTAGCGATGTCCTGGCCTGAGGAGAACCTCTGTGATATTTCCTCAATTGTAGAGGAATGCGGAAGGAGCAGAAGATCTGATTGTGATTGAGCCCCGGAGATCTTTTCCAAACTGGAGAGGATCTTCTTGGACTGTGACCCAGACGGTTTCGGGCACAAATCCGTAGGTAGTAGGCGGTAAACTTCATTTCCCGCCTTATCAAAAGACCATATCTCTTCCGCTTCCTCTGGTTGAGGGAAGCTGGGTCTATCAGTCGGTTCCAGTTCGTACTCGTTGGAATCGACGATGATAGATACAGCATCATCATCTAGAACACTCCGAGCAGGAGGGTGGCCGGGCGACACAATGTCCTTTGGAGAAGGTAACAGAGGCGCACTATGCGCCATTTCCCGTAGTTGCTGAGTAGGGGCTCTAGGTGTTCTAGATCTTTCAGGAGAAAGACGAGACCGCTTGCCTTTCGCGGATGATGCTAGGCGTCGGGATCTACTAGTGGATGCTACCTGGCGAGGAGGCGATGGCGGAACACGAGCCGCAACATCGTTTCTACTCAGAGTCCAGGGTCCAGTAGCCCAAGGGGGCACAAGGGGCCAATTATTATGAGATGTTGGTCCCCATATCCCGTATGGATTCATTGGTATAATAGGGAAGGGGGGGATACCGATCCGATCCCCTTCCCTGGTCTGCGACCTTCCGTACGACGAGGCCTCTGATTGTTGATCAGTATTGTGACGTCGGTGACCGGTACGAAAAGACCGGTGGCCTATGACCGGTGACCGGCATTGGATGACCGGTCACCGGAACGATGTGACCGGTGACCGGTGATCAACCAAAGACCGGTGACCGGTGACCGGTACCGGGCACCCGGTGACCGGTCACCCGACATTGACCGGTGACCGGACAGGTCACCCGACACTGACCGGACCGGTCACCGGTCAGTGACCGGCCACAAGACATTGACCGGTGACCGGTGGACCGGTCACCCGACACTGACCGGTGACCGGACCGGTCACCGGTCAGTGACCGGTCAGAAGACATTGACCGGTGACCGGAAGACCGGTCACCCGACACTGACCGGTGACCGGACCGGTCACCGGTCAGTGACCGGTCAGACGACATCTCAGATGTCCGTCTGTCTTCATTACTACCCAAGGTGCGGTGTAGCCCCTCCACGAGAGGGTGCGACACGCTACTTTGGGAATGTTTGTAGTGGTACACTTCCTTCCTGGTGGAAGGAGGTAACACACTACTGCTCTTTTTCGTCTTCTCCCTTCCCGGGAGATGCGATTTACTCTTGGAGCGTTCACAAGCCCCTACAGGAGGGACCTCAACTATGTCCGGGGAGGCTGGTGCAGGCTCTTGGGGCCCCGGAATGTCCTTGTGAACTAGAGTGGTCTTCTTGCTGTATGTTGCCTTAGTCTGAGTACCTGTAAAAGAAAATCCAGAGAAATCAGACGATGAGGGGGATTTAACTATTATTTTATTTTTTTTTTTTTTATTTTTTTTTTTTTTTCCGCCCTCTATAAGTACGCCTGGAATCAGCAAGATTCCAGGTTTCATTGGTCCAATTGTACAAATATTGCAGCGACTGTTCCGTCTTACACTTGGAACAGGTAAGACAGTCTGAGTGTGTATCCCATGCGGCCTTCTTATGGCCACACTTACCTACAGACTGATTTGCTGACATTGTTTCTTTTATCTGAAATAAATATTATCTGAAATAATTATTATTGAAGTATCAATCAATAATAATAACAACGTATAAACTCACCTTTAAAATCTACACGTAGAAAACTCACCTTTTTTTGGTAAGTCGCGTACTCTATACATACCCGTTCACCATATACTTTGCGGGCTATCTGCACCACAGTGGTTAGTTTGCTACAGGTAAACAATATACATATATATGTTCTTCCCAAGAGATATTAGAAGCTAGTTCACTTGACAAGCTTTATTGTTCTCAGGAAAATACAGAAAAGCATGCGACGCGACACGCGTAGATAATAAAGAAACAATTGAAATAGTAGGAGAATAATATATAAATGAAATATTAATTCTGTAAAATTATGCGCCTGTTAATTGCGGCGCTATCACAGTTGTTCTATGTCGTGTTGTAATGACATAGACGACTTACCGTGTACCTGAAAAGAAACAAGACATATTGTTTACCCTAACCCCTCTAAGGGTAGAGTACACGTGGAGAACTAGAAAAACTCTTCCTAGAACTAAACACTGACGAATAGTGGCATAAAACACATATAGCCAAGACGGACAACTGTAACACAGATGAATTTAGAAGGAGGGAAGTCCGAAATGTAGTTGAAAAACCGCAGCAGACAATTTCCTCAGGTTACGTTTTTGCGACACAACCACCAGGTATGGCGTCCATGAAAAAGATGAATGTTCGCGCAGGCGCAGAGAGATGCACGGGCGTGACGTGGCTTGTTGACAAATTCTCCACTTTAAGTGGGAGAATGTTTTCACATCGAACGGACGAGTTTTTCGACACGAAAAAGGAATAAAGCTATATAATAGTGATGGGTAAATGTATTGCTGCTATTAAACTTCATTTACCGCTTTGTCAAAAGACCAGCTCTCTTCCTCCTCTGCTGCCTTGACCAACGAGTGAGAGGATGCAGGAGACCCGAAGGGAGGAGGTGCCACATTGGCCTGTTCTGTATCAAACTCATGCGAATCGATGAGGACAGAAAGGATGTCTTAACCTGCTCTCTCTCCTGGGAAGCAGGACTATGTGACCCAATGTCTCTCAGAGTAGAGAGAGAGAAGCAGGACTATGTGACCCAATGTCTCTCAGAGTAGAAAGAGAGAGAGAGAGAGATAGAGAGAGAGATAGAGAGTCCGAGAGAGAGAGATAGAGAGAGAGAGAGAGAGAGAGCGAGAGAGAGCAGATGAACCTGAGTCGGCTAACTCAGTGTGACCTTGGGAAAGGCACTTAGCTCTCATTTCCTCAGCATGATAAAGTCAATAATGTGTTAAAAGTGCCATTCAAACCAACGAAAAACAAAATAAAAACAAAAGCAAAATAAAATTGGGTATGGTCTGGGACAAGTATCATGCACCTGGGATGGTTTCATTAAATCGGGTTGAGTAGTTTCTCAACTACACATTTCATGTCAGTTACATTTTCAGTTCAGGTTTATAGATTAAAACAGTATTTTTTGCAATAAATTAAAGACAAATATGGTATGTGACAATAAACAAGTTCTCAAATCCAAAAATCCCAGAGACATATGTAGCAAGTTACATATTTTTAAAATGAGCTTCAGTCAACAAAAGTAACCATTCATGTATTCCTAATCTGTAGAAAAATAAAAATATTTGAAGCAAAATAATCCTTTTTTTTACATAGAAAAAGCCATCATAAGGCATTTGAAAATTGCACCATACAATTTTTAACAGTCAAATCTCCATAGGCCTATGTGCAATTTATCACTGACATTAAAGTTTTCTTACTTTTTAATACAGCTTTATCTTTTTATCTCAACTGTGATCAAATACTAATGTAAATCACTGAATATTTTAGAACAGAAAGCAAATTAAATCAAATGATTTATATCATTTCTCCAGCTTTTACAGGGAGTGTCAATTACTAAAGAAGCCAATGGGATTCTGGGAGGTAGAAACTCAGTAATTAAATACATTCTCAAATTTAGCTTTTATATAGTACAAAAATGTGTCGCTGAAGGGTTTTAGCTTTTGATAAATCGGAGATCTATACCCTTGGGACATGCTTTTATCAGAATGTTTTCCGTACTGAGATTGGGCCACTTCGTCAAAGAATTTAACCTTGACCACTAGGGTAATTTACTCTCCAATCAAATTAGAGTCAATGCATGTACCTACCATTGCAAACTGACAAGTCCCTGTGAATGATACCTGGCTTAGCAGCTGGAAGGGAGAAACCATATATACCTAATTTACTAAATTCACAAAAATTCAATCGTGCTAAAATAGTCTAATTTACAGCATTAAATCACTATAGAATACAATACATTTAAAGTCAATTACTATCGATTGATTGCTGATATTCTTAATGTGTACCAGTAGTTAGATTATATGAAGTGAGAAGGGACTGACGCTTTACTGTCTGAAAATAATGTCCAGGAATTCAAGATTAGAGTTCAAGATTTCGTTTTTATTGACTGCTGAGTGTTTAAACCATCTCTGATATTCTTGAGCTAAGATTTTAAAATTAGCCGCTGAGGCAGCAACATTGGATGTAAGATTGGCACCATTTTCATTTATGACAAACCAGACACCATTAGAAGACTTTTTTGTGCAAATCACACGCCAATATGACCATTCATGCAAGAAATTTAGTGACAAGATTTTCCATATGTTAATTGTGACAGCCATATTGGATGTCTGCAGGGCACTATTTTCATTTAGGACCAACTAGATATCATAAGAAATCTTCTGGTGAAAATCCTATGTCATACGATGGACATGGATGACAAATGACAGATGATGCAGAACAGGCCATCCCATTAGCTCTTCTGGTCTATGACCAGTAGAGCTAAAACTTTTCATCTCTCACATTTAGCTTTACAGTATGTCAGATAATAAACATTTCAAACACTGTACTACATGTATGCTTAATAGAGGTCTATGGGATGTTCACAAATCAGGATCTTTTATATCCACAGACAGTATTGTGAATTACATGTTGAATCATTTCATCAAAGTTGAAGGAGGATACTGTTACACCTACCTAATACTTGATATAACCAGAATCTAAATTGCTCTGCACTTAAAATACTGCTTAACTTCTCCATTACCTAGTATATCCTCATTGAAGGGGATGGGTGAGTGTCCAAACTTTACTTGAAGGGAGGAAATTCTTGGAAATACACATAGCGAAGTGTAGTAAAACCTCAGTGATACAAACTCACTTAGGGAAATCAAAATGCAAGGATATATAAACGAATTCAACAATTTTTTTAAGTGTCTGTACATGAAGTACATTACGGGTAATTGGTATTTTGATACAATTGCCATAATTAAACAATATTAAATCTGCACCTTCAGTGCATGTACATGTACTGTTTTACAGTCTGAACACAAAATAATGGCCCAGATTTATAAACAATGACAAGTTTCATGTCAACAAGGAGATGGGATGCAAGTTGAGTCACCTGAATACCTAACATATCAATGTGTTAAAATGTACGAGTTTACAGCCCAATGGCAGGCCCTAACATTGAACTGTGTTCAGCATACTATTTTACTATAAAACACAGAATTGGTTAATGCAGGCATACCACAATGTCAGGTAATCCTACGCACCTAAGGATTGTATCACGCCGTTATTTGTCTTTGGAGTAAATTCTAATTGTTTGCTTACTGCATTGAAAACATCTACCTTCACTTTAAATAAACAAATCAATTCTTGTATTTTTACCGAAAATTTGCCTGAAAATTTAAGCAGAAACAGCATACCCCGCATGCTCTAGCAAATTAAGTTTTGTAGTCTAATTCTGTGCAGACACTGTTTTACTTTCATTTTCAGACTTCCTGTTTTCAGCAGCGAATCAAATTTTCCTTACTCATTCAGTCATATGTAGGTCATTATGTTTTCAAATTTCAAGTGTCCATCTTCTTTATTTACTGGTGTATAGTTTGAGTTGTCATTTGCACTCAAGCAAAAACCTCAGTTTAAAAGATTTAGCACATTATTTTTATTTTACCAAATCAAAGTGTTGGTTATTGACCTTGACCTCGTGTTTTCTAAAAATGGAATAGTCTATTTTGTGTAAGAGGGGTTACAAAGTGGTAAAAAAATGCCTCTGCAAATGATTTGTTTTGTTGCCATGCTGAACTTATTGTTTCAGCTGCAATTAACCAGAAGTGTATGAATTCACAAGTTCAAGGTACAATATGACATTTCCATATCAAACTCGAATAAAATATTGATTTTTTGTGTGGAATTCACTTATCTCAAAGTAATAGTTTAAAGCTGTAAATACGCTACAAATACGTAATGTCGGATGCACAGGATTGGCCGACGCGCAGAATTGTACGAAATGGCTGTATAATATGACAGCAGTGAACCCCTAATTTCAAGTTGACAATCAAACTTGTGGAGTTTCTGCCAAAATACTGTTTTCTGCTTATACATGTTGTTTGGGTATAATGGATCTTACACAAGTGCTCATTTAAAATCAGTTTATGAAACGAGTTGAATAATTTCTATCTTTTGTGAGCCTTGGTGAGCAAAATATTGAAATTTTTCTAAGAGCTTCATGACTCTGAAATACTTTTGGATACCTTGGTTGTTACGCATTAATCTTTACATGATGTTATGATGTCACTTGTGATCTCATGAGGTCTTATTACATGTTACATATATAAAAATCATGACATGGGTATATTAACAGTCATGTGATAAAAGTATGTATGTATGTATATGGCTTAATGGCACATCAACACAATAATGGCTATATAGTGCCGAGTAAATTTAGGCATCCCGAAAAAGGCATACAACACAAAGATAAAGGCAAAAAACAAGCGTACACATTATAAGCTGCCCCATTCTGAATAGGAATAAGTAATGCATGGTTGACTCTGAAGATTATTGACCAATGGGTATCAATGAAATGGACCTTTGGTATGTGGTTCTTAACGAAAGTTACTGTGCAGAAACCCTTACTATCTTATTAGACTTACCATGACCATGACCTCTAGACCCCATAATCAATAGGTTTATTTGTTACCCAAAGTGCAACCCATCCACAAAGTTTGGTCAAGGAACTTACTCAAGAATTAAAGTTATTCTGCAAAACCCATTGTTCTTTGAGCCGCAATGGCTGTGACCTTAAGATCCCAAAATTGAAAGACCTCTTCAATACCTCAAGTCCATGCCCTTTACAAACTCTGGTCAAGGTACATACACTAGAGCTAATATTGTTATGCAAAAGCCATTTTAAGGTGAACTTGACTTTGACCTTTTGACTCCAAAATCAATAGGCTTCTTGCTTACCCACAGTGCAAGCTATCCACGAAGTCTGGTCCAGATCTGTGATGTAGAACTAATGTTATTGTGTAAAAACTAGTCTTTCACTCACAGTGACCTTGACCTTTGACCTTCTGACATCAACAATAGGCTTATTCCTTACCCAAAGTACAAGTTATTCACAAAATATGGTCCAGGTATATGAAGTACAACTAACATTATTGTCTGTAACATTTTGTCTTCTTCAAGTCACTGTAACCTTGACCTTAGACATTTCCACTCCGAAATTGATAGTCTTCTTCCTTAACCCATGTGCAAGCTATCCACCAACTTTGGTCCCAAATATGTGAATCAGAACTAATATTATTGTGTGGAAACCATTTTTCTTCTTTCAGTCACAGCAACCCTGATATCTGACATTTTGAATCCAAAATCAAAAAAGCTTCTTCCTTACCACAAAAGCAAGCTAACCACAAAGCTTGGTCCAGGTTTGTGATGTAGAACTAATGTTACTGTGCAGAAACCATTTTTCTTCTTCAGTCACAGTGACCTTGACATTTGACCTTTTAACCCTGAAAACGATAAACTTCTTCTTTACTTAAAGTGCAAGCTATCCAAAAAGTCTGGTGAAGACATTTCATGTAGAACTGTAGTTGTTGCGCTCAAAAAGAAAAGTTAACAGACAGAGGGACATACTGACAGACAGGGTCACAGCACAATATTATCTGCCAAAAGACTGGTACAAAGAGTAAAATCCTAAAAATAAAAAGTCAAAATTTTGATAAAAACCCAGATACTTTAAAAAATTCCAAGACCTTCTCAGCATGAACATTATCACAGGACACATCCCATAGAAAAACCAATGTTGTGGCTGAACAAGGTTTGGGTCAACAAGGGTTTACTGTAATTAATTGAAAAAGAATTTTCATACAAGATCAGTCTTCACAATTAATTTTTCAAGCCACTGGCCCACAGGGTTAACGAACTTCCAAAATGCACTGGCCCAAACTAAATTTCAATGGCCCACAAAAAAATCAAAATATTAAGCTTACCAGAGTATTTTCTCATAATAACCTTAGACTGACGTTAACCAAGTATATATTGTGTTAAAAATGACAAAAGTATTTAATTTTTCTTCTTATTTGTTCCCTCATAAGATAATACATGTATATCATATAATTAACAAGTTCTTCTGACATCTCCATTTCATAATCAAAATCTTCATCACTTTCACAACTGTTACCGTCTGACTCATCACTACTTAATTCTTAATAGAGGTTAAAGTTCAGATGACATTTTGCTAGAGTTTGTGCAGTTCTAAATTTTATAACCAGTTTGTCATATTCTGCTTGCTTTAACTTGAATAAGCACTGAGCTGCTGCACTAGTTGTCACTGGTTTGGATGCACCTTTTAAAAGGGAAATGTGTGTGTGTGTGGGGGGGGGGGGAACTAATTTTAATTATGCAATACTTACCCATCACTATCATGCAGCTTTTTACATTTTTGTGTTGAAAAATCTCATCTGTTCGATGTGAATTATTCCTCCCATACAGTGGAGAATTGCAAATAAGACATGGTTCACTCATGTACCTCTCCGTGCCTGCGTGGAACAGTCATCTTCTTCACAGACAACATTATGCCAGAACATCAGAGTGGGGTGGGAGGATGGCATTCAGCAATAGCGACAGGTAAGTATTGCATAATTAAAATTAATTTACCCCCCCCCCCAAAAAACCCTACATTTAAATAGCATCAATATCTGACATGTCACTATTGAGTGGCTGAATTTGTCAGTTAGGTGGGTAGGCTGATGTGTTAAACTGATCAAAAACAGAGAAAAATGGAGTCTTCTCACCATTTAAGGGAGAAATCCACTTTACAAATTGTCGGAGTCACTCTGGGCTACATGTTTAGCTGCAACTATGCGTTCCAGAGAAAAAATGCCTGAGCTTTGTTGTGCTAACGAGTAGAAGGAGTAGTATGGGATCACCAAAATGCTGCCTTCATGACATCCTCCAAGGAAGAATGAATTAGATAGGCACATGAGGCAGCGATGGCTTGAACCTCATGGGCTTTTAGTTTCATAAAAGAGAGGTCTCTATCAGCAAGGGACAGATAAGCTCTTTTTATTGTGGTGACAATCTACCATGAGATGGTGGAGGCCGAAATATCAATAGAGCCCTTAGGAGGAAGGAAAAGGCGTTTCCTACCCTTTCTTTTCCCTTTCGAGGCATTTCGATAGTAAAACAGTGCCCTAACTTGGCATAAAAACCTATCTTGATCATCTCCAGCACTGGTTCGACTGAGACTGGAAATCTCTATTGGTGATGGAGCTACTGAAGGTAACTGATTTTTGCTAAAAATTCTAGTTGACAAAGGAGAGGAACAGAATCGTAATTGCCATTAAACAAGAGACAGCCAGTATCAACAGACAATGCATGGAATCTTGCTGCATCTTCTCACAAATGCCAAAGCGAGTAAAAACACAGTCTTGAGTGTGAGGTCCTGAAAGGAAGCCTCACTCAATGGTTCATAGGGGGTTTTGGTTAAGGACCATAAAACACAAGATGGATTCCATCTGGGCGTAAGAGAGAGGGAGAAAGGTCTCTGCAGCTAAAAATACTTAATGAGATCAGCAAGGTGCAAATCTGAACTGATTGCTGAGCCCTGAGAGAATTTAAGTGTGTTGGAAATGGCAACTCTTTAGCCCTTGATAGTTGATATTGAACTTCTTTTGGTCTCGAAAAGGAACAAAAGGAAATCAGCAATGGAAGTTACAGAGGGACAGCTAGGATCAACGTGTTTCCTACTGCACCAATCACAGAAGATTCTCCACCTGGCATCAAAGACCTTGGATGCTGAAGCTCTCCTGGCCTGAATGATTCAAATGGCAACCTGGCCTGAAAACTTGTTTGGCGGTTGGATCACCTAAGAGGAGCCGCACGTGAAGGTGGAGAATGTGTGGGTTGTTGTGTAGGAGAGAGCCCCTGTTTTGCAAAAGAAGATCCCTCCTGTGAGGTAGAAACCTGGGTTGATCTATCAACAGGTCTAAAACATTGCTGAACCATGATCATTGGGGCTCTCTGGTCCAGGACTGGAGAGACATAAAAGGGAAGACTGTTGTTGAGCCTGGTCGCAAACAAGTCCACCAGATGCTTTCCACATAGTGAGAAAAGGAACTCTGTTACGGAGCAGTGAGGACTGTTTTGACTGACCTGGACAGACTGTCTGCTAAAACTTTCTTCTTCCCTGGAATGTGGCAAACTCAGAGGGTGGCCCAGCAGAGAAGGTTCCTGACCTCCACGCAAAGAGAAGAGGCATGTGTGCCTCCTTAACGTGGAGATATGCTATGACGGACATGTTGTCGGAGGAGACCATGACACATCGACCCCTTACTCTGTCAATGCACCCTTGCAACGCTAGAAATATGTTTTTAATTTCTATGTTGTTGATGTGGAGGGACAACTCATCCCGAGTCCAATGACCCTGGAGAATTAAGCCCTTCGGCTCTAAGTGAGCGCACCAACCAGAATCTGATGCATTGGCAAACAGATAGGAGTGGTGGTTGGGTGCATGCATGGGGACCCCAGTCGGGAATCCGTCCAAATTCATCCACCAGTGTAAATGGGGATGAAAGTCTGGTCCTAGAGGAATCAGAGCTGATCGAGAATCTCTGTGCGGTTTCCACCTTGCGAGAAGGAGAAACTGTAGAGGGCGCATATGGAGATGTCCTAAGGGAACCAGATCTGCAGCGGCATTCAAGGTTCCCAACAGGGATAGGTAAAGGCAAGCAGACAACAATGTTTTAACTTGTAGCGCCTCTAGAAGTGCCAGGATTCAATCTATCCGATCCAGTGGAACCCAGACAAAGTTTTTGGTTCATGAGGAAGTTTATCCCCATGTAAATGAAGCTCTGAGATGGAATGAGTTCCAACTTCTTGACATTGGGTAAAAGACGCAACCGAGATAGTGTGGACCAACAACGGAACAGATCATGATGGAGGGACTGGACCTGAACATTGTGGATAAGCTAGTTATCAAAATAATGGAGAATCTCGGTTCCCAGTAATCAGAGGTAGGATGCTACTACTCCCATAACTTTGGTGAAGACTCCAGTTTAACGGGGAGAGATTGATTATGATTTGAAATTTCCCACTTTTGTTGGTGATCAGGAAGATTTCGAGACTAGAATGCCGGAGACCGATTGTTCAGGACCCTCTTAACTGCCCTTTTCTGCAAAAGAGCATGCACCTCTTCCCTTAATTTCGCAAGATTGGACTGGTGAAAGAACATGGGGGTCCTTGATACAGCGGGTTGTTCTGAACTGAAGTTGGTAACCCTCGCTCACAATAGAAAAAACCCACCGATTGTCCATGATGCTTGATCAAGCCTCCAAAAAGAGGCATAGACAAGCACCTACGGGGACATTTGGGAGAGGAATGCACAACAGAAGAGGGTGTGAGTCCCCTAGGGATATCCCACCCCCCCTCCTTCCTTGGGAGATCCTGCGGTTGAGTTCCGGAGATCTTTTCCAAAATGGAAAGATCTTCTTGGGCTGTGCACCAGATGGTTTCAGGCACAAGTCCGCGGGTAGAATGCGGTAAACTTCATTTACCGCCTTTTCACAAGACAAGATCTCCTCCTCTTCATCCAACTGAGAGGAGCTGGTGGGCTTGATATGAGGTGTCAAATGAGCCGTTTCCACCTCGAATTCATAGGAGTGATAAGGATAGATAACGCATCATCATCTAGAACACTCCGAGCAGGAGATAGGCTGAGCATCACAATGTCCTTCGGAGGAAGTGACATAGGAGCACTATGCACCATTTCCCGTACTTGTTCATCATGGTGAGTAGGGTCTCTATGTGTTATAGAAGTTCCAGAATGAAGACTAAACTGCTTGTCTTTTGTGGATAATGCTATGCCTCCAGCCATCCTGGTGGATGCCACCTGACGAGGAGGTGATGGCGGGATATCATCACCTCTACTCTGGGTCCAGAGTCCACTAGACCAAGGGGTTATAAGGGACCAATTACCCTGAGGTGGAAGGGCCCAACATCCTGTACAGATTCATTGGGGTAATAGGAAAGGTGGGGATAACGATCTGATCCCCTTCCCTAGTCTGGACATGCTAGGTAGACTCCCAATCCAATACAGGGTATGATGGTAGAGTGGAGAGAGGGGGGGATCTTGGTCTTATCCATATTCCCGTACCATGAGGCCTCTGAGTGATGACCGGTGTAAAGTTGGCGACCGATAAGAGATGACCGATGGTTGGTGACCAGTGTGACATTACTGGTCACTGGGAAAAAGTTACTGGTCACCATACATAGACCAGTTTCTCTGATGAACTGCAGTCACCAGACATTGAGCGGACCTGTTCAATGACCGGTTAGGCAACACAGATACTTTAAAACTTAACACACAAGACTTACCTGTGAACCAATTGTATTTTGAAAATAAGAGGGGTGTACCCTAACACTATAAAGGGTGGGATACAACATGGTCACCCAAGAGGACCTTTCCAGAACTAATTACTGAAAAAGGGCAGGGGTTACTCTCATAAAAACAGAAGACAAGATGGATAAATGTAACACTAGATGAAATATTGTTGAAGAGAGAACCAAATGTCGTTTTAACTCGCAACAAGCAATTTTTCTCTGGTAACGTTATGAATGACACAACCATTAACATGGTATACTTGAAAAAGATGACTGTTCTGTGCAGGCGCATGAGAGGTGCACGAGTGGACTGTGTCTTACTGACAATTCTCCACTCTGTAGGAGGATATATTCACATCGAACGGACGAGATTTTCGACACGAAAAAGTAAAGCCATGCAATATTATCATTTAAATTGAAAATGTCCAAACATACTAAAATTCAGTCATTATCAAAGTGAGAGTGATTATTGATGTACTTATTATTTATTCATGTCCTCGTGTTAATAATTGTTGCAATATCACAAAAATATTGTAAATAAAAAGTCTTTGACAGGCAAAATCATTTATAGCTTTCAAGTCTTCAGGGCATTTACAAATTTGACATTTATTGATATAGTGAATAGAGCTGTATTTACTGATCGATAAATTCATGCAATTCTTTGTTGAAATTATTATTTAAGTAATACATTTGTGTATAGTTCAATTATGAAACATACTTATGTGATATTTAACAAAAAGGTATAATGATTAGAGAAGAAAAAATATGTGAACAGAAGTGATGGTATGAAAATTATTACCTATAATAGGGTATTAAATAAATTTGGAAATTATTTTTTGTTCGGAATTTGGAATTTTTCACTTTCAATTTTTGAACTTGGCCCATTAGGGTAATCGCATCTGAAATGCAGTCCTTAATCTCAGGAGTAATGGAAATTTGTGCTTTTACAAGAGCAGTAAGTTTAATTATAGGCATAATGGTAGCTGTGACCAAAAACTGTGCGTCTCGAAAATTCTTGTCAGCAGACTGTACCCTTCTGTTCAATTCTACCCAGACATCTGGGTTAACTTTAGGGGGTCCCATTTTGTCACCATTTTGGGGAATTTCGTATTTGTCCACAATTTCATCAGTTATACACTGTGATGTTGCTGCAGCATTAATCAGCAGTGCCAGAGACTATGAAATTTTTCCCCTAATTGGGGAACTTTAAGTTTAGGCAAATCCCATGCATCATCTATAAAATTTTGATCAGTGTCATCTACAGAAGCAACTGCATTTTCATCAGACCCTGTATCAAAGAGGGCTTCATTCCGATATCCTGCCATTGATATCTTTGAAACAACTCCAAATGGAGTGCGGGATTTTGGTAGGGAGTTCTCAGGGACAGCAGTATTATCACAAGTGTCCTCATGGTTTGGGTTAATACCCAGTAATTCACGCAAATTTTTGATATTTTCTGGGGTTAATTTATTCAAGTCGATTGATTTATGCCCTTTCTACCTTTTTTTGGTCATTATTCCCCACCTTGCTAGTGGATGGGTTGTGTGCAACATAATTCTTGGAAGAATTATCTCCTTTAATGCATGTTTTTACCAGTTTGACAACAATGGACTTTGTCTTAGGTGCGTGTTTTGCCTTTTTGGGCATTGGTTTTTTCCCTTTTCCAATTTTGGGAGTTTACTTTCCTTTCCTCATCGAGGATAACTCCACATTTACTCCAATATCATTAATATCAAACCCCGAAAAGTCTGACATCTCCAAGTCAGACAGGGTGAGTGACTGGACATCGTCCATGTCGGCAGCCATAAACTGTGTTAAATTGTAAAGTTTGGGCAATTTGACCTGAACAGCATTCGAGGTTGGCACCCTAATTAATATATATATATATATATATATATATATATATATATATATATATATATATATATATATATCAGATATTAATTTAATTTTCAAAAAACTCCTGATAAAATACTGACCACGCGGTTGTACCAATATCAGTGTATATATATACTTACAAGTGAAAAGATGACTCGTGGAGAGTAAAACAGCTGGTTTTATATGACTGTCACTTGATTTGTTTCTCTTTAAAGAGTGCCTCTCAAGCAAGTGCCTGGGTGAAAATGCTATATTTATACATGCGAAAAATAATAAGAAATAAAAAAGGAAATAATGAGACTTTATAAGGAAAAAAGAACTAAAATATAATAACAATGAAACTTTATGGTACACAATTCCTCAAATATTTTTTCACAGCATTGCACTATTAACCTAAATGCTTGTGCAAATAAATAAGTATGAATATAGCTTCCATAGTATGGAGCAGTGGCCAATATCAGTACAGTAATAGTGGAACATGACGAGATACAAATATGACTGTGCCCATTTAAACCGTAATGGAAAGGTCTATAACTAAGTACATCATGTTAATTTTCATTGCAATAATGATGTGTAAGAAAGTTGCATGTAATTATTCCTGCATGTCATGTTCCATTATTTGTAAGCACATACATGTAGTATCCAAAATCCTTTTCATTTTCCTATTAATACATGGGAGAGCTACTTGCATATGTACTCCATTACATGTTATATTCCATATTTATAAACACGTTTAAAATTTAGAAACCTTTTACAAAGTTAGAGTTACTTCCATGGCCTCCCCCCCCCCCCTCTTGCTGGACTGGGACCCACAGGTTGTAACCCAAAATATGTTAAAAATATACTGTATTGTGTGTCCTAAAAAAGTATCTACAAATGGCAATGTTATTGCAATCTTTGGTATATCTGACCTTTGATATGTCGCTCTCAGCAACCACAGGGAAGGAGCCCCAAAATAATAACCCCTCGCAGATGTTTATGACATGGGCGAGCTATGTACTAAGTTTGGTGAATTTCCACCTGGTAATTTAGGAGGTAGGAGGTGCTAGTTATGGACAGACAGACTAAAGATATCACAATATTGCCAAGCTGAAGTGTGGGTTTAATCATGATGAGGCTAATGGTCAAGTGGAAGAGTCCATATGTAATCAGGTTTATGTAGGAGTCTATTATTCCTTGAACTGAAACATATGAACATTATCAAAAATTACTGAGAGAGAGAGAGAGGGAGAGATTTTTAATGTTGATATTTGACAAATTTGTGATCATAACGATGTAGTCATGCTGCATATTCAGTTTTAAATAAAGTAATTTTCTGAATTTTCACCAAAACTAACGATCAAAGCTTAATTCCTTTATGGCAATGAAATATATCAGTATATGAAAATAATACTTAATGAGTAAGCTTGCTGGAGTTATTTCCCTTATATTATTGTATCAGTTGCATCTGGATTTCTGTTCCATAGAAAATAGTTTTGGGCAATTTAGTCCATCTGTAAAGTCAGTTAAGATTTTAAACTTAATATTACAATTACATGATAAAATTAATACACAAATTGTACATTGGTGTTTAGATACACATGTGTACCAATAACTGTGGTTTAATCACACAGTTCAACATGCTACAATAAATACCTTTATATGGCAGTTGCCAGATCTTAACAGTCAGGGACAGAAGTAAGTTGCTTATTTGGCAGTTATAACAATGTCATTATATAAAACTAATTCAAGGACCTCCACCCTCAGGATACGTGCCTGTAGGGGGGACAGTACAAGCCGAAGTTCTCATATACAAAAGGGAAATAAAGAAACTCAAGAAATTTGACAGAACTAACAAAGATCAACCTCGTACAAAAATATTAAATTCAAAAAATATCATAAATTTATTATTTTTGATATACAAAAACACAACACAAGGGATGGACAAGGAAAATACACAATAAACTATTTACATTTAGATATCACGAGGCGACATCTCTTGAGCCCTAACCAGCAATATATGCTGGGATGGGGGTTAGGAGGTGCCGACAAAACGTAAAACTAATTCAGAGACAGACTGCATGAACACTATTTCTTAAAACCAGATTTGTGTTTGAAAAACATGTATGCTCCCACTGCAGACCAAAAAGTCAATGTCCAAAAGTTCAAACATTTTTAAAAAATTTAAAAATTGCTGTAATGGCATGAAAGCTAATCAGATCATCTTCATATTCATAAAAAAAATGCATACTGTACCAAATTTCATTTGTCTAACTCCAGTGGGTTTTGCTAAATTGTGCTAACAAGGTTTTGTCAAGCAAATCCAAGTCCAAAATGTTAAAAAAAGTAACAAAATTAAAAAATGGCTGTAATGGCCTAAAAACCTAATAAAGTCATCTTTTCATACAAATCCCAATATGCCTACCAAATGTCAATGTTCACCTCTAGGGATTTTTGCTAAATTGTGTTTAAAATGTTTTTGTAAATAAACTCCAAACACTCAACAAAGAGACCCAAGCAGACCCAAGATCACACACCTGGCTGACATCTGCCTTTTAATAGTCAAATACAAGAGCAGTTGGCAAACAAAATTGGATCAGTAGGATGCTTTCTGAAGACATTTCTGCCATCGCTTTTGATTGTATATGTTATGAAAACAATTGTTTCAAGGTTTCTCTAGTATTTATATCTTCGTCCATATCTGATGGCACATCTGTATCATTGGCCCAATATTGAAAGGCCTATATGCCAGGAAGCTTTCTGTCAAAGTTGGTCAAATACTGTTAAGCAGTTTTTTGAGATAAAGTTGTGTAAATATTTTTCCATTTCCAGGATATATTTGATGACGGATTGACATCAATTGTATAAATGTGAAAGGCCTTCACGCTAGGATGCTCTCTGTCAAATTTGGTCAAATTCCGTCAATGGACTATTGAGAAGAAGTTATTAAAAGTGGTTTTATTTCGAGTAGCAGCAGCCATATTTAACAGCATATTGGCATTATATGTATCAAAATTAAAAGCACTTCATGCCATGATGCTTTCCACCAAATTTGGTCAAATTCTCTTGAGTGGTTTTTGATAAGTCATTTAGAGGATTTTTTATCTTTAGTAATGGCAACCATTTTTGATAGCAAATAAGATTCATTTGCAAAAATTTGAAAGCCCTTAACTCATTATCCCTGCATGCCACGTTTACACGTCATGAGGTAGTACCCTACTTCCGAGCCATGTAAGCTCAACATCATTTATGATACACCAAAACAGGTGGCTTTACAGAAAAGGAGTAAGATGGAGTTCTACAATGATACCAAATAATGTAGACTTTCTGCTTGACTTGAAAAATACAGCAGAAAAAACATAATTTTTGAAACCTGATTTTTTTTAGGGTGAAAATTTCCCATTTCTGCACATGTGCGGGTGTAATAGCCGATAAAAAAACCAATATCTTTTATACACCTAAGCATCCGTCTAAATGAAAAATCTCTTGGAAACAGATGTGTTCGGATGCAATCAGAAATAACCCCAGAAATACGTTTCCTTCCCTCATTTCAGGCAAAAATTAAAAGAATCTCCAGGGGACAATGAGTTAATGCCAGAATGTCTTCTGTGATTTGCTAAAATTCTACTGTGCAATTTCCGAGAAAAAGTCATTTAAAGTTTTTCTTTCTATTTGTTATAATGACAGCCATATTTAACAGCAGATGGTTATTATTTGTACAAAATGGAAGCCATCTATGCCAGGATGCTTACTCTTCAAATGTGTTATGCAGTTTTTGAGAAGAAGTCATTTAAAGGCTTTTCCATTTGTAGTAATAGTGGCCACATTTGATGGTAAATTGACATAATTTGTACAAATTTGAACATTCTTGATGTCAGAATGCTCCCCGCAAAATCATATGCAAATTGGTCCAGCAGTGTTTTAAAGATGTAAATAGCAATTGTGAATGACTGATATGCAATAGAGAAATGACTCTACAATGTACCAAAGGCTCACTTGACCTTAAGGCCAGGTGAGATAAAAATGTACATGTATAGTAAACTGAAAAAATGCAATAATAGTCTGAAAATCTAATCTGGGCTGTCTTCATATAAATACAATTATGACAACCAAATTTCATGCCAACTAGGTTTTTGTCACAAAAATCTAAAAAGATTTAAAAATTGAAATACATGTACTGCTGTAATGGAAAGAAAATATACTCAGGTCATCTACATGTGCATATGCTAACCAAACTTCATTTGTCTATATCGGAGTGGTTTTTGCACAGTCTTACTAATAAGCCTTTCAGGATGGATGGACATATGGATAGATGGGTGGTGGAACAAGTGGATGAACAGGACCAAATCTAAAATGCCCCTGCTTCTAGCAATGGGGGGGGGGGGGGGGGGATAACAAATTAGGAATGTGGTAATGGAATATGGGTGTCCCACCACAGTGCCTGGAAACTGACCTTAAAGCAAAACTGAACCAAGCTGTGAGGAGCAGATGGAAAGCCGACTGAAATACAAGGGTAACACGTACTATATGCCTTACCACTGTCGTGCTAGGACATAAAAAACTCTGTAATCTGGATTTCTAAAGAAACTCTTATGTTTCATACAAAAATGTTAATGGGTCATTTGGGGGCATCTTTTGTGCTTGTCAAAGAAATCTATTACAACTGTCTTTAAACCTTATTTTATTGATTATAATCATTATACAGTATTTTCTAAGCCATTCTCCTACTGAATCTTAGTACAACATACAACCATGAACAGAATCACCCCAGTTCTGATGTCACATTATTGTGCCAACAGATTTGAGTCTACGCTGTTCCTTCAACATGTACTTACTACTTAAATAAGCAGTGTATACAGACTGATCTGTTGATACATGATGTGATGTCTGCAGATCAGTCTAACTGCTGACTGTCAATGCGAAAATACCATAGTTTTCTATAGACATTCTGTGACACAGGATATATGAATAGAATTTTCAATCTGACACCCATTGAGAATGTAATTTATTTTATTTGGTGCACACAGATGAGGAAGTTCCTGTGACTACTGTGATATCTGAACTACACAATGGCATCTTAACAGTAGTTGCAATCATTATTAAATACCATATGTGATCACATAGAGAAGAGGCCAATCATATGTAGTACATGTATTGAAAACATGAAAATGGGTTGAAAAACAAGCCGATGATTGATACATTATACATGGTTGAATCTGGTCAAAAAGTTGTTGACAGAATTTTACAAATGTGACATGAAGGTGGTGGTGGAGGAAGACATACAGTAGTCACCCTCAATAACACTAGAGAAACCAATTTTTGGAGTAAAATATGTTTCTTCAATAATACGTACCTGATCATAATACCTTAGGAGTACCTCCCAAGCTAAAATTTTAGCTATTCCCTTACATAAATAACTTATTCTGACTTATACATCATATATAATTGACTTGTATGTGACTTATAGGTCACTTATAAGTTACTTATATTTTGCATATTTAATGAAGTAAGTGAAATGTTAGTCTGTAGAAGTATAAGTACAGTATCAGTGAAAACAATATTGATCCATGCTTCACCTACATTTCACTTATAAGTGACATAAGTCATATATAGGTGGAATAAGCCTTTATCAATTGAGAATAAGTGAACTGTAAGTTCATGGACATTGTAATTTTTTGACTAACAGTTTACTGCAAAATACAGTCTGAAGTCCAAAGTTTACTGCAAAATAACAATCCATGTTCAACAAGGTGCTACTATGATTTTTTTGTCCAAAATTCATAGCTTCCCACCAGATCTGTCAATTTCAGTAAGTCATATCAACAACAACACACACAAATGCATACACACGCACACAATGTTTTCATGTTTTATTTAAAATATTGAAAGATTTTTAAAAAGAAAAACATTAAAATAAAACTTCCAACTTTGATGGATCTTACGTATCAAAGCTAGAATAAAGCAATTTCTGTGTGTGTGTGTAAATTGCAAATGGAGACACGAGTGAACATACAAAACTACACATTACAGACACCTTGTAGACAGGGACTATTTCAGCATCCAACAATAAATTATTTTTTATAATTTCATTTAAACAATATTACTTGGCACCAAACATTCAACTGTGTATAATCTAATCATAGAAAATAATTTATTGTTGGACACTGAACAAATATTTGACATCGAAAAGATGTTTCAACAGCGAAAATTCAGAGCCTAAAAGATTTCCATGGCAAACGCTATCATAATTTAGATTTGGCCACACTTCCATTTCCGGAATGTAAAACATTGGCGGTCTGCATCGATGGAATTATGTTATACCAACTTGTTCCCT
Organism: Margaritifera margaritifera; assembly: GCA_029931535.1. Lineage (NCBI taxonomy): Eukaryota > Metazoa > Mollusca > Bivalvia > Unionida > Margaritiferidae > Margaritifera > Margaritifera margaritifera. The sequence goes on along the minus strand of JAQPZY010001359.1, from coordinate 283,551 downwards.
ATGGCGTTTTTTTGTTAGTTCACTCTTTGTGATTTCCAGCATCATGCAGTATATACAAATATCCCAGGGTTCACATGCTGACAATTGAATTTCAGACAGCCTTCATTTACCAGCTGAAGTAGAATGGCCATTGGATTCTGAAAAACTGCTGCACGTGGGTCAAAACCTGCTTTTGAATTCACTTGTAGGGGCCAACTTGATAATGATAGATTTGCCTAAAATGTATGTTTCAAAGAAATATTGTATTTATTACTTGGTGAACAAATTATCTTCATGGTTATCGCTTATTTGTGTTATTTCAGGTAACAATTTGATACTCAGCAAGGCGTTTCAAATGTGGTGGATCAAAGCTGCAGCCTTATATGTTGGAAATCATTTCACAAATTGTCATTTAAATGGAAATGTATGAGATTTGTATAAGGCCAGATCTTATAGGCAGCCATTTACACATATACATTCTATAAAACTGATGATTTTATTTATATAAGGACACAATTTCCTGTTGGGGGAGTGGCGGTTTTTTCAAGCCCAATTTCACTGAATTTAGTGGGAATACGCTTTTTTTATCACATATAAGTGTAGTAAGTGAATGACTTATATTTCACTTATAAGCGAAGTATACTTCACTTATAAGTGAAATACCTAATTCACCTATATGTCACTTATAAGTTTAGCAAGTGAATGGCTCACATTTCACTTATAAGTAAAGTATACTTCATTTATCAGTGAAATGCCTAATTTGCATAATAAATGATTAATTTACATATAAAATCCTAACACTTCACTTATATGTCACTTATAAGAGACCAATAAATAAAGAGATATAGGTTTTTTTCCGTAAGGGTTAAAGCTTAAAGTTGTCTGCCCACATATGTGGGAGTCTGAGTGATCTCCCCTTATATATTGCCACTGGTGCCAAATCCTGTCTATACTTCAGTTACTACAGGAGCAGAATGCACACTTTGTCAGTAGGATGTAACTGCAGGTAGGTTGGGAGGGTGTATCCATATTATGATCGGCTAAGTACTATTTAGAAACATATTTTACTCCCAAAATTGGTTTCTTCTTCAAATATGTTATCTGATCATAATACCTTAGGAGAACAGGCAAGAGGTGGAGGGAGTTACATCCTCTTACCTTAGAGAAGGGCCATCTTTGGTCCCCTAAGGTATGTGAGGCAGCTTCTAACTCTTGATATACCCAGCTGGAGTAGTGACTCCATATGCCTAGACCCAGGTATTGGGAAAAATAATTCCCCCGTAAATCCAGCAGAAGCCATAGTCTTGCATCACTAAGAAGCTGCCGAACGATCTGGGAGATAGACTTTATATTTGACACCAGCTCATACAAGACTTCATGCTCCGTGTCCACCTGAGATAACATACAGTTGAACTTTTTTCTCTATGGACACAGCTTTCAGAAATATTTTTTTTTTCAAATTGACCAAAATATTAAACAACTTTAACTAAATCCTCAATGCAAATTTTCTATGACTAAGACCTTGACCCCAAGGCAAATGGGCGAATGTGTCACAGAATGAATAGTCTTAGTTTCACAATGATTCATGCCAAGTATGATGTGAATCTATCACAGGATTTAGGATATATGAGCAAATCAAAAACATGAACCAAAACCTTAAAATGTTAATGTCGCCACTGCTGGAAAAGTGACTGCTATGTCCTGCTCCCAACTCACGTGAGCTTACCAATAAAGATGATACCATCCCTCAGATAATATGTGCCATTTACATTTATTATTTATTTACAAAAAGCGGGATGGATTATATACACTAGAACTCCAGCATGACAAAACAAATTCCATGGAACCTGGTGTCTCACCTTCATCTGTATGCTTGTCAATAGAATCACTGCTTCTGACTTTCATAAACTTTAACACTGTTGATACCAGTGTCACCGCCAGTGGCTATAAGATAACTTCTGTATCAAGACAAAAAGATGTCACCCCATCCCTTCAGCATGCCCCCAAAATCTGCAATTATGGTCATAATACATAAAGAATAAAGACCAATCAACTACCTCACTTGAATTGTATCATTCTATATTTATTTTCATATTTATACCCTCTCTTAGCTTCATGGATATTTTGATACCCTCTATTCAACCGTATGTCTGTTTAATCTCTATCTCCTCCTAAATTATGGGGTGGAAATTATGACCAAACTCTCTACTTTTGTTTCTAATATGATACCTATGTACAGATGGAGTAATATTTTGGCTACCTCCTCTTTGTTCTTTGTTGGTCAGGGTGAAATGTACAAAAAATTAAATTACAAATAAAACTTTTAATATTTTAGACAAAACTTTAAATATGCATTCATTCCTGGAAGACATAAAATAGTTGCAGATTATCACCTCTGGGTCACTGACTGGGGTGGGGGTGGGGAGAGTGTGTGGCAGTGATGGAGGTGGGGAGGGTGTGTAAGTTTAGGTGCAGGGTGAGGTAGAGGATCTCAGATGATACTGTTTTAAATTAGAGAGTAAGAAGTTTTGGGATTTGTGATGGCCATCCATGAAAGTTCTATATTTATACAAACTGACATTTTAGTTTCTTTTTAAATAAGTTTTTCAAACAAATAAAAACATGGTGCTGCAACCCATTCATGTTCAAAATGTCCCTGTATTAACAATGTCTCTGTTTTAACAATGTGCCCTTACAAACTTTCTAACTGGTGTACTGTCCACAGCATAAATTACAAGACTATTAGCACCCATTATGAATGGCATGCAATATGATCTCTCATTTAAAAAAGGTTAGAGTGATAAAGTGCTTAAATTACATTCATATACAGAGATCTGACACTTGCTTGTTTCCATCTGTATAACCAGATAAGGTGATTGAAGCCTGGCTCTGACCATTATTTTGGGAGTTTTAAAAAGTGTGTGTGTGTGTGTGTGTGTGTCTGTGTGTGTGTGTATGTGTGTGTGTGTAAGTAAATTGCTAAACTTGGGAATTCCAAAGTTATATCAGGTCTTGTGAAAAACAAGAGTCCCTAGAAAGGACTGATGCCCTACTGGGTGAAATTTTTGTCTCCAGGAAATCAAGATAAGACAATTTCTTCCTTTTAACCAGGTCTACCATTTTGAATGATGAAAACACATGCTGCAAGATGGTGGCCATGGTAAACAATTGCTTAGAAGTACTTTGTTAAAATCAATGAATATCATATGATTATTCATTCATCTAAGATTTATTCATCGTGGATATTGTTCATCTAAGTACTTAAATGCTTTTGGTAAATCCTTATTGTGACTAATGCTGTTAAAACTTTTATTATTTTTTGAAAATACTTACCAAAGTTCTGCATACAAATAAAATGGTGGTAAATCTAATAATGTCAATACTGTAGAAATTTTTTAATAGATCCAGTCTATCTGAGTTCTCTGGATTCACCCAAGATGATATTCATGGTGTGGAAGTATGTGTCCAAAATCACAACTTCACATGAAAATAAAGTTAAATGTACTGTATTCCCATCAACAAATACCATTTTATTTCAGGGTAGTGGATACTTGGCTTGGACTTATAATAGATTTCTTGAACTGTGTTAATACATAAACAATAGATCCAACACAAGCACTGTGTCACCACAGCCATCCTCAGCTTGGTCCATAACCTCCACTCCTATCAGTGCCTGCCAAGCAAAGCCAAAATTAATTACAAACTCACTTGTTCAAGTAGACACAAGCTATACAGGGTCTAATTATTTAACACCTCCTTCTCCCTTAGCCCTGGTAAATTTGGAACTGATAGAATTGGCATAATTAAAACATGTGGTTAACACATAATTAGTTTTAGGGACAGCCCGACTTAGCTAACTGGGAACAATTTGATAACATACATTCATGGCGTTTCAGTACTTCGTTCTGCTTTGCGACTCCCTTGCCAAGTCCGTACAGCCTGCCACTCCAGACATTCAATTAAGTATTGCTGTGCGCAAACACGCGATCTTCTAAACATTGTGGTTCTATTCCTATGTACAGGTATAATTAATTGTACACACCCTCCCATATCATGCCTTCAATGAACCCCCATAGTGGGGAAACCATGCAGCAAGGGAGTGGTGTGTAAATAGTGCGCAGTGCACGCATTAATGCGTCAAGTGGGATTGCAGCCCGGCAACTCACTTGACAAGAAATTAGGTAGGGTGCGGTGCACCCATTATATGTTCATAAATGGCTGAATGGCTGTACACGAACTAACTTTAAGATAAGTAAGTAGCCCTGGTAGACCCAGATATACTTCATCAAATTGTAGAAGATACAATGTCACTAATTAAGATAATGAAAATCCAAGTGCATGTAGTGCTAGCCAAGCAGACTCCACTTCTTGACACCTTCACCTGTACAGGCAGTGTCCATTTTCATCTAGGACCAACTAGACCATGGGATGAATGTGTGTGTGAGGTTTCATAGCAATCCTCCAGTAGTTTAGGAGAAGTAGCAACAACAAACTTGTGCTAATGGATGGACGGGTGACTGACAACAGACCATCCGATAAGATCTTCTGGTCTATGACCAGTAGAGCTAAAAAATTAGTTAGTTTCACTTACTCAAAAAAACAGGTGGGTACTGTAGGTAGGAGCAATTATTTTTGAATTTTGTTTCCCATGATATGTACATGTTTTGTACCTAAATACTGTGAGTTCATTTATTTTCATGGGTATTAATTTTCAGGGTTTTGCAAAACAAATACATTTTAGTCACTATTTTAATTTGCGGATGAGGGATGGGGTTCTATTTTTCCCAAAGAAGGATAATTGTTCATTGGATCTTTAAATTTGAGGTTCGTAGTAACAAAGAAATGTATGAAGATTGATACCCCACAAAATTACTGAGAATTCACAGTACACAAGTATACAGAAATTGTCGGTTAGTAACAGACAACTCTCAGCAGATGACTGCTTAGTTCTTCTGATTAGAGCCATCCCAGACAAAAAGGCTGTGCCAGGATGATGACATATGTATATGTAATGAACTTGATATTATGAAGTAAAATGTGATGCCATGATTTTAATTTCAATTCTATGCGTTCTGAAAATGAAAAATAATAAATGCGAAGAATGGAATGGGGGAAAATGGCTTTAAAAATCATAACTAGAACCATGACTATGGTGTATATTAAAATGAGCAGAAAATAAACATTGATTTTTTCATCAATTAGGACTTTTATTTTTATACTTGGAATGGCTCTATAAATTAAATACTACATCTTTGGAATTAAACATGATCACTGTCAGGATATATCAAATATCAAAGAAAATACCATATAAACTCATGTATAAGTCTACTCCAACTGCAATCAACATCTGCCATCGCAAAATGTGCCATAAAACCTGTGTCTATATTGTTTGTTGTATTGATTACTCCTAACCAACTGCATAGACCAAGATCTACCATTGCATAATGGCAGATCTGGGTCTGTTCAGTTTGCAGTTGGACTTCACTTATTAGCGAGTACAGATGGTATTAGCATCCAGCTGAAAATTAGGGTACAGTAGATCTGGAAACTGGAACTGCACCCTTCTTACAAAAAGGTGCCATGGAGCCAATGGAATTTAAAACAATTTCCTAAAATTGAAGTTACTTGGAGCTTTTCAGTAATTAGTTCTGGAAAGGTCTTCTTGGGTTACCACATTCTATCCCACCCTTTAGGGGTTAGGGTACACCCCTCTTATATTTCAAAATACAATTGGTTCATAGGTAAGTTTTGTTTGTTAGTTATAACGCAACATAGGCCCAACCACCTTAAATAATTGATCAAACAACAATTCGGTGTTTTTTCTAATTCACCATTGTATTTTAAATCCATGCATGATGCATCACATTGTTATTGTATTGTTATTGTATGCGTCTGAATTGCTCCTAAAGAACAATAAAATTTAAACAACTGAATGTTTTATCCTTATTAAAAATGTATGTAACATTGTTTACCTTTGTGTATCCACTGGGGTAGATATAGCACACAGTGTATACAAACAGTTGAGGTGAACTGGTGTGTACATAGCATGTGGTACAGTACAGCTCACGTGATTTTTCGGAACCCAACGCATCGCGGTGGGGGTGGAGAGTGAGTGGAGAGGATTAAGAAAAACCCCTCCACCATCACTCCACGCATCCTGACGGAGTTGTCGTGGAGAATAGCCCTGCACACCACGCTTTCTCGCAGAGTCGCATCCGATCACCACCGTGGAGCGGACGTGGTCTCGATAATATGGGCGTGGTTTACTGTTTATCACCCGTGCAAGCAGAGGTTGAGAGAGAGACGGGAGGTGGGGGGGGGGGGGAGGGGCACCGATTTATCTACATCGTTATCCCTCTGGGGAGCAATTTGCTAACTTTTTGATACTGAAAAAAACGTAATTCAGTTAATTATAAATATTTCCTTGTTCTAACGAAGATAATATATGATACATAGTGCCAAATCATATTTTAGATGATGATAACGTAATGACAATGCCTCGCAAACTGTATTAATACTACATTTTGCGCAAGGAATCTATTTTTTTTTCTTCAATACTGTGTTATCGGAATCTAAACATGCATTCATATCCTTATTTCTTTTTCAGTAAACGCAATACAAAATTGTAATGATCATATGAAAGTCAGTGATATTGTACTACCTGCAATGAAAAGAACGATAAACATCGAACAAATTAATAACAAAGCTGCAGTCATACCTGACTGAAGTGAAACAAAATCGCTCAAGTTCCGATGGTTACTCCATGCATGAGTACTCATTCACATATTGTACGATTTTTTCTGACATCCAATCGCTTAAATAAAGCATTATTAAGATTTCACATCGTTTTTTTTATTTTAAACTGTACTCATTTGCATTAATTATGAAAGTAGCGGGTTTTTTTAAAATCACAAATGGCCGCAAAAGGTCATCCTAGATACATGTAGTTGACACGTGCAAGTAACCTAGCACAAGAGAAGCCATCAACACTGCTGATATTGACATGTTAATTTCATGTGCTAACTGTAAACCTAAAAGTACAACAGCAGCGCTTCTGCGGGTTTGTTTTCTTTGCCATTGATCTGACAAACTTGCGCATCAGATGAAATTAATGTTTAACTTTTTCTTTCCTGTTCGTTTTCCTATTGCATAATACAGAAAAATAAGATGAATAATTTTAGATCAAAAACTCTTCTTAGTAAAGTTCCCCTTCCTCTCTCTCTCTCTCATAAAATATGGAATCCAAAGCACTACTGCGCAAGTCTTTGTAATCTATTACTATTAAAAACCGTTTTTTTGGGGTTTTTTTTGTTGTTGTACATGCTTCAGTAAGAGTTTAAGTATTCCATGATTGGCTAGCTTTCTTCAATTAGCGGCCGCCTCATTCACACTAAGCCAAAAAGATGTTCCTGCCATTAAAGTTTTTCTTGATTCTGCTTATGTTTTGAAGAGTTTTTCACTAATGCGAGTTTCAAAAATAACGCTAAAATGCTTATTAATGTTAACCAAAATTTTTCTTTTTCGCTGCTTGACATGTCGACATTTTTAGTCAGTCATCAGAATTAAAATATTAAAATCTGACTGATTATAAATCTCAACGTACACATACTGAAATCTGGAAACGTTTAGTAGTGGTAAAAAAGTAATAACGTGCTAGCCATTATAGCGTTATGGAGCAAAAAATAAAGAAATTTTCCCACCACTGCACAGGAACTCTCGAGCAAGTGCTCTAAAGTCGTGTGTGTGTTCATGGGCATCCGCAGGAATTTTCAGGGGGGGGGGGGCGAAGTAAAAGGGATATATTTATTATTTTTTTAAAATCAGGACGGGACGAGGCACAGAAACACGCTCAATAACCAAAGGCTCTAACAGTCACAAACAGGAAACTGCATTCTTTAATATCTGCGTAAAAATAATTAAAAGAGTAGATTTTATTTTTATATTTTTGCCGTAGAAAAATGAGCAAATAATAGGATACACGTGAAGACAATACATCCATACAAAATGCTCTAAACTTGTTGGAAATTAAAATCTCAGAACATCTCAGATTTTAGAATTTTCCATATTATTTTTCATTTCGGTAATAAGCCGAGTTCAGATTAATTATTAACAATTATCAAACTTCCGTTGTTAATGGCGGTACCAGACCATAATTGCGGCTGTAAAGCACAACGCGCCAAGTCAGATGGCTTCGTGTGATAAAAACACACTGTTCCCAAGCTGAAACTTACATCAGCCTTTGATGCAAACCCTTGTTAATATTTTACAACAGTGTTCACAATGGTCACTGTCTTGATTTCTGTAGAACATCCGCTGAAGTCAAGTCTTTATTAGGGAGAGACAATTGAATTTTCCAAGGGGGGGGGGGGGTAAATGCATGAAAACAATTGTCTTTCTCTGATTTTTGTAGTAGACGTTAATCCGTTCCATATTTCACTTAAAATAAATAAATATTGAGATTAAAGAACAAAAAATATCCCGGTTCGAAAAAAACAAAACAACATATAAACCCCATATATTAAATACAGTACACATGGAGTCATAATATTCAGCCTCGTCACTCTGCTATTACTGCTTAAAGACTAAGCACACGGTTTGCATTTCAGTGTAAATTCAGTGTTTTAGGTTTGTTGTTGTTGTTGGGGGGGGGGGGGGGGGGGGGGTAAGCAGAAGCGGATGTCAATTTGGATTTTAATTGTCCATATCTCAGAGAAGTACTTTCCTTTGGAACAAAATGATAAATTTATTCTGCTTAAGAAGCTCAGCAATGTGTGCTTCTCGTCAAGTCAGTGCATAAGTTTGTTCATATTTCTTTGAAATAAATTAAAATCATAAACTTATTGCAAAAGAAGTCGATCAACCTTTTATAAACAGTAATGTGTACTGAATATACAAGCCTTTGAAATAATTTTTTTATTGTCCAAATATGATCGAAATAAAGACAACTGATTCTTCAAATGGTATCCGGTTGTAAATCACTCTTGACGTCTCCGTCTTTCCAGGTGGTCTTCATTCATTGGCTGTTCAGATGACAATCAGTAATGTTGACTAGCCCCTCCACGGTGGAGTTTACATCAGTGTGCTTGCCGAAACACGGTGGTGATTTGTAGGTATTTATGCCAATTTATGCCTCCACCACGGAGTGCTATCGCGGAGCTAGAGTGGGGTTCCGAAAAATCACGTGAGCTGTACTGTATATACAAACAGGTGAGTTTCACATGTGGAAATAATACAATATTGTTATTATTATTGTTCTCCTTCAGATAACTTCTTAATTCAGAGAACAATTGGTTACCTTGTGCAAATACACTGGGGTGTATATAGCATGCAGTACATACAAACAGGTGGGTTTCACGTGTGAAAATAATCCATTATTGGAGGATGCCATGAAGGCAGCATTTTGGCGATCCCATACTACCTTCTCCTTCTACCTCCGCTCGTTAGCACAACAAAGCACATTTTTTTTATCTCTGGGACCCATAGTTGTGGCACAACATGTAGCCCAAAGGGACACTGTTTTTGATCAGTTTCACACATCAGCCTACCCACCTAACTGACAAATTCAGCTGCATAATAGTGATGGGTAATATTTTGCTGTTATTAAAATGTAGTTTTTTAAGGGGGTAAAACTAATTTAATTATGCAATACTTACCCATCATAAACTTACCCATGGTGATTACTGAATGCCCTCCTCCCACCCCGCTCTGATGTTCTGGAGTAATGTTGTTTATGAAAAAGATAAACTGTTTCTGCGCAGGGGCAGAGAGGTGCACGAGTGCACCATGTTTTAATGACAATTCTCCACTCTGTGGGAGGATGTATTCACATCGAATGGACAAGATTTTTCTACATGAAAAAGTACTAGGCTGCTTAATAGCAATGGGTAAGTATTGCATACATGTAATTAAAATTAGTTTTACCCCCTCAAAAAAAATTACATTTTAACTCACTTGGCTGACTAAGTCCAAGTGAACTTATGGTACAGTGTATGGCCCTGCATCCACCACTGTAGTGTACCACCACCCCACCACCATGACAATGTCATTTTGTTACACTAGCACCTGACAGAAGGAAAGGAACAATCTAGTAAGGTGAATGAAATTTAATTTTGTTAGGAGTGGGATATGGAAAGATTTTGAGCATCAGACTCATAATCCAAGGGTCTCGGGTTTGATACCTGTCCAGGCCAATCTGGGTTGGTTGCCTCGGTGTGTCCTTGGGAAAGGCATTTAGCTCCCATTTCCTTGGCATGATATAGCCAAAATTGTGTAAAAGTGCTGTAGAAACCAACCAAAGCAAACCCGATTTTAAGGTCAAAATGCAACATGTGCCTCGAAGTAGAAGTCATTATGTGACAAGATATTTCTAGTATCATTGAACCAAACCTGACCTAATGTTGGTTCTCAGGACTTTAATTAGACTTCCAAGGACACTTTTTGATATTTTGTGCAGAGGAGTGGATGTTCACTTGTCTGTAAGATATCTTGGATGTCATCTTTTGATGTTGATAACGGTGTCAAAGGAATAATACTAGTTAAAGTGAAGCCTGTCTATAAAGGACACACATGTGATCACTTAAATTTGTCCTTATGGGCTGCTGGAATTTATATAATGGTTTAAAAAGAAAGAATCAAACTCTGTCCTGACAATTCCAAGAATGCTAAGAACAAAATCACAGTACATCAAAAGTTGTCCTGTGATCTTAAAAAAGATATCATGGTCACCTGAACAAGATATTGGGTCTTTAAAGGCATCTAAACATCCAATCAAGACTTGTTTGGTTCAAAAGTTTATGAGATATCACATATAATTGACAATTCTTTCCCATGCTGATCAAACTGCCCAAGCAACTTGGGGGGGGGGGGGGGGGGAGAGGGGGAAAACTTCCCATCCGACATGTGAAATTTTATTGGGAAGGGGTCCAGAATTAAGTTTGGGGGTGGGGGTGGGGGGCAGAATTTTGTGCTATGCCACTGCATGATACATGTAGGTCAAAGATGCACAGAGATAATTACTCTAACATACATCAGGAGACCACATACACGTAGCTCAGTTGGTTGAGCATCCTACTTGTAATCCATGGGTTGCAGGTTTGATACCTGCCCAGGCAAACTTGGGTCAGCTGCCTTGGAGTATACTTGGGAAGGACACTTAGCTCCAATTTCCTTGAAATGAAATAACCAGTAATGTGTTTAAAGTACTGTTAGAAACCAACCAATAACAACTTTAATCCACACTGATACTGGCAACTCAAATTCCATGGCAATGTTTCTAATGTAGAATATATCATCTTCAATCACAATTATTATAAGATAATTTTGAAATTTGTTTGGCATTATTTTTGGAATAAAAAATAAACCCAGGATGATGCCAGTAAAGATGGTGATAAACTTAGTTTACCTTTATTTTGCTAGATTACTGACCTACTTGTTTCTCATTTTTTTGGTACTTGATAACAGTCAATTGCAAGCAGTACTGCATTCAAGTTAAAGTTACTGAATACAAGATACATGTTAATATTAATAGAAGTATTTGGAGATATCTTGATAAGGATTCTTGAATTTTGCCAAAATCTGTTCTACTGAACTGTCTGGGAATTTTCTGAAAATCTGGTTATTCTAAGGCAATGTTCTTCAAAAATTCTGAAAAATGAAAGACCTTGTTCAAAAAATAAAAGGGAAAAAAGAAAATGAAGCTTTCTTCTGAAATAAAAGATTTCAATTGTTTAAAATCAAATTAAAGATGCATAAAAAAAGAAAACAAGCAAACTTATCCCATTTTTCAAAGGAATTAATATTATAGGCGTTTTTATAATGGTTTTTTTTTTTTTTTTTTTTAAATCGGTCATTTGTTGTTTTATGGCACATCAACATATAAAGGTTATATTGTGCTGAGGCAAGTAAAGTCCCTTGCTCTGGGACAAAATGGCAGCCAAAACAGGCTTATTCAATGGCAGGATTTGAAACCTGCACCCTTCTGGTCACGAGTCAGACATGTTAAATACTGAGCCACAATGGGTCTATTGAGGAAGGGGTTGGTTTAACTTACTCTGAAAAATAATGTACGGTATATGTAGATTGGTAAAAAGGACACTAAGACATTCTTGACACAATGATCCATAACAAAAATTTAACAAAAAAAAAAAAAATTGTGTAATTTTATTGAATGATGAAAGTGGGTGGGTCCAACATTCTATACTATATAATTAAACTCTTGCCAAATACACTGTACATGTACTTGTTAGTTGCAGTTTTTACCAATTCCACATATCCTCACCCCACCCCACCCAAACCTCATATTACATTTGAACTCCAATATCATACATGAGATTTTCCAGAACATTCCCAGGAAAATCGGCAAAACTCCATGTCTCCCTGATGAGAGACCCCATCTCCCACATTTTTATGCTTATAGCCATTTTGAAAAAGTTTATGATGTATTTGATGTATTTTCTCAAAATGGGATCAGAGACCTGGCTGTAATAATAATAATAATAATTTATTTATTGAGGGTGACTCGTTTAGTCAAGGACTATTCTCCCTTGAGGCCCTCTTAAGAAGAAAGTATAACAATGTGCATTATACAAAAGATCATAGTAATTACTATTTATTTTAACATGTCTTTGGTATTAAAAATACTAAATTATATTATAATGTATTAGTAACACATATATTCTCATGATGTCTCTTCTTAAATACTGTAATATTTTCTGCAGATTTTACATAAAGTGGAAACTTGTTCCACAGCACTGTACCCGAGTATTGGAAGCTTTTCTTAAATAAGTCTGTTCTTGCTTTTGGTGGATGAAGGTTTCCATGGGATGTTATCTCAATTGGTAAAGTGTTGAATAAAGCCTGAATAAATCCTGAGGATACTTTGGTGCAGCTCCATGTAAACATTTATATACAAGAACTGCCTTGTGAAAATCAATTCCTTCATATATTGTATAAGCTTTCCTGTCAGTAAGAAGTTGAACTGATGGTGAAGATGTCTTTCAAAAGTGACAAATATTGAATCAATCTGGTTTTGGCAATGCATGTGTTTCACTAGTGATCACTTTATTTATTGTCAGCTGAAGCTGAGAAAAATGGAAAGAAATTCTTCAGAATGCAATGTCTCACCTGCTATACATGTACCATGACATAAATCATCAAGAGCAGTGTTACACCCATGACCCCAAGGGCAGGGGACATTGTGTCCCCTTGTCCACCAAAACACAATTTCAAAGGGGCAAAGACAACTACAAGACAGTACTTAATGCGCTAGTAGTGGTAAAAACACAATGAGATAATCTTATTTGCTTTGACGATTTTGCCACCATTACTTTTGTCATCTGCACTGCACTATCAACTATTCATTAGACCAGTGGTCCCCAACGCTGTGCCCGGGGGCACCATGGTGCCCACCAAGGTTTTTTGTGTGCCCGTGGAAGAGGTTATAATGAATGATAATATAAAAAAGTTAATTGGTTGCTGCCCGCCACTTTCTCATAAACTCAGAAATGTGCCCATAGGCACATAAAGGTTGGGGGCGCTTGCCTTAGACCCTTATGTTATTCTTTATGTCACCAACACTTTTATTAAGTGCTGAAGTAACCCATAAAAACATATACATGTTTAAATAACTGGACCTGAAAAATGCAGCACTATGGATTTTTTCCATTCTGGATCTTGCTCTCATTTAGCTTAGTGTTCACTTATTATCTACCTGCATTTATTATAATAATTCCCATGTTTTCTGAAATATTTTTCTTTTCAAACTACTAATTCACTGATCAACTCATTAACCTCTGGCACCACATTTACGCATCATGAGGTTGTACCCTACTTCCAAGCTCGATAACGTCAACATCATTTAAGATACATTCAAGTAGATGGTATTGCAGGAAAGTAGACAGACGTAGCTCTACAATGATACCAAATAATGTCAACTTTCCACACGCATTAAAAAATAGAGAGGAAACATTGTGATTTTTTAGACACGATTTTTTTTAGGTCGAAAATTGCCAGTTTTGGAACCTGAGTTTACGTCCGGATTTCAAACTTTTTGGCCTTAGATCTAAAGCAGACCGGTCCAAACTGCACATGAACCGATGAACCTTTGCAAAAAGTATGATAAGTTTGAGATTTGTAGTAAAAAGGGTCCAGGACACAAAAATTGGAGGGCCAAGATGGGGGAAAAAAAAAAAAAAGAAGTAGAGCTTTATCCTTTTGCACACACATGAGCATAATAGCCAATCAAAAATGTTTTGGATATACCTCAGCACCCGGCTAAACGAAAAACTCTCTTAAGTGGATGTATTTGGCTGCAATCAGAAATAACTCCAAAAATGTGTTTCCTACCCCCATTTCAGGTGAAAATGAAAAGAATCTCCCAGGGTTAATGAGTTAAATGCCAAACTATTTCTGCAAGTTTTTCACCCTAGAAATTTAGTCTCTTTCGTTATTAATTCAACCTCGAAAATATGTTACACCAGTGACTGTCAATGACTTTGTACTGTAAACTGACAGGCTAATACAAACCCTGAATGTTTTGATTGCCAAAAATGTTGTTTTAAAATGAAAATCAACTGCTATATTAAAGCTGCATCGCCTTTAATGACTTATATCATTGATAGAACCAACATACTGAGGACATAAATGGATGTGCACTAAAGAAAAGTTGCAAGTGGATTTTTCTCATTTTCCTTGATGAAAAAGTGCACCCAAGAGATGCACTGAAGTAAATACTGGGGTTGGTGGTGTGGTGGTGGTGGGACAATCCTGTGCTCAAGGTGCAACATTGCAGTTTTTTTTATCTATCGATCCTTTTTTCACATGATATACAGTCTGTCATTTTCTTGTAGTCAATGTCAAGGTCAGTGTTGCATTTTCTTGCGCAGACATGACACTGTGAATGTTCTATTTAAAGCAAGTTTTTACAAATAGGAAATAAATATTTATATTTTAACTTATCAGTTATATTTTAATCGTAATATTTGCACATATACAGGATTCACTGACTTTCAAGTCCTAACCTTGCTACAAGCAATTTGAGCTCTGAATGAGCCAAGATTCTTGACTCTGAACAATTGTTGTTTCAGAGATTGTTGTGATGCATGGTTTGAACACTCAGCAGTTAATAAGAAGAAATGGCCTTATCTTGAATTCCCAGATTTCTTTTCAGATAGTAGAGAATCAGGCCCTTCAAGGGACTCTTGTTGTTTTATGGTAAACATGTGCAGAAAATACATGAATTGAATTTGGACATGTTAATTGATACATAGAGGTTTTGCTGACTTTTATATGACCCCTTTTCTATTCCATGTTCTTTTATCAGCTTGCAGTACTAAACATTATCATTTAAAGAGCACTTGAATGACAATAAATAGAAATGGTGATGTGAGCGATGTGACTATTCATATTATCTTGTGACCAAGTGTCTAGTTTCAGGTGATTTACCAGGTTTGAAAATGTTCCTGTAAACTAATTCAGCATAACATAATTTAAATTTTGCCTTGTTGGTCTCTGTAACAAATCACTTCCAAACAGCACTGTGGCTATCCATGGTCAGCATGCTGACTTCAGAATCTGGTTGTAGGTGTCACTACTTGCTCGGTATAGAAACAAATATTCTAAGATTGATTTTGTACTCGGATATTCACATATAGGTATTCTGATTTGAATGTTTGATTATTGCAAAGACCAGGGATATTCTCATTGCCCCTGTGCATCACTCCATCTGTCTGTTATAAAACTTGTCATTGCTTCTACTCTGCACTGCTTGAAGGATTGTATTGAAACTCTGTATGCTAGATAGGTGGTTGGTGTACATGACTGCGCAGTAATGTTTCTTAAAATTTTTTCACAAATAGGATATTTTATGAATTTAGATCATCATCACTTCTCATACCCTGGTTGAAAAATTTATTGAAACTTTGTAGGATAGATTTGTAGTTGGTATAGATGTGCAATAAAGTTGTCCTTTTTTCCTCTAGCCCATTTTTCAGGACATTTCTTGAATTTTGTCAGAATGGTATTTTCTTGAGAATTCAAATCATCATCACTTCTGTTTCACAGGTCACAGGATTTTTATTAAAACTTTGTAAGCTAGATATGTGGTTGGTGTAGATGCAAAAAAAGGTTTAACTTTTTCCTTCTTCACCATTTATTTTTAGACATTTCTTGACAAATTATTAAAAAAAGATATTTTGGGATTTCATTTTGTCATCACTTCTATTTTCTACATTAGTTCTACATTTCAGACCTGCACCAAATTTGTGGATGTCTAAATATCAATTTGGGTGTCTAAAGGTCAAAGGTCATGGTCAAGGTCTTTGAGGCTGATGAAAGAAAAATGGTTTCTGCACAACAATGTAAATTCTCTACCATGTACCTTTACCAAAATTTGTGTGTGACTTCAATCCTAGAATTTAACATAAATTTCATTGTAGCCAGAAGGACTAGTTGACTGAGAAATATACTAGTTCTGCTGTATCTTCACTAGTCCTTCCCACAAAGGCAGTCAACAACTGAAGCTATACTAGCCATTGGACTACTGAAATTATGAAAACTACTAATCTGACAGTAAATTTACTAAGCCTCAGGGTAGCAGACTGCCACTAATATTTAGTCCTGTATTTGCACTTTGGGTAAGAAAAGAGCCTATTGATTTGGAGATCAAAAGATTAATAGTTAAGGGCAAGTACCTTGCAAACATGAGCTTACCTGAGCAAAATTAGCCAGGCAAGTGGATTTGTAAAGCCCTTAATATGACCATCCATTCAGGCATAGCAATAACAAGATTTTCAAGATGGCCATTGTGGCAACCATATTTGATGTAATATTGGCACCATTTTAATTTAGAACAAACTAGATATAATAAGAAGTCTTTTGGTGAAAAACCCTATGTTGATAATAAGTTATTGCCATCAATTATGGAGGATTACATGTAGCACTAACAACATTTCCAAGATGGCTGCAATGGTGGCCATCTTGGATGTCAGAAAGGCACCATTTTCATTTTGGATCAACAAGACATCTATAATTAAAACAAGAGTCCCTCAAAGGGACTGATGCTCTACTGTCCTAAAAGAAGTTTCAAGAATTCAAGATAAGACCATTTCTTCCTTTCGACTGCTGAATGTTGAAACCATCTCTGATATTCTTGAGGAGTAACAAGATTTTCATATTAGCTGCTGTGGTGGCCCGATTGCATGTAAGAACAGCACCAATTTCATAGTAATCATAAAAAGTATATTGGTGAATACCTCATGTTGATATGACCATACATTTAGAAGTAATCATAATAAGATTTTCTAAATGGCCATTATGGCATCCTTAAATGGAGCCCAGACTGGCACCATTTTCATTTAGGACCAACCAGATATCATAAGAAGTCTTCTGGTGAAAACACCATATTGATATGACCCTCTGGCCATATTGGATGTTTGAATGGCAACAATTTCCTTTAGACCCAACTAGACATTGTATGAAGTCTTTGCAGTGAAAACCCCATGTCAATTGACTTTCGGTTCAGGAGGAGTAGCGATAACAAGATTTTCAAGATGGCTACTGTTGTGGCCGTTTTGGATGCCTAAGCAGCACTATTTTCATTTAGGACCAACTAGACATCATAAGAAGTCTTCAGGTAAAAGCTCTATATCGATATGATATTCCATTCAGGAGGAGTAATGATAAAAAGATTTTCAATATTGGATGTCTGAGTTTAATCATTTTCACTTAGGGCCAACTACAGCATGGGATGAATGTGTGTGTGAAGTTTATTGGCAATCCTTGAACCAGTTTAGGCAGAGTAGTGTTAACAAGCTTGTGCTAATGAATGGACGGACGATGGACAACAGACCATCACATGAGCTCTTCTGGTCTATGAACAGTTAATAAAAAATAGTATGATTTGAATAACCAACTCTAAAACATTCTTTTCAATCACTTGTTACACCTATCTCCATCACAGTCACTTTGTAGAAAATTTTGTTGAGATAGTCCCAGAATTTAACTGAACCAGTAATTGAGAGTTACTGCCTTTCTTCACTTATAGTCTGTCTTCAGCACTGGACAAATGTTTTTGGTCATAATGAGTATGAACATAAACAGTGGAAATAACACCTACATTCATTTTATTATTTCGTCTGAAAAAAAAGTTTTTTAAAAGAATTTATTTCAAATATTATTAATTAGATTTAGATGATCGAGTTCAGTTTTCAAATGCCCTGCTAGACAAATATTGACCATAAATACCAAAGTAGACACAATAAAAAAAAGAAAAAAAAAAGGACAGATTTGATAGTTTTATTAACATCAATAAATATCTGAATTCTATCCAAATACATTCAGCGAATATTAAAATAAGAAAATTTTGTATTCATTTCTGCTTTGATCATTTTCCTTCATTTAATAAATAGTAAAATCTGTCAATTGTAATCAAATATGGACACCAATCATATTATATTGAACTACACTTAAGTCTAGGTCCTGCTTATTTACAGTAACACTTGATACTCATTGTATATAATCTTGCTTCCTGCACCGCCAGGAACGACTGATGCACCTTTGTAACATTCTATTAAACAAGGAAAACAAGCATCACTGATATCATCCAACAAGATTACCATGGAAGGCTCATTATATGCCCAACCCATGTTTAATAGTCCTCTACGTAGATAGTTGATAATTTTATGCAGAAACTATATTTCTTTTAGCTGAAGTGACCTTGACCTTTGACCTTTTGACCCAAGAATCGATATGCATTTTCCTTACTTCAGTGCAAGCCAGCGTTTTATACATTAAGTATAAAAAACATTATTTGGTCCTACATGTGCTTTATAGCACCCAATAAGTGCTAGACAATGTCCCAAAGTGGAAAATTACTGATCATGCCCCAGATTGCATCTGCCATTAGGGTCAGCACTACAATCCCATGCAGGTCATGATAGGTTAACCTCATGAGGCAGCCTGTCACATCTTGTCTGTGTGCTGTTAAATCTACCAGGTAAGCCAGTGTGATAATTCCTCCAAAGTGCTCATTTGTGAACTATTAAAGTAAAATTTTAACAACACATTGAAAGACAATTTTAGCAACACATTAAAAGTACAATTTTAACAACACATTAAAAGTTTTGGAAAAATTATATGTATAATAGGTAGTACATCCAAAAATAAATTAAAAATCAAGTTGGATCATAAATGTCTGGACATCAAAATTTGGAGGAAATTAAATTCTAAATAGATCTCGTGTTTAATTAGATTGGAACTTTCAATGAATAAAGTCATCAATAATTTTGACAGAAGATCCTTTTCCTAAAAGAGAAACACTTTTCGAACTTGGCAAGTGAAATTGTAGCCTATATATGTATGTACATGTATGTAGCAAACTGGGCCCAATTATGTATCAGAAATACGTGTAGTCTGTAACTAAATTAGGCCTAGTCCAAAATATTTGGCTGGCTACTAGTTTTTGCACCCAATGGGTCAAGATGATCATTTGCATATAATGAATCTGGTACCAATCAAGTTTCAAAGAAAAATAGAACACTTAACACATTTATTGCAGCCAGCAGTCTACAAAATTAATTTGGTCCAAACCAAAAGTAGGGTCTAGACCTTTTTACCTAATTGTAAATGGGGCATATCTTTGATTCTTTGTCTCTGTTAAACACTTCCCTGATTATTTAAAGAACTAAAGTTGCTGCCCCCCCCCCCCCCGATTCCTAGTGGACTATAGTTACAAACTCGGATCTGACCAGTGTAGAATATGGGCTGAGTATATGTCAACTTTTCTTCTTTTTTAAATGAAGATTTAGAGACAGCCTTAGTCTTAGTTATCAACTTCTTGAATCATGTTACAAACTTCCCTTGTCAATTTTGTAATTCCTATAAGTTAGAAACACTCAATGTATACAACAATGCATGCACTTTACACATGTATAGTCCATTTTCTGTCCCCTGATTGGCGATAGATTTTAATTTTCTCCAAATTTTTAATGTAAACACAATTATGATCCAACTTAATTGTTAATTTATTTTTGGATGAACTACCGTATAATTTTTCCAAAACTTTTAATGTGTTGTTAAAATTTTACTTTAATAGTTCACAATGAGCACTTTGAAGGCATTACCACACTAGTATACCTGGTGGATTTAACAGCACATGGACAAGATATGACTGCCTGCCTCATGAAGTTAACTTATCATGACCTGCATGGGATTGTAGTGCTGACCCTAATGATTGCACTAATACACCCATAGAAAGCACATGGTTGCTTTTATTAGACTGGTTAATCCTTGGTATTGGCTGTTTCTTTCCATTTGAATAACCAATTGAGTTACACGAATACAAAAATGATGATAACAATGAACAACATTTTGAAACTTAAGCTTATAAAGTGTAAAATGCTTATGCCTGAGTTTGTACTTTTATTTCAACTCGTGAAAGCTTAATTTTTTTTTTAGATCTGTTTTGTACTTTCCACATTTTCAATTTTATGGGCGGTCAAAGTGCATCAGACCTAACTATGGAATGTGTACATTGTTTCATTCATTCAATGTGCATTTTTGAAAAGACTACTGGATCCTAACATTCTGATGCTGACTTTCTGAATTAATAAAAGATCTTTTTCTTCTCTTCAAACTTTTAAACTTTCTGCTTGCTGTGGGGACATACATTTTTTAAAGATTAAAGAAGGCTACAAAACATTGCCTGCAACAATAAATGGTGTCTTCTAGCATGTGGGAGAGTTCCATCCTATATTATTAGTCACAAAACCAGTGGCAATCAGAATTTAATCACTATGACACAGAAATGAGGTGTCTTTGCATCATAAATAATATGGGTTTGTGAAGCCATTTTAGTCACACTATTATACAATATGCCGATATAAATGACAAGATACGCTAATCATGATGAAGACATTTCTTATACATGTCGTCAAGATCAATTTCATCAAGATAGTACAAGATCATTTACTTGAAATTTTAAAATTAAAACAGCTGTTGTTCTTTGTTACATGCAAACATTAACTCATATCTAATGAGTTGAAGTGACTGTAAAGACCTGTAGATTTACCTTTGTAGATACATGTGAAATGGCTACTTCATACACTATGCTTTTACTATTGGAATATAACTTGTTTTTTTTTATCATATTGTCAATATAAAAAATTTGAAGAGATGTGATACAATATACATGTATTGTAATGCCAAGAATATATTGCAATATCCGATACATGTCAATGTATCGCTACATCTTTAATAAATATGGGATAACGCAGTTCTTAGACAAAAGTGGATAGGGTTTCTGGCTTGCAAGAGATGCAGTGCCTAAAGTTTGCTAAGAGTACAATATTTTTGGCATGTCACCTCCATCCTTTATTAATCTGAGATTGACCTTTGACTCTGAAACAAAAACCCTCAAGGATATCATCAAACCTGTCTATAACGGTCACCTGTGGCAACTGCAGCTGTATAAGTAGGCATCCTGAATGCCTGACAGACCAGTGGGAATTAAACAAGAGTCCCTTGAATGAACTGACGCTCTACTGGGTGAAAAGAGTTTCCAGGAATTCAAGATAAGACCATTTCTTCCTTTTAACTGTCGAGTGTTGAAACCATCTCTGATATTCTTCAGCGATAACAAGATTTTCAAATCAGCTGCTATGGTACACATATTGGATGTGAGCTTGACACCATTTTTATTTAGGACAAAGTAGACATTATTAAAAGTCTATTGGTGAAAACCCAATGTCATAATAATCATCCATTAAGTGGGACTAGTGACAAGAAGATTTTTAAGAGTCATAGTGGCAGCCATATTGGATGTATGACTGGCACCATTTTCATTTACAACCAACTATGTATCATAAGAAGACTATATTACACAAGTATTTTTTGATCTTTGGATCAGTGTTATCTAATCTTCAGTTTGTTACCCCAAATTTCCATGATATCAGTGAAAGAGCCAAACATGTGGTCATCTGCGTGAAGAGCAGAAACTGGCTGCTGTAAGTAGTGTCTTTAGAGACAGGTTTAGAATTCAACTGTAAACAAGTTGGACAGATGTTAGGCAGTGTTGCACTATGTCCCCCACCCTCCAAATTTGGGGGACACAATTTTTTGGGAAAAAGGAAAATTGTAATACATAATGCACTAGTAGTGCTATAAAATGATATAATCTTATTTGCGTCGACAGTTTTGTCACCTTAACTTTGTTGTCTGCACTGTACTATCATATTTTTGCTGGACACCTACATTATTGCAATAAACATTTTTTCATGTGCTGAAGTAAATCATGACAACATTAACATTTTTGAATATCTGATTAACCTGAAATGAGCCACACCATGGAATTTTCCATTCTGGATCTTGCTCTCATTTAACGTTAGTGTTCACTCATTACTACCAGCATTTATTCCAATAAATACCCATGTTTTCTTAATTACTTTTCTTTTCAAATTAATAAATCATTAATTAGATGACAAATTGTGTATTTGCATTAATTTAGTTTCTTTTGTCATTAATTCAACCTAAAAAAAAATTAAATCTTCCTTGCCATAGGTGTGATCTAAAAAAATATGTTACACTAGCAGTCTTCAAAGACTTTACACCACAACTTGGCCAACTACCACAAACCTTGACTGTTTTCATTGCTATAGTAGATACATGGTTTTAAAATGGATATTCATTGCCAGATACATGGTTTTAAAATGGATATTCATTGCCAGATACATTGTTTTAAAATGGATATTCATTGCCAGATACATGGTTTTAAAATGGATATTCATTGCCATCTTCCAGTTTTTATCACTTTTAGTGCCAACATAGACATGGATGGACATCCACAAAAGAAAAGCTGTAGGTGTATTATTTTTTCTTTCCTGACGAAGAAATGTGCCCAGTGGGGCAGACATGGTCAAGATCTGGGGGACATAGGACAACAAATTGCGTGAAAACAAGCGATCCCGCTCTCAAGGTGCAACACTGTTAGGGTTATCACATGTTTGGGATATTTTAAAGTATTTGGGACCAATGTTACCAATCTATGACTCATCAGCCATAAATCCTGGCCTCTTGTATATAAGCAGGTGTCTTTAGAGATAGGTAAGAATGCAATTACAGCTCTCCCTCATTATAATGCTGGAGTTTGGGTCCATAACCACTGACCACATTATGTACCAAACCGTGTTACAGTGATAACCATGGCATGTATGGAACCGCAATATACTGAGAATAGCATAACAGACTGAATCTCGATATAATGGGAGTATAATAATTGGTTAAATAATTGTGTTTTGAAAAGGCAATAAAGATATAACACTAAGCTTCAGCTTGTCTCCTTTCAACCCATATTGTTATACAATGGTATGATTTTGGACATGTGGTCCATAGTAGTACCATGTTAGTACCATGTTATATCCAGAATCGCATTATAATAAAGCGCATTATAATGAGGGAAAGATTATAAACAAGTTGGACATAACTTGCCTGATCACTCACTATACATAACTGGACATAACTTGCCTGATCACTCACTGTACATAACTAATTTCAAATTGGGAATTTTACTCCCTAGTTCGGAATTGCATTTCTTGGATAGAGACCATGCATAGGATGTGAGCATGTTTTGCCAATCTTACCATGAAAGTACAAGAATTTTGCAAAACATTAACATCATGGTCTATTGAAACCAAATTAACTTGTCCGTGCCTTATATCCATTTTAAGTGTTCATTTATACATTCTTACATTCTGCCAGCTTTTTTTTTTTGTTAAACCTTTTATGATTCAAATGGAATGTTTATTAATTTTTCATACACTGCATGTATAATGGTTTGGTGTTAGTGATACTGTAACACTCTATGACATACCGTACATACTCGCTTATAAGTCATGTCCAACTGCAAACAACATAGACTCTGATCTATCAGCGCATTATGGCAAATCTGGGTCTATGCAGTTTTCAGTTGGACTGGACCTGTAAGTGAGTATATATGGTAAAATTACTTTTATGATCATTTACAAGAGGAAGATCTAATCTTCCACAACACACTTTTTTCTTCTTCTGATGAAGACTGAGAATGTACTACATTTTTTAAGGCAAAAAAAGTATTCCTTTTTCACTCAAAACCCAAGATTATAAGCTTTGAAGAAAAACAGACATACAAAAGTATTCTTTATCTGTATTAAACACACACATATATATATATATATATATATATATATATATATATATATATATATATATATATATATATATATATATATATATATATATATATATATACACCAATCTTAAAATTGGGAGGGCAGGCAATAATGTTGTGAAATATTTTTTAAAGTAAATTTCTAAGATTAGATAGTCATGGAAATGGAACAGTCACTATCATAATAAGAACTGAATTTCTACAGTAACCTTTAGCTATGCAAAGAGCTTCAAATACTGATTTTAACACAGTTTTATGCTTCATGCAGAGCTCAATATAAGCAGTGTATTTGCATAGTGTACACTGTATTGTAAGAAAGAAGTAATTTGTTCAAATATCACTATGACCACCATTACGGAGAAGTATCTGTATTGAGATTTTACACAATGGCTACTGTGGAAGCCATTTTGGAAGGTCATTTTGGCATTATTTTCTATTAGGTTACGGCCAACTATATATATGTGAGATCTGTTCTAGAATGGTTCCCTAGCTGCTAAAATACTTAGTTGCATGTGACCATAAATAATAAATGGACCTAACTCTAGAAAATTAAAAAGCATCACAAAAGAATATGTTGACCTCATGTCTATAATGTCTGCCATGTTTTAGGGCAATTCATCAAAAGCTGTGGGATTAAGCGGCACACACAAGAATTATCATATATGGTGTATAAATTTATCAAAAAAGGGATGTAACTCTGGACAAAGGCCTCAGCACAAGATGACAGAACAATACACACATTTGACCTCATGTCAATAATGTCTACCTAGTTTTAGGGTAATTCATCAATTGCTGTGGGACTACTAGTTGCACACACAAGAATTGTCATATGTAGTATAGGGGGCGTTCTACAGATAATACATGCTTCTGAGAGAGTGACAGGTGTAAGATGAAGTAGTTTGCATTTACAACATGCACAATGGAGAGAATGTTGGCATACCTCTATGTTACTTTCATGTACTGTGGCTGAAATTTCTTTACATATTGTACTTGTGGAAACTGGACATGATCTAAGCACACAGCAGACAAAATGGCCGCTCCAAAGTACTCAAAAAATCAGTCTGAATTAGTCAAAAGTGCACTATTTTCAGGAGTTATTAAAATAGGGAAACAAATTTTGCCAGAGCAGACAATACCAGCCTCTGAAAGTACTATGAATAAATTACAAAATATATAAAAAGTAAAAAAAGTTATCAGCTCTTTTTTTTATTATTTACCTTTGAAGTCCAGGAAGTGAAAATGACCAAGCGGAGCTAGCAGTTTTTTGAGAGGTGCACATCTTAAGTAAGACCAAGCTGTATACTCTATAACCCAAATTTCACCCATCAATCATACACCAAAATAAAGGGAATTCAAAGTTCTTTTGACAATACCCAAGATATACAAGGTCTTTTTTAAATAGCCAGGACAGCCAGTGAGGAAACCCTGGGTAATTCTTTTTCTTAAAAAATCTAACCCTATGCAAAGTACGAAACTGGAGAGCGCCACCTAAATATACATGTAAATTTAATACCATAAAGGGGCATAACTCTAAACTGAACCATTAAAGTTGCAGGAGCCAAAGAGTTTGCATTGACAATATAACTTACTACTCTCTGTTCTTGCTGTGCATTAGTACAAAGTCATAGGGCATACATTTTAATTTGTGTAGGGATTATTTCACATTTTCTTTCCTACGCCTTTTTGAAAATGACATCTATATGTTGGCAATCCCATTTTACCCATGAACTGAATGGTCTACTCTCAAACTTGGTTTTGGTTTATAAAACCCTCAGAATGTAACACCTTTTTTAAAAACCTATGTGATTTGCTTGTTCAAACCAGCAATAATGCCTCTACATACTCTATAAGATCAACATCAAACATATGCTTAAAACTACGAAAACCAAGAACAAATGCACTGAAAAAGTCATTTACATATACTGGATCTAATGACTGGATTCAGCTACCACTTGAACTAAAGCAAGCTCATAATCTTACAGGATGTTTCAACTACGTAAGCATGTAATACAAGATCTATTATAATTATTCTATTTAGCTAAATGAGTTGTACCCTCTGATAATAAAGTATTATTATTATCATCATCATCATTATTATTATTATTATTATATTGTCATATTACGTAAAATCAGAAAACTATTTGGTGCCAGTGCTGCCTTTAGTAATTCAGGCAGAGGATACTCTTCTCTTACAACAGAAGTAGGTGTTAATTACAAATTAGAAGTCATAACCAAATTTCTTTTACATTAAACTGCGATAGATGGTGACAAAACCTTAAATGTTATGAATGGAGAGAAAACAAAAGATTGTGACAAAAAAATACATAACAGCACTGCAAACGGCACATGATACACACATCTTGTGACCTTTACCCTACCAATAACCTTGACCTCTGAGTTTGGGACTGAACTATTATATGATAAGGTGTGGATCTGGGTAAAGTTTCATCAAATTATAGGTAGTGGGTTAAAAAGTGACAGCCTGGCTAAAAAAAAACAGGCCACTGAATAAACATCTATTATGGTGACCTTGACCTTGAGGCCAGTGGTAAAACTGAATATGTGAAACATTGTCAAGTAATGATATATAAAAGGTTAAAGTTTCATGCAAATATCATCAGTGTTTCAAAAGTTATATGTGTATATAGGGAGAGGTCACTGATTTAAATGATTATTTTCCCATGCAGTGACCTTGATCCTGAGAAAGGGGGCATGGCTATGGTACATGCACATGCCACATTATACAGTCAGGATATATAACTAGACAAAGTTTCATTAAAATATCTTCAATAGTTCCAAAGTTATACTCTGGACAAGGATTCAAGACACAGAATTATATTTTCTTTTCTGTGACCATGACCTTGAGCCAGGGAGTCTGGCCATTGTACATGACAATATCTAGTCATGATACTTGGGAAAAGTTTCATAAAATCTCTTCAACCATTACAAAGTTATGGGCTGGTCAAGCAAATGTTAATGGATGAATAATGCCATAAAATAAGCCTGACCTAAGACGGGCATATATAAACTAAATAATTTTCATTATTGGGACAGTTGTTGCAGTTATTTACTTAAGGTTTCTCTGCGGCATTAAATGAGCCTTCATTTGCAATCTAATATTTTCTCAGAATTCTCACTTTTATTTGTCTTATGTTTCTCGCAATACTTGCATCTGTCTTAAAAAATAAAGACAATACTTCATCAACATTATCTAACATTTATTTCTGTCTTATCCTTCTTAACTTCAAAGAAGTTTATTCAAGACAAAATATAAGTTAGAAATCATACCTTTGATTTGCTCAGGTCTGTAATGATTTCCATCACTATTTAAAAATCTGGGGATAAATGAATATTTTCTTCTTTTTTTTTATTTTCCTCCAAGATGATAGGAAAAAAACTAATAGAGTAAACAGAATTAAATAATAATCTAAGTGCAAGCTTTGAACATTCATTCAGCACTGGCAAACAGAACTATAAGAAAATGGATCTATCCTTGAAGGATGTGATAGCAAAAATTGATATGCTGAGAGCTGTAGGAAATTATCTACTGGATTGATGTTTTCCTACTGAAATTTTACAAGTACTAGATGTTTAGGCTATGTCAGTAATGAGATTTCCATATAGACCATGTTGTATATGTAACTATAATGGTACAGCCAAGATGCTCACTGTTCACCAAGAATGGTTACCCAGACAGTAATAATTTGTTGCGCTGTCATGATTGAAATGCATCATTAATTGTTGGGGTCTATCAAAATTTGACTCTGAGTTGATTTGAACATTAATGAAACTTTGGGATTAATTAAAATAAGGTAGAAACAATAGATATGTGCTCACTGTAAGTTTCTTCCAGTGATCTACTACTACTGCAAGAAACCATTCAGCAAATGCAAAGAGAAATTAGTGAAATCACTCAAGAGTCAGTTTCTCTATTGAGATAGCACAGATATTGCAATTCCAAGAATACTTTCCAAAACATGTGGAGTATTGCTCTTGCAAATCATATCTAACCTAAGCTAGTTCCAAGATAATATCTAAATTGCTGCATTCATTCCACAGAAATACATAAGCCTTTTCTTAAATGGAGATTTGCCTGACCAAAAAACTTTAAATTCATTTTTTAGATATTTCACATCACCAATCTGATTATTATATTATACCTCTAACTTACATGTCTCTGCCATATCTATGAAAGGGTACATGTATATGGTGCAATTTGATTAAAATTCAGATCTACATATAATAAATGTAGAAATGACAGACACTGATAACAGTTCATGTTCTGCCATGTTTAGAATTCACTGTCCACTTATTTTAAGCACCCTATCAGATAAAGTGTTGCATTTCATGTTAAGGCAAGTTAGCATTAGAAATAATGTGTTCCAAATTAAGTTTTTCATTGTCATCAATGTGAAAGATATAATTTAATTGGTGAATCAAAAGGTCAACAAAACATGATGACCGTTCCCCAGATCTGAGCTCTCACCTGAGGTCTTAAAGGGTGTTGCTCTCCCCTTACGGGGTGGGGTTATGCGATTCACTTTCAGTCCATACCGAGCTGTGGGCGAGTAGAGGGTGCTGCTTCCCCCTGGGGGGGGGGGGTATCATGACTCACTCTCTGCCCTTCTGGATGAGAGGGTGCGACTCACTCTCTGTCCTAGTGGAAAACAGAGGGTGCTGCTCCTCCCTCACGGGAGGGCACAACTTGCTATCTGCCCTCATGGAATGGAGTGGGTGCTACTCCTCCCTAATGAGATGGCACGACTTACTCTGCACCCATTTATAACCTCCCATTGGAGGAGACCCACTAACCGTAAGAGTCTCCAAAGAAACTTGGGTAATCCTTCTATGAGACCCGAGGGACTCAGAGAACGAGAACCCCCAAAATTCTGAAGAAGACGAGGAAGGAACCTTCTTCCTTGCTTTATTGGTATGTCTACAATCGGTGAGATCTCACCTCATCCAAAAGTAAACACAAGATATTGCATGGACTAAATCTGCTCTAATATTTTGATAATTTCTGTGATAAGTCACCTTACCTGGGTGTTTCAAAATGTTTAAATGCAAAAAAGGAAGCAATGCCAGGATTTACAAATTCACTTGCCCGTCTCCAAGGACAAGCTCAAATTCGGCTCAGGCAAGTTTCCAAAGAACTTTCCCCCGACAAGTTAAAAAATTGAGAGAGAGAGAGTGAGAGAGAGTGAGAAAGGGTTGTGTTCCATTCATAATGCTTTATGTTCTGCAAGTTTTATACCCTGCGATCTCGCCACAGTACATATATCAGCACCTTTCTTTAGTGTTTATATATACCGCCTTCTTCTAGTACACTAACTGTGCACAGTTTCTTTCATCTGTCATATGTCATTTCCATCTAGTAGTAAATGTCAAGGTCAGTAATGCATTTTCTCGCACAGACATGATAATGTGAATATTTACTATTTAAAGCAAGTTTTGACAAATAAGGAATAAATATTCATATTTTCACTTATCAGATATATTTTAATCACAATATTTGTACACATCCGGGATTCACCGACTCTAAACAATTGGCTTGTCAAAGATTGTTTTGATGCATGTCGCCAATGTTAAGGTGGACAGGTGTTCATTGTTAATTAACTGGTGAGATTTCTTTGACAGGTGTGCTTGGAAATAAAAGGCACTCATCTCTAATGATTAATCACCAGGAGGGTTTTGTTCAAAGCTTGACCGATGTACTGAAAATGTAGCAACCACATGCTATGTTTGTGACCTGTTGTTTACATGATAATTACAGGAAACCGATCATGCTTACTGCTTGACAAACAGTAAATGGATAAAAATAGGTTTTCTCTATCTCAAACGTTGGCCTGTCCAATATTCTGATGCGTGTTGCCGATTTCAAGGTGACTAGATGATAATTGTTAAGAAAATTTTATAAAATAAGTGTTCCCAAATCCTTCAGTTGCGAGTATACATCAATCATTAGAAACAGTAAGGCTTTCATTATTGTTGATGTAGTTGATGAGATGAGTCTGCTATCTAATCTAGGTAAAAAAAAAGGAAACTTGATGAAGTTTCTAGCTCTAATGAACCTGTTTTAAAGAAAAATATCCAGTATGATGCTTCGAAACATGCATGAAAGTTCCAATCATAGTTGATTAATGAGTATCCCTGGCTATAATATTGTTATTGGTAGTTATATTAACAGATCAAGGTCTTTTGCCTAAACAGTCTCTCTCTCTCTCTCTCTCCCTCACTTAAAAATCTTGCTATTTCAAACCTTTTTCTATTTATCGATTTATCTGTCTATATACATGTACATGTCTGTTTTTGCTCTTTTAACAATATCTGCATTCTAACCCTTTCTCATCTACATATCTACATATTTTTTGATAACTTTTAATTATAGGCACATGGTTTTAAGGTGCCACCAAAAACAAAAAGAAAACAAAAGTTAAAATAAATATAGCGTGATTTCCTTAAAATATCCCATATTTAATCTTCTTTTTTTTAAAACTCATGTTGGGATATTATGTTTGGGGCAAGCTCAGATTTCCAATGGGCAAGTTCAATTTTCCCTGAATGCTAAGCTCAGTATAGAAAAATACAAGATAAGTCAACCAGGCTTAAATGAAAGCTAGGGATTACTAAATTGGCAAAAAACCAGCAGGTACGATTGCTAATAAAAATGGTAAAAATCAAGGAAAGCTATCCCAAACTAAAATTGAAAAAGAACCTGTGTTTGATAACCATGTATGTGATATGAAGGTAAAAAGTGGTGTGCGACCTGCTTTACCAAGTATATAAATAGCACAATTCACAATATAGGTAATGAGAATTACAATGATTCATAATAAACAATAATATGAATCGAGGCGAGTCCATAAACCACAATTGATGCAAGGATAGGGAAAATTTAACAAAATACAGACCCTAGCCAGAAAAATGCACAACCAAATTAGAATCACTAATACCCTGAGAAAAGGGCAAAAATAAAGAATAAAATGCAAAGCCATACACAATGTGTATGGAACAATTGCTAATAACTCTCAAGAGAGCTTAAATTAACAGCAAAAACACTCAATCAGGGGTATAATCCAAACGTTTACGTAAAATATACACACAAGATATAGTAAATTTGCCTGTTAACCCACAAAGCAACGGCAAATCTTCATTGACATAAACAATGCATACATAACAGCCATTAGGCCATGAAAAAATGAAGGCAGTAAAGTGTATGGGCAGCGTGTGTGGGGTGTCGCAGGGGCAATCCAGTGTTCTGGAATCTTCTGGATCACCCTAATGGGAGGAAGAATTCTCATCATACAGTTGGGGTACTTTCCGCCCAGAAAAGTACCAGCTATGCAACAGCAACAGGTATGGTATTACTGATATTAAATACTTGTGCTAATTACATGTAGTAAGCTGAGCTTTCAGTGGATTTTCAACAAACTTATTAGTTCGAAGAAGAAAGATCACAGTAGCTACTACAACAGTAATAATACACATGAAAGGGATCTACAAACATAATAAAACATCATTCAGTTAACTTCAATGAATAGCAAAGGCCAAGCAAAAGTAGTCCACTTGCAGTCTGACATTTTAGCAGTAGCACTGCTCAATTAAAGATACAAGTTTATCAACAATTATATATTTGGTTTGAATAAATGCCAACCTACACAAAATTAAACACTGGATTTCCAATTCCTGTAAATGGATAGGTTATTGAAAAACTAAGCCATGGTGATTTAACCGGAGATGATGACTGCACTTGTTCACATCCTTGCACAGTTAAATGTAAATAATTACTCTATTGGCAAAAGTTACTGAAATTGATAATATTTATCTACTCAGTAATAGGATATAAATTATTAAATTATGTAGTCAAAGTACTAAGCTAACTCTGGATTTTGACCACTATATTCCAGAAGCAGTGTTGCACCTTGGTTGAATGGTCAGTGGGTTTTGGTCTGGTTTGGTGTTTATGGCACAACAACACAAGTAGGCTATTTAGTGCTGAGGCAATTGGAGTAATGTGCTTTGCTCAAGGACACAATGGTAGCTGACTTGGCTGATCTAATAGCAGCATTAAAACTTGCACCCTTATGGTTGCGAGTGTGGCATGCTAACCACTCAGTCACTGTGGTTCCCTGTTAATTTCATAGGGACACTGGTGGTTTGGGCAGCAGAATGTCCACTGGGTTCACTCAAGCTGCAACACTGGTGAAGAAAAAATGAGCCTCAGGTAAACAAACGTAAATGATACATATACATTAACATCACTCTGGGCAAAATAAATCTTTGGCAGTTGTCCCCACCCCACACCCTTCAAGTAATAGAGGATACAGGCAGTTGTCCCCACCCCACACCCTTCAAGTAACAGAGGATACAGGCAGTTGTCCCCACCCCACACCCTTCAAGTGATAGAGGATACAGGCAGTTGTCCCCACCCCACACCCTTCAAGTAATAGAGGATACGGGCAGTTTTCTACAATATCTATCAGCTAAGTATAAGTCTTGAACAAAATAGTTACCCCTCCCCATGCTTGCCAGTTTACACAATCTGCATGTGTCTCTAAAATCATATATTCAGTAGCACTTTACTCGGCAACCTTCTCCCCCCACCCCCACCCCAGACACACACTTTGTACAGATGGTCATTCTTCAGTGGATTATGTTATTAGTCAATGACACTTGGAAGATCAGAAGATGCACTGTATATGTACAGTGTAACACATCAGGAACTGATGGAAGTATGCATTGATTGGTTATGCTAGCCATATTCATGACTCAGCAATATAAGGAAACAATTAGGAGATATGAATCAAGTGTAAATTTGTCATTATTCTGAGTGCTAAGTGAAATGTACATGCAGACCTACATGTACATGTATGTGATGGTTTGCCTTAATCATAGGATACTTGAAATAAGACTAGTTATCAATGCATACTAAAATGATCTTTTAAAGATATGCATAATAAGTAAAATTTGCATCTGCAAGAATTATTAGCACTATCATGACAACTGGCACATGACGAAAACTGGTCATCTGCCGATACTGTACATGTGTGTCTAATGAACTAATTATGAAAGAACAAAAAAATGTTTAGTTTGGAAAACAGGAAATGTCCATTTGCACAAAGTATTGTGGACACATGGAATAATCCACAGGACCATGTTGTCACAGCTGAAAGAATAAACCAATTTAAATCCTGACTGAATTTGCCTGGAGAGACTCAAATAAATTCAACCAAGATTGTTATTCTTATTACTGTATATACCCTGTACTCACTTTGAAGTCTAGTGCAACTGCAAATGGAACAGACCCAGATCTTTTGCCACATAATGTGATTAAATTTGTGGACTTTTATCATTCAAACAGAGCTCTCTGAAAACACTTCCAATGCATCCTGGACCCTAAAATGCTAGTCTAAGATCCCTAGTGTTTATAGGTTGTTCATCCTGTGGACCCTCAGTTTAAAAAACATGTTCAAAATGTAAAGAACAAAACTGAAATGAACCCAAAAGATACATGTAGTAATT
Source organism: Margaritifera margaritifera (assembly GCA_029931535.1). NCBI lineage: Eukaryota > Metazoa > Mollusca > Bivalvia > Unionida > Margaritiferidae > Margaritifera > Margaritifera margaritifera. Next base: position 249,854 of record JAQPZY010001359.1, on the reverse strand, counting down.
ATTATAGTCAATAATAAATATTATTGACTGTAATAATTACTATCTTCTGGGTTCACTTCAGTCTAAACACTAGTATAGTTGTACTGATCTACCTGGAATGTAATGAATATAAGTCCACTGATGAAGTCCCTATTTTTTCCACTTGGAATTCAAGTTTTCCCATCTGGAACCTTATTTTGTTAATGCTGAGGGTCCAGGATTTTCAGTGTCAAAAAAGATTTTGTAACAGATGACCTTGTCAAAATTGTAGGATGCACAATGAGCTGAGATTTCATCACCTTGAATACGGTGTTTTCTGTCATGCAATGGAAGCAATTAATGAACAGCTGTTGTTATCTGGGACACAATATACTCTATGGTCAGGGTGAGAACAAAATTATTGAATTTGCCCATCTCTTGGGATGAGCGCAGTGTAGAAACCAGACATTTCATCGCAGACTTTATGTGTCCCATGATACAACAACATGATTATGTATAGTAATGTTTAATAAATGATACAAGTTTTGTGAAATGTTTTGAATTAATACTTTGATCAACCTATTCTGACACAGTTTTTGCTAGACAAAGAATGACAATGATCCGCTTTTATGAATTTTAAAAAGAAAATTTGACTTGTCACTGGTGATGAGTGAATATGGACCACCCCAATCCTGGACTAGAGGATAATTGCATCTGCTGCACACTTACAGGTGTAATGTGGAAGCTGAATTGAGAATACCCAAACCAGAACCAAGTATATATACAGACAGAGAAGCCATTTAGGTGGATGCTTATTTTGATCTTGACAACAGCAAGAACATGATAAACACCATATTAATTCTTCTGTGATCAAAATTGTATGAATTTCTTCTTACATGTGATTAGAGTTCCATTTAATACTCTAATCAAGTAATCCATACTCAAAACAATGTACAAAATTGATTTGTACAGGCCAGTAGACTACCAGGAAAAGAACCTGATGGCCCCGGTTATATTCAGTAGCCATTAGAAGGCAAAGAAAAAAATTTAAATAAGAAACTGTTAGTTTTAACACTATCCCACTATCCTGTCACCTTCTTATGTGCCATTAATAATCATTGTCCTCTGAATGGTATTTTTGTAGGTACATTTTGAAAACAAATAATAATAAAAAAAATCTAGCTGCAAATATAAGGTAGGCCAAACCTTCATTCTAGTAACCCTGGGCTCTGGACACAAGAGTCGCTGGACCCTGCATTAATCACTACTGCTATTTCTTCCTCAAAAACAACTGTCAGAGATACAGTAGAGAGAATGAGGTGATACCAATAAATAAACTATAGATGTATTGTGTAAGGGTCTATTCTAGGATGCTTGATTCATGTTAATTTCTCAAACTTGTGCCAAAAAACAACTGAATGCACAAAAATTGTCCAACATATTTTCAACTCCTATCTTTATTTCTTCATTAAATGCCCCCTATGTTCTGAAAATCCCACCCCCATATTTTTCAAATGGAGGCGGGTATTCTCCCGACATTTTAAGCTCTAGAATAAACTTGGTGGTATATGTCAGAATTATGTGACCTCAGACTGTGAACATCACAAATATTCCCATACCCTTAACCTAAACTGCAAAATTTGCCTTCTGATAAAACCAGGTCATCATATACATGTACAGTGCATAATAGTCTTGCTTTTGACAAAAGTCTTAGAATTCAAGGATGCTGTCATTTCTGAAGACAGCTTTAGCTCTTGTGAGAAAACACAATATAAAGGGAAAGAATTTTGTATGCCTGACAACCAGGCACACAGATACTAAACAGTTCATGTAGACAAGTTCAAAACTCAGCACAAAATTATCTCACCAAGTTAAATCCATAACAGCCGGTTTTTAAATTCAAATAAAGACCTTATTTAGTCTACCTACAGTCTCCAAAAGTCAAACTCATCATCAAATATCGCTGAAGTCCCAGTTTATTTCTATAAGTTTCACTCCTGACTAGTGACTATTCCTCTTCTGAAAGATATAGCTCATTATATTTCCAAAATGTGAACACAATTTTAGATGGCTTCAAAGTTATGTGGCGATCACAGATACGAAGAAAATTTTGCTGAATTGAGCTGAAGGAAAATGCCTGTTATCTCAAAACTGCAACAGACATATATTTCCATGCTAAGGCCTCAAAGAAAAAATAACTTTGGTTTCGATTTCCAGACCAACCTTCTTTTTTGTTATGACCATTTTCGGGGTTCTCTAGGATTCCCAAAACTGGTACTTTTGATAGAAAAACTAATTACATGTACATGTGCTTTGACACCTTGCTTTGAAAAGCATCACTCAGCACACTTTTAATCTCTCATATTTTAAATCCTTCTGTAATGTTTGGAATACTTGCATTTTATCATATACTGTATTTAGAAAAACAATGCCACTAATTTTGTTTGTTGGAGGAATATGAACTCCCATGTTAATCATAATAAATCATCAGCAGTTTTTCTGTATCAAGTATATACTTGTGTGTTTGAGTGATTGTCATTGTGTGTACTCTTCCAATGGCAACTTTACATAATTTCTTTGGTGCCAAGCACAAGGCTGCAGATGAGCCTGATTCTTGTGAGACTGACTGCCAGAAAGTTGTTGATGCATCAAGTTTTGATAAAGAAAACAGAACGTAAAAGAAACTGAGACATTCATGAATGAATCATGAAATAGGGCCGTTCTATGGGCAGAAAAATGAGAAAACAATGGAACATTCATAGCTTTATGCACTCAGACTTGTTTCCAGTCTTTGCTATTTTAGCAAAGTGTTGTTGGCTTTACGTATAATGTCCATGGCTTGTGAGAGAGGTTTCTCATCAGATAATCATATCAAGACAAAGGGCCATGGATGTTTAAAAACAATAAACTGTAACAAAATTGAGGGATTTTTATCCTAAACCAGCTGTGATGAAGTTTGTTAAAATTTGTTTAAGAAAAAAGTGAATCTTGTATGCTGTGCTCTGTTGGTTAAAGATGAAATGAAAAAAAGTGAATGGAATATGGTCATTTGTTTCTTCTACCAGTCTTGGCAAATTTATTGATCTGAATGGATTTAAGCTAATTAAATAAATCAATATAGAAAAGAAACTATAATCTCTTCCTTGATTCCTTCAGGCTGTTACATTCACAAACAATCACAGCAGTCGCTGTTCTCAGCTGTCTTAGTTTTTCATTCTTTTACTGTAATACTGTACTAAATATTTCACAATTAATGACCATTAACAATCTGATGACATAATAATATATGCATAATGTTCTGAATCACTGCAAGGGAAAAAAGTATCATTATTGGGTCTCCTATTTTTAGGGCTGGGACTTTTTCAAGGAAGGAGTCCTGGACTGCAACTTTCAAAATCCTATGGAGAACCCTGTAGTCTGGATTTCATTTCCTTCATACAGTAGGTAATAGTATTAGACGTCAATCTTATTAAAACACTGTTTCACCCAATATTTTTAAGCACCTGCTGGCCAATGATCAGAAAGCACGATTCAGTAATGAATACCTTTTCATGTTGTTTGCCATTTGTGGTCAGCTTCAAATTTACAGCATATCAGATGAACACAATTTATTTTAAAGTAATTATATAGTACCGGTGAGTGCATACCTAACTAGTGTATAACATTGTGTTGTCATTGCATAATAATGACAAGGTCTTTTCTCAAAGGAAAAAAATTAGGTCATGAAACCATGGTTTACTTTTGGTAAATGGTGTTTGAATGAGAATATAAAAATCTTATTCGGTCTGATTGACTCAATTATTTTTTGCATTAAGCCGAAAACACGCATATTATTTTTGTAGGTCTTAACTTTACTAAAAAGACAATCTCCTTAATAACTGATTATATTTAGAGCAGAAAAACGACAAAGTTTCATGGCTAGTAACATAAGGAAAATCAAGGCACATGAGAGGTTCCATTTCTCTAAACCGGAAGTTGTTTTTGTCCCCTAGGTACCACTTTAGTAACTACCCATGTCGTAAAATATGACGACCCGAATTCGAGGACGTCCCCAAAAATCGAGGATTCCCCCCCCCCCGAAAAACTAGAACCCATCTCCATAAAGAATGCGGTTGCTATATATTTTTAAAAAAGTCTATCTATGTACACGAATTGTGAAAATGGATAATCAATCTGGTATCTGTATCTTAAAATTTTGATGTTCGACACAAATAAATAACAGAATAAAATTTACCGCTCTGAAGATTTTCCAGGGCCCTGTCAGTTTTTTCTCTGGCGGCGACTTTATCATCCACCCCGAATACACAACATGATCCTGCCGATTCATTTTTGCTCTTCTCCTCATTGATACACAGATTTCGTCTTCATACTGTTAAACTTCTTGGCAGAACACGCCAAGCGTTCAACAGTTGGAAAATGTAGCAATACTCTGGAAAACAGGAAGTCAATTTTGTGAGCTCTTCGTTACAATCAAACTTAACTGCCTTTTAAGATTTCCGGAAGTACGTCAGGTTCTCAGAGAAGTTTTCTAGTACGACGAATTTGATTGGAAAATCTTTAAAAAAGTATCCAATCGATATATGTGATGTAAAACGCGTACTATCATTTTGACAACAGAGTGTGTTGGAATGGGATCTGATAGCCAAAAAACAAAGTAGTTAGAGAACTGTTAAGAGAATGTAGGCGGAGAAACAAATTTCGGTAAATATTAAACATTAATATCGGGTAGGTATGTAGACTGTTATCTGAATGATTCATTTATGAGTCAGTCGACTTACAGCTGTACTCAGTAGGCATACTATCGATAACTGAGGGATCTATCCCCCCCCCCCCCCCATAAGTCTTATTTAAGAATTTCCATATCCTATTTAGATCATACTTTGATTTTATAACTTTCATAAGCCATGACGTGCGTGGAGCCATGAGGTTATGAATCAGGAAATGATATAAATATGGTTGAAGTGTTTTTGACTTGCAACTGTTTTAATAAACTTGTGCCATATTTTATAAAATCGAAGACCACAATCTTAATTATCAAACTGTTGTCTCTTATTTCCACACTTGACTTATGTTCAAATCTGCATGATCTAAAATGGTAAAGATATATAAGGACTTGAAAACAATGGATCGAGTTATGGAATGTGTTCCAGATCATTCATGGAACTTTATCTGCCATTTACTGTACTGACAGTGACACATTCTTTGTCCTGCAAACTGTCATTGTATCAAATTTTCCAGGAATGTTTGGCCTTGGATGTGGACCTTTGTTTAAAATTAGGACTTTGGTTTATTCTTGTGTCTTTGCCTATCAATTTTTGCTCTTTTCTTCAATTTCATTTGATTTATCAAGTATTAATTAAGCTTATTAATTTTCATTATTAATTTTTTCAGTAGACTTAAGTATACAACTATGCAGTGTCTAGATGCAGTGCACATACCCATTTACACAGGCAACTATACAAATAATAATTAGGTTGAGATACAGACCCACATTATCTGGTGGGTCTCAATTGGGGACGAGATCAGATTCTTATCTTTGAATTACTGTAATACATATGTGTGTGTCACTAAACAAACACATACCAGTGTAAACAGTTTCTGTGCAAGTAAATTTAACAGCTTAGCAAAGCCCATTACATAATCATCCGCTACCTTGCATGTGTTGTTTTATAAGGCAAGGTGGTTTGATACAACAGGATTAATTGGAGTAGATTATTGCTGTACTTAATTGTTTTGCTTCAAAGGCAAGGTGTTGAAACATCTGCAGAAATTGCCAGATATGTGCACAGTTGTTTTAGGGTCACCTCCATAGTATTCCAAATGGGGCAACTTTATTTCTTTATTAGAATGAAAAGTATATAGATATTAGAGTGTTATGCACATGGAAACTGTTTAGAGAGAAGCTTTCAAGGAAATAAATAAGTAAACAGTGAGTAAGCAAATTTGAATATGAGGTAGCAGTGTTTACACGTGTAAATGGCTTAGTTTAGTTTACTGCCTATAAACGTTTACAAAATCAGTAAAACATGCACACAAACATGCATTTGACATTCAGTGATGCAAGAACTACGTGTTCCAATTAAGTTATATATTTCCACATCTATGCTTAAGAGGACTGTTTAGTAGAATTTTTCTGTTCATTTTATTTTTAAAGTAGGGATGAGTTGTACAACGAATGTGGCAATGCTAGGAAAAATTAGAAGTTGATGAGAATTGGTTGTAGCAAACATTACACATAAGGTTGATTTATTGATAATGCTGATACAAAATTCTTTAAACTACACTTGTTCTTTTTATGGTGAGAAAGTGATCGTACCAACATTAATTAGACCCTGTAGCTCCAGTTAAGCTGTCTCAGTATCTTTGATATTCTGTTTTCTTTATCAAAACTAGATGCATTTTATGTCAGTATAGACAAATACTGATTTTAGAATGCTGTTGTGATATAGTTTTTAATATGCTTGCAGCTTTCAACTTAATCCCCCAAAATTGTATTGTTATAAATTATATGTGAAGATGTTTTCTTTAATAAATATTGTTAGAGGAAAAAAGCTAAATCTTGTTGCTCAATCCTCTGTCTCTCGTGATGTGATATTTTATGTACTTTCTGTGATGATGTATGAAATAACTACTGTTGAAACCAAACCATACAGCTTTATACATTGAAAGGGATACATATTAAAAATCTTCCCCCGCCATAAAAGCAGTTCATTTCCTATTAGCCATTAAAACGTGCTGCACAGGTGACAAATTATTGCCAGCTGTTTGTTAATTTTGTTTTCTTGGCAATTTTAGATCCATATTTGGATTAGGTTCTCAATAGATTTCAAAACTGAAGAGTAATTTGACCCTTGACACCAAAATTTCAAGAGTCAAAATGAAAATCTCAAGAGTCAAAACTGAAATGTCGAGAGTCATTTGTTTTTGAGTCATGAGCTCGTAGCTGGCATTGTTCCTTATTTGTGGAGCAAACTGATGCTGAAGATTGTTTTTACAACTTTAGGAGATTTATTCTCTTTCTCCTCAGAATTGTTACTAACTTTCTGTTTCTTTCGAGTCTGAGGGTCGGAATGATCATGACTGGCAGTTCATTTCTGAGACCAAGAAAGAAAAGAAAATATACTTCTTTGAGCCATTGTGATTAATTAATACGAGCCAGTGTATGATTATTGATTGAAAAAGGTAGAGGTGTATATCTCGAAGTTCACTGTAAAGACTTTTTTTTATAGAAAGTCTACAAGCATTTTTAGTTTCTCTCACAAGATCACTGACTGGTGACCACTAATGACATTAATGGTGATTATTAAGTTTCACACTTATTAGGCTGTCAATAGTTTTCTGGTCCAGATTTCCCCTTGAATTACTTTATTTTGCGAAGAATGGAGAATGTCTTCTCTGTATCATTAGAATGTGGCAATGACAAAACAACCACGCTCATCATTCAAGAAAGTTAAAACTTTTGTTTTCCTGTGGCTGGGTTTTTAAGATTGCTCACTGCTCTCCAATACTCTTCCAAGCTAAGTTCTTCCTGAGGGGAAAGTTTCTGATGTAATCCCGTATTTCATATTTATTAACCAGTGTTTCTTTTAGCATCTTATGTTTCAACATTTTGACATGAATTGAACTAAAACATGTATCAAATGCCCTTAAATATTCCTCTAAAAACATCTTGAACAACGCAATAACAATTAAACAATACAACAAATCAAATACCTGCTCATGTGTTTCTGCTGAAATAATATTTTGGTTGACTTTCCTTTGTATCTCCCCACCGCCAAAGAAGGTCAGCCGATTTTTATTAAAAGACTTGAAAGCCATTACCACCTTTAATCTCTTTACCTCTTATAACACCCTCATAAAACATCCCACATTTAGCCTTAAACTCTCCAGATTACAATAGTAAGGCAATCAATTAACAGCTTGTTGTGTACACATGTTAGCCTTTGTAATCTGATTACTCAGCCACACATCATTGCACCAGTAGAAGATTTCTGGTCACAGTAGACTGGTTACCACTGTTTTCTGTAATGTGGATATAGAATGCACAAATATACTGATTTTTTGGTCCTAAAATAATAATAATAATAATCTTTTATTTTTCAAAAGCGGTAGGGTGGATTTCAACTATAAAACGGTATGTGCGCTAGACGGCCTTTAAAACTGTATTTTTGTTCTATTGTCTGTCGAATCACATGTATCTTGATGGGCAATCAAACAAATGCTGATATTTGATCAAAAGTTAATCCAATCAAGTCATAATTGCTTCCCTCTTTCTCTAATTATCATAAATGTCAATGATAATCTCAAAACAATCTAACCTTGATTCTGTTATGCCTATCTAAACGCGACATCAGAGACCTGTTAGTGCATATAGTCAATTTGTTATGGACAGGGCACGCTCAGTAGGAAATTATGCCAGAGGCGAATCAAGGGTAAATAGGACTGACGCTCCAGCCCAAATCAGCATGCATCATAAAAACGCACAGGTTGGAATTTCCATGCTTCAGAGATGGTTCAGATTTAAATTCCAAGCGTCAAAACCGGAGGGTACATGTCTACTGAGAACGTTGTTGACATAATTATCATGTCCATATGATTTTTTATTTTTTTTCTACGATGATATTAATTTTAGTTTTTATATTTTCCCCTGGAGACAATACATCCATCCAGTAGGCCCTAAATTTGTTGGAATTAAAATCTCGGAACATTGGAGATTTGCCAATTTTCCACATTATTATTCATTTCAGCAATAAGTTTACTTCAGATTAATTACGGACAATTATCAAACTACCTTTGTTAATTGCGGGACCATAATTGAGGCTCTTAAATACAATGCACCAAGTCAGATGGCTTAATGTAATACAAACACACCTTTCCCAACCTGAAATTGACATCTTCTTTTGATGTTAAAGCTTGTAAATATTTTACAGCAGTGTTGACAGTGGTCACTGCTGTGATCTCCGTGAACACTCGCTGAAGTCAAGTCTCTACATGTATTAGGGAGAAACCATTTAATTTTCTAAATTGGTGGTGTGTGTGGGTGTAATGCTTGAAAACAATTGTCCTGTCCTGATTTGTAGTAAAGAAAGAAATGACCTTATTCCATTCCTTATTTTCCTTGAAATAAATATTTATCTTGTGATTAAAAGAGCATAAAATATCCCGTTCAGAAAGAATATCATTGCCCCATAAATTTAATAGCCAGTCCCTTACAGTTCACATGCAGTCATTCAGCCTCATGACTATGTCATTTCTGCATAAGGATTAAACACGTGGTTAGGGGGCCCTGGGTAGCTGAGTGGTCTAAGGAGCTCACCTTTACAGATCACTGAGATCTCACCTCATGGGTTCAAGTCTTGGCCAATGTGGGTATGTGAAAAAGCTTGCCAGTATTTTACTGTGGGTCATTGGTTCTTCCTGGGGTTTTTCCCAGGTACTTCCTCCACCAAATATACTGGCTGCCATGTATAGATTATCATGTGCTGAAAAATGGTGTTAAACCCATAAACACCATAGACACAAATTAGCACGTGGTTAGTGTTTCAGTGTTTTTGGTTCTTTTTTCTTCTTTTCTTTTCTTTTTTTCTTTATTCAAAGAAATTCAAACAAACTTACAAACTGACTTGACAAAAGGCACACCTTATGGCATCTGTTAAACAGCATCAGTTTGTCCTATTTATTACAAAGGAAAAGTAATCTTCTAAGATATGGACAGTTAAATTCCAAATGACAACCACTTCTGTTTAAAATAAAGTTAAAACATAAACTTATTACTGTACAATAGAGGCCGATCAACCTTTTCTAAATACACATGTATTGAATATACAAGACAGTTTTGAAATTATTATTGTATTGTCCAAATATATAATCGACATAAAGGTGACTAATTCTTCAAATGGTATCTGATCATAAATCACTCTTGACATCTATGTTTTTCCATGGGTGGTCTTCATTCATTGGCTATTCAACTGTCAATCAGTAATGTTGACCAGCCCCTTCCACAGTAGAGTTGCCAATGGCATGCCTGCCAAGGCGCAGTGTTAATTTGTAGGTATTTACCCCTCCACTGCTAAGGGTTATTGTGGAGCAAACATGGAGGGGATTAAGTTCCCCACTGCAAAGCGTGGAGAAATGAAAACTCATGTGCGCTGTGCTGTACCTGGCTTGTTTTTTTTTAGAGCAGCACTTAATAATTATAGAGTTTTTATGAATAGGTATTGGTAAAGGAGGAATCAGTTAAACTCAGTACTGGAAAGGGAACAACATGGAGAGCAGTATCCATTATTTGGCACACAGCTATATATATATATAATAAAAGGCTTGAAACCATTTCAAGATTGATGGACCAAACAAAAAATTCTGAAGACTTCTCTTTCAAGGACCATTCTTTTGAATCAAAAGCTTTTCAAAAATCAAGAAGAACTTTAAGTGCTGAAATGTCATCTTCTTCTGTATTTTTTCAGTTAAATAAGAAATGAAGCATATACAATCACAGCTATATTGATCCTTCAAAAAACCTGATTGTGTTTATGTTTTACAAATTTTTTATTTGTAAGGCCATTTTTATTCTGTGAGAAATGGAAGATGATGCAATTTTCAGATCAACAATCAAGATAGAGATGTGTAACATTTTCCTTCTTTATGAAACATGTAATAACTCCTTGTTTTTGTGTAACTAGGGCTATAATCAGAAAAGGTCATAGGTCAATCAAGAAAAACTACAACTTGGCAGTAAAACCATCTAAACCAGGTGACTTGCAATTCTTCATGTTTTTCAGTGCATATAGACATTCTTACAATGAGAGAGGGTCTTCAGGTTCTTTTGTATCTTCGACATTTTTTGTGCAATTTAGTTTTACTTTCTTTCACCTTTACCTTTAGCACCCTATAACCACTATTGTGTTGTGCTGCCATAAAAAGGTACTACATGCATACAAACATAAAGTGCTTCTTTCTCATCTGCAGATAATCAGTGAATAAAAAAGGGATTTGAAGAGTCAAAAAGTCTATTCAAATGAGAACTATTGATCTGGGAATTTCTGTTTGAGTAAAGATTTTTTGTAAAAGGATTTATTTTCAGTTTAATAGCAGCAATACATTTACCCATCACTATTATATAGCTTTATTCCTTTTTCATGTCGAAAAATTCGTCCGTTCGATGTGAAAACATTCTCCCACTTAAAGTGGAGAATTTGTCAACAAGCCACGTCACGCCCGTGCATCTCTCTGCGCCTGCGCGAACATTCATCTTTTTCATGGACGCCATACCTGGTGGTTGTGTCGCAAAACGTAACCTGAGGAAATTGTCTGCTGCGGTTTTTCAACTACATTTCGGACTTCCCTCCTTCTAAATTCATCTGTGTTACAGTTGTCCGTCTCGGCTATATGTGTTTTATGCCGCTATTTGTCAGTGTTTAGTTCTAGGAAGAGTTTTTCTAGTTCTCCACGTGTACTCTACCCTTAGAGGGGTTAGGGTAAACAATATATCTTGTTTCTTTTCAGGTACACGGTAAGTCGTCTATGTCATTACAACGCGACATAGAACAACTGTGATAGCACCGCAATTAACAGGCGCATAATTTTACAGAATTAATATTTCATTTATATATTATTCTCCTACTATTTCAATTGTTTCTTTATTATCTACGCGTGTCGCGTCGCATGCTTTTCTTGTATTTTCCTGAGAACAATAAAGCTTGTCAAGTGAACTAGCTTCTAATATCTCTTGGGAAGAACATATATATGTATATTGTTTACCTGTAGCAAACTAACCACTGTGGTGCAGATAGCCCGCAAAGTATATGGTGAACGGGTATGTATAGAGTACGCGACGTACCAAAAAAAAGGTGAGTTTTCTACGTGTAGATTTTAAAGGTGAGTTTACACGTTGTTATTATTATTGGTTGATACTTCAATAATAATTATTTCAGATAATATTTATTTCAGATAAAAAGAAACAATGCCAGCAAATCAGTCTGTAGGTAAGTGTGGCCATAAGAAGGCCCCATGGGATACACACTCAGACTGTCTTACCTGTTCCAAGTGTAAGCGGAACAGTCGCTGCAATATCTGTACAAATTGGACCAATGAAACCTGGAATCTTGCTGATTCCAGGCGTACTTATAGAGGGCGGAAAAAAATAGTTAAATCCCCCTCATCGTCTGATTTCTCTGGATTTTCTTTTACAGGTACTCAGACTAAGGCAACATACAGCAAGAAGGCCACTCTAGTTCACAAGAACATTCCGGGGCCCCAAGAGCCTGCACCAGCCTCCCCGGACATAGTTGAGGTCCCTCCTGTAGGGGCCAGTGAACGCTCCAAGAGTAAATCGCATCTCCCGGGAAGGGAGAAGACGAAAAAGAGCAGTAGTGTGTTACTTCCTTCCACCAGGAATGAAGTGTACCACTCCAAACATTCCCAAAGTAGCGTGTCGCACCCTCTCGAGGAGGGGCTACACCGCACCTTGGGTAGTAATGAAGACAGACGGACATCTGAGATGTCGTCTGACCGGTGACCGGTCCGGTCACCGGTCAGTGTCGGGTGACCGGTCTTCCGGTCACCGGTCAATGTCTTCTGACCGGTCACTGACCGGTGATCGGTCCGGTCACCGGTCAGTGTCGAGTGACCGGTCCACCGGTCAATGTCTTGTGACCGGTCACTGACCGGTGACCGGTCGGTGTCGGGTGACCGGTCCGGTCACCGGTCAATGTCGGGTGACCGGTCACCGGGTACCCGGTACCGGTCACCGGGTACCCGGTACCGGTCACCGGTCTTTGGTTGATCACCGGTCGCCGGTCACCGGTCACATCGTTCCGGTGACCGGTCAACCAATACCGGTCGCCGGTCACCGGTCATAGGCCTCCGGTCTTCTCGTACCGGTCACCGACGTCACACTGATCAACAATCAGAGGCCTCGTCGTACGGAAGGTCGCAGACCAGGGAAGGGGTTCGGATCGGTATCCCCCCCTTCCCTATTATACCAATGAATCCATACGGGATGTGGGGACCAACATCTCATAATAATTGGCCCCTTATGCCCCCTTGGGCTACTGGACCCTGGACTCTGAGTAGAAACGATGTTGCGGCTCGTGTTCCGCCATCGCCTCCTCGCCAGGTAGCATCCACTAGTAGATCCCGACGCCTAGTATCATCCGCGAAAGGCAAGCGGTCTCGTCTTTCTCCTGAAAGATCTAGAACACCTAGAGCCCCTACTCAGCAAGTACGGGAAATGGCGCATAGTGCGCCTCTGTTACCTTTTCCAAAGGACATTGTGTTGCCCGGCCACCCTCCTGCTCGGAGTGTTCTAGATGATGATGCTGTATCTATCATCGTTGATTCCAACGAGTACGAACTGGAAGCAACTAGACCCAGCTTCCCTCAACCAGAGGAAGCGGAAGAGATATGGTCTTTTGATAAGGCGATAAATGAAGTTTACCGCCTACTACCTACGGATTTGTGCCCGAAACCGTCTGGTTCACAGTCCAAGAAGATCCTCTCCAGTTTGGAAAAGATCTCCGGGGCTCAACCACAATCAGATCTTCTGCTCCTTCCGCATTCCTCTACAATTGAGGAAATATCACAGAGGTTCTCCTCAGGCCAGGACATCGCTAGACGGCGCAAAGGGTGGGCTGTCCCAGCCTCTACTTTAAGACCTATGGTCTCTGCCTCTAGTTACCGGGTACATTCCCCGAAGTAGCCTGTTAAACCTCCTCAATTGGATGCAGATGCATCTCAAGTCGGCTTGACAACGGGAACCTGGGCACGCCTTCCTATTAAGACGATCGAAGCCATTGAGCAGAAGGTCCGTCTTCTGACCACCATAGCTTCTCATGCGGACCTCTTCTCAGCTACGTCGTTTAGTATGCTGAGGGAGGCCTCTCTGAATCCAGCCGCATTACAGCGTGTGCTGGAAGCTGTTGCCAAGACATCTCGGCATTCACTCGCTATTGCAATGGCCCTTTCAGCGGAACTCCTACACATCCGTCGTGATGTTGCACTGGACTCCTCGAGGGTCTTACTTAGCCACAGTAAAGACCTTCTAAGGGCTGCTCCTTTGGAAGCTGAGAGTCTCTTCGGAGGTCTTATTCCCACTGTGGCCTCACAAGATTTGAAGGACCATCAACATAGGTCCTTCACAACTGCACCTGGCCCATCGCAATCGGCCAGGAAGCGTACTAATGTGCATCGACCTCAGGGGCCACCTGCTAAATTCTTTAAGCAGGTACAGCCCCAATATAGTGCACAACCTCAAGTGACCCCTAGGAAGAAGTTCTACAACCCACCTTCCTTTCCCAAGGAAGGAGGGGGGGGACGGCCCTAGGGACTCGCACCCTCTCCTGCCATCCATTCCTCTCCCAAACATCCCCGTAGGGGCTCGCCTAGGCCTCTTTTCAGAGGCTTGGGCAAGTATCACGGACGATGGGTGGGTCCTTTCTCTTGTAAGCGAGGGTTACCGTATTCAGTTTCAGGAACAACCTCAACTATCAAGGACCCCCGTATTCTTTCATCAGTCCAATCTGGTGAAACTAAGGGAAGAGGTAAATACCCTTTTACAAAAAGGGGCAGTCGAGAGGGTCCTGAACGATCAGTCCCCTGCATTCTACTCCCGAATCTTCCTGGTCACCAAGAAAAGTGGGAAATTTCGCCTTATTATCGATCTCTCCCCCTTAAACCGTTTTCTTTTGTAGGAACATTTCAAGTTGGAGACCACCTCCTCAATCCGAAATGCGATGCGGCCATCGGATTGGGCGGTCTCCATTGACCTTCAAGATGCATATCTTCACATTCCGATTTTTCCACCTCATCGGAAATATCTCCGGTTTTGCTTGGACCAGGAAGTTTTTCAATTCTGGGTTCTGCCGTTCGGAATAGCTTCCGCACTCAGAGTTTTCACCGGAGTTATGGGAGTAATAGCGTCTTATCTACGAGTACGGGGAACCCCGATCCTCCAATACTTCGACGACTGGTTAATCCACAACGTTCAGGTTCAGTCCCTCCATCAGGATCTGTTCCGTTGTTGGTCCACAGTAACTCGATTGGGTCTTTTACCCAACCTCGAGAAGTCAGAACTGATTCTATCCCAAGACTTCGTTTATGTAGGAATCAACTTCCTCACAAACCAGAACTTAGTCCGGGTTCCCGGAGAGCGTATAGATCGAATCCTGGCACTCTTAGAGACACTACGAGTAAAAACCGTGTTGTCTGCTCGCCTTTACCTATCCCTACTGGGAACCTTGAACGCCGCTGCAGATCTGGTTCCCTTAGGACGGCTCCATATGCGCCCTCTACAGTTTCTCCTACTCGCAAGGTGGAAACCACACAAGGATTCTCTATCAGCTCTGATTCCTCTAGGACCAGATTTCCATCATCATCTGCGATGGTGGATGAATCGAGACAGATTCCTAGCTGGGGTCCCCATGCACGCTCCGGATCCCCACTCCTACCTGTTCGCCGACGCGTAAGATTCCGGTTGGGGTGCTCATCTAGAGCCGGAGGGGATAACTCTTCAGGGCCTTTGGACCCTACACGAGTCGTCCCTCCACATAAACAACCTAGAAATGAAGGCTGTCTTTCTAGCGTTACAAGGGTGCGTCGACAGGGTAAGGGGTCGTTGTGTCATGGTCTCCTCCGACAACACGTCCGTCGTAGCGTATCTCCGACGTCAAGGAGGCACACATGCCCCTTTTCTTTGCGTGGAGGTCTGGAACCTCCTCCGCTGGGCTACCTCGGAGAACATCTCCCTCCGAGTTCGCCACATCCCAGGGAAAAAGAACATCTTAGCGGACAGTCTGTCCAGGTCAGGCAAATCAGTTCTCACAGAATGGACTCTTCACCGCGAAGTGACAGAGTCCCTTTTCTCACTATGGGGAAGGCCCCTCGTGGACTTGTTTGCGACCAGGCTCAACAACAGACTCCCCTTTTACGTCTCCCCAGTCCCGGACCAGAGAGCGTGGGCAGTGGACGCGTTCAGCTTCCAGTGGGATCGTCTGTTCGCATACGCCTTCCCACCGTTCCAATTGCTTCCCCAAGTTCTGCAAAAAGTAAGAACTTCCACTGCCCAGATCATTCTCATAGCTCCGTTATGGCCCCAACGATCGTGGTTCAACGATCTTCTAGATCTATTGATAGATCAACCCAGATCTCTCGCTCACCGGAGGGATCTTCTGTCACAACACAGAGGCTCCCTCCTACACAACAGCCCACACATTCTCCACCTTCACGCTTGGTTCATCTCAAGCGATCTATCCGCCAGAACAAGTTTTCGGGCCGGGTTGCCAGTTGCATCATTCAGGCCAGGAGAGCTTCTACATCCAAGGTCTATGATGCCAGGTGGAGAATCTTTTGTGATTGGTGCAGTAGGAAACGTGTTGATCCCAGCTGTTCCTCTATAACTGCCATTGCTGATTTCCTTTTGTTCCTTTTCGAGAACAAAAGATGTTCAGTATCTACTATCAAGGGCTATAGAGCCGCCATTTCTAACAAACTTAAATTCTCTCAGGGCTCGGAGATTGGTTCAGATCCACACCTTGCCGATCTCATTAAGTATTTTGAGCTACAGAGACCTGTCACTCGCTCTCTGACGCCTAGATGGAATCTATCATGTGTTTTATGGTCCTTAACAAAAACCCCCTATGAACCATTGAGTGAGGCATCCTTTCAGGATCTCACACTCAAGACGGTATTTTTACTCGCTTTGGCGTCTGCGAGAAGACGTAGCGAGATTCATGCATTGTCGGTGGACACTGGCTGTCTCCGTTTTAATGGCAATTTTGAATCCGTTTCCCTCCTTTGTCAGCCAGGATTTTTAGCCAAAAATCAATTACCTGCGGTAGCTCCATCACCTATAGAGATCCCCAGTCTTAGTCGAATCTGTGCTGGGGATGATCAAGATAGGCTCTTATGCCCAGTTAGGGCACTGCGTTTCTATCTAAATGCTTCAAAAGTGAAAAGAAAGGGCAGGAAACGTCTTTTCCTTCCTCTTAAGGGCTCCGTTGATATTTCGGCCTCCACGATTTCAAGGTGGATTGTCACCACAATTAAAAGAGCTTACCAGTCCCTTACTGATAGAGACCTTTCCTTTGTGAAACTAAAAGCCCATGAGGTTCGAGCCGTCGCTGCCTCATGGGCCTATCTAAATCACTCTTCTCTGGAGGACGTCATGAAGGCAGCATTTTGGCGATCCCATACTACCTTTTCGTCCTTCTACCTCCGCTCATTAGCACATCAAAGCGCAGGCATATTTTCTCTGGGTCCCATAGTTGCGGCACAACATGTGGCCCAGAAGGACTCCAGCAAATAGTAAAGTGGACATCTCCCCTCAAATGGTGAGTAGTTTACATTTTTCCTCTGTTTTTGATCAGTTTAACATCAGCCGACCCACCTAACTGACAAACTCAGCTATATAATAGTGATGGGTAAATGTATTGCTGCTATTAAAATGTAGTTTTTTGGGGGGTAAAACTAATTTTAATTATGCAGTACTTACCCATCACTATTATCAAATGCCCTCCTCCCACCCCGCTCTGATGCCCTGGCGTAATTTCGTCTATGAAAAAGATGAATGTTCGCGCAGGCGCAGAGAGATGCACGGGCGTGACGTGGCTTGTTGACAAATTCTCCACTTTAAGTGGGAGAATGTTTTCACATCGAACGGACGAGTTTTTCGACACGAAAAAGGAATAAAGCTATATAATAGTGATGGGTAAGTATTGCATAATTAAAATTAGTTTTTCCCCCAAAAAAACTACATTTTAAATGCTTTTCAGATCTATTAATTACTTCTATCATCAAGAATGTGCCTAGGTATTAATGTTTCAGTTTAATGCCATTTCTCAGTGTTACAAAAGAATTTACTACTTCTTTCACTCTTTTCGTCTTGCTTTTACTCCTAAGCTCATGCCTCTAACTTTTCTTCCTTGAGAATTTTCAGATTGCTTCCAGTATGCCAATCTCATCAGCCGTATCTTTAAGGTTATTATTATCAAACAAACTTTTAGTTTAGACTCTGTCTCTCTCTCTCTCTCCAGTTGATCCTTTTGTCTTTTTTCAAAAAGTAGAATAAGAGATGGAAGTGTTTCCAAGTATCATTAATTTTAAAGATTCCCAAAGCAGTTAATCATTTATGTTAAAATTAATTATGTCTTGATTATTTTTACCATGATTGATTCAATATCGATCAATAGTATAAGATATAACATTGTTAAGGATATCTACAAATTCAGGGTCACATAATTGGCCATGATTAAATTCCCATGTACTTGTATGCCTCGTCCTCTTATTTGGTCATTGAATTTAAAAGGAGATGGGAACAGGAGAATGATCAGATTTGTAACAGACGTCAATGTTAGAGCTTGCTAACTATGCTTGAAGATCAGATATCATTAGCAAATAATCTAACATTGACTGTTTTTAGCTCTGATGGTCATAGACCAGATGAGCTAATGGGATGGCCTGTTGTCCATTGTCCAATGTCTGTCCATCTGTCTATTAGCACAAGTTTGTCACTACTCCTCCTAAACTGCATGGAGGATTTAGATAAAACTTTACACACACATGCATTTCAAGGTCTAGTTGCTCCTAAATGAAAATGGTGCTGTTCAGACATCCTGCATGGCAGCCACAGCAGCCATCTTGAAAATCTTGTTTTTGCTACTCCTGAATGGATGGTCATATCAACATCAGGTTTTCACTAAATCTTTCTTATGATGTCTAGTTGGTCTTAAATGAAAATGGTGCTGATCGGATTTCCAATATGGTCGCCATCTTGAAAATCTTATTATTGCTACTCCACCAGAATGGAAAGTCGTATCAACATGGGGTTTTCAGCAGAAGACTTTTTATGATGTCTGGTTGGTCCTGAATTAAAATGGTTCCACTGAGGCATCAAATATGACAGTCATAGTGATCATCTGGAAAATCTTGTTATCGTTTTTCTCCCCCTGAATTGATAGACATATCTACATAGGGTGTTCACCAGAAGACTTGTTCTGATGGTCTAGTTGGTCCTAAATGAAAATAGTTCCTCTTGGACATCTAATATGGCTACCATAGTGGCCATCTTGAAAATCTTGTTCTCACTACTCCTCCTGAATGGATGCTCGTATCAGAATGGAGTTTTACACTAAATGACTTCTTATTATGTTTAGTTGGTCATAAATGAAAATGGTGCCAGTCTGATGTCCAATATGGCCATTATGGCAGCCATATTGAAAATCTTGTTATTGCTGATCCTTCTCAACGGAAAGTCATATCAGCACTGGATTTTCACCAGAAGACTTCTTATAATGTCTAGTTTGGTCCTAAATGAAAATGGTGCTGCCCAGACATCCAATATAGCCACCACACCAGCTATCTTGAAAATGGTTTTATGGCTAATCCCATTGAATGGATGGTCTCATCAACATGGTGTTTTCACTGAAAGACTTGTTATGCTGTCTAGTTAGACTTAAATAAAAATTGTGCTGATCTGAAATCCAATATGGCTGCCAGAAAAGCCCGTGGGACATTCACCCAGACTGCCTAACTCATTCAAAATGCACATGAAAATAATCACTGTATGTTGTGCATTATGGTCAACCAAAATATGGAATCTCGCTGATTCTAGACATACCTATAGAGGGTGGAGGAAATGTCCCTCCCCCTCCTTTGGAATTCTCAGATTTCTCTCTTGCAGAGTCCATTACCGTTAGGGCCTCACTGTAAGATTACCGGCTCTTCAGGACAGAAGAGCACTCCCAGGAGATTTTGGGACCAGTCTCTTTGGAACTGAACATTCAAAGTTTCACACACACACACACTTGCGACACACAAGAGGGAGGAGCAGCTGAGCGCTTCTCATGTTCAGAGGAGATTGCTCCTATTATCCCTATGACTCAACCTCTGTCTTGCTGTGCATTCCTATTCCTGTAGGTGCTCACATAGGCCTCTTTTCAGAGGCATGGTCAAGCATCACGGATGATGACTGTGTCCTTTCCATTGTGAGCGAGGGTTACCAGACACAGTTTCAGGAACAATCCCCTTGGTCAAGGACCCCCATGTTTTTTCATGAAGCCAATCTGGTGAAATTAATAGAACAGGTGCACACCCTTTTACAGAAAGGGGTAGTTGAGAGGGTTGTAAACAATCAGTCTCCCGCATTCTACTCCTGAATATTCCTTTTTTTTGGAGGAATCTTTCAAGATGGAGACCACATCCTCAATCCTGAATGCAGTCCACCAATCATATTGCGCAGTCTCTGAGTTTGCCACATTTCTAGAAAGAAGAATGTATTAGCGGACAGTCGGCTCCAAGACAGGCAAAATAGTCCTCACAGAATGGTCTCTACACCGCACCGTAACAAAATTCCTTTTTCACACTGTGTGGAAAGTGGATCTGTTTGAGACCAGGCCCAACAGACTTCCCTTTTACATTTCTCCAGTCCCAAACCAGAGGGGATTTTCAGTGGACATGTTCAGCTTCTGGTGGGATCATCTGTTTTCATACGCCTTCCTACCATTCTGACTGCTACCACAAGTTAAGCAAAAAGTAACAACGTTCACCACTCATATAATTCTCATAACCCCATTGTGACCCCAGTGATTGTGGTCCAATGATCTTCTAGACCTGCTGATAGATCTACCCAGGCCCTTACCTCAGAGGTGGGATCTTCTTTTGCAAAACGGGCTCCCTCCTACACAACAACCCTCATATTCTCCACCTTCATGCTTGACTCATCTGAAGTTTTCAGGTTAGATTGTCAGTTGCATCATCCTGGCCCGGAGAGGTTCTACATCCAAGGTATATGATGCCATATGGAGAATCTTTGTGATTAGTGCAGTAGGAAACACATTGATTCTAGCTGTCCATCTTTGAGTTCAGTCACTGATTTCCTTTTATTTCTTTTTGAGAACAAAAGATGTTCAGTTTTGACTATCAAGGGCTGTAGTGTTGCCATTTCCAACACACTTAAATTGTCACAGGGCACTGCAGTTGGTTCAGATTTGCACCTTGCCAATCTCACTGCATATTTTGAGCTGCAGAGATTTATCTCCCGCTTTCTTGCACCCAGATGGAATCTGTCTTGTGTTTTGTGGTTTTTAATGAAAACTCCCTATGAACCATTGAGTGAGGCTTCCTTCCAGAATCTTACTCAAGATTTCATGCCTCATCTATTGACACTGGCTGCCTCCTGTTTAATGGCAATTACAAATCCATTTCTCTTCTTTGCCGAACAGGATTTTTAGCAAAAAATCAATTACCAGTATCTGTATATCCAGTCCCCAGATTATTACCCAACTCCAGGTTATATATAAAGAACGGGGCACAAGTGTTATCAAGTTTAATTCTATGTGTGGGCATAACTACATGTAGTAACTTAGAAGTAGATTCTGATATGAACTTTTTGGATTATGTTGGTAATGATGGCTATACCGGTAGCTCATTACTAAAGTACGGAACAGCAGAACAGAACAATGTCATTGTAGTCAAAAGTCAAGTGAACAATGGAAAGATGGAAAAATTACATTCAGAATGTTTTAAAGGACTGATGGAAGACACATAAATAAAACACATATACATGTATGCACAAAAGAAAGGAAAAACAGAACATGACATGTACTCACAAAGGAATAATGGAACAGACATGCAGGCAGTAGTTCTTCTTGAACCTATGGATTTGTTTTGGATGCACAGTACTACCCTTTATGTCGACATCCTCGGGCCCGAAGAAATATTGTTGACATAAGCGGATGTTGAGATAAGTGGGGGGGGGGGGGGCTGAAAAAAGCACATTTCTCTTGGACCTGCATACAAGTTAAATTCATCTGTAAGGGGTGACCCGTCGTCGGTGAGCAGGATTTACACTTTGAGAAAACAAACAATGGAAATTTTGAGTACATGAAGACAAAACCAGTGTCAAAAACATTTCTATATTGACAAATTACATTTTGGTTACCTTTGTGTAATAAAATCCACCATGCGTTAAGTGCATGTATATGAAAAATCCATGAATTCGTGTACGGGTCTCGTGTTAGAAAATGTATGCATCGGTCACATCCTGATGGGAAACACATGTATAAAAAATGGTTGTCGTCATTTGATCTAACACGTCTACACAATTCACCACGATATTCATTCCAGTAGCACATGGTTGCATAGTTGTTATTTACATGCTACAAAGTACATGTACATGTACTTAAATTGACCTAGATTTTGGTCAGCCTGAAACAATACATGTTCCCATCTTACTGAGGCTACCAAGGGGATGGGGCTATTCACAGGGAAATGAAAACATATATTTATTTACGGAAGTCATCGTGAAAAATACATAAAATTGAACACAATATATGCGGCTGATATGATTAATTTACCTTTCTTTATAGACTTGGCAGCTTTCATCCATCTAGACCAACAAGTTGTTCTCCTTTTTCTTTTTTTTTTTTTTTTCATTTTTTTTTGTTTACTGGTCCGCCACCAGTTAAAAAAAAAAAAAGGTGGAGAACAACTTGTGGGTTTATCATCCATCCTGACAGGGTGTTATGTTTAAGTGAAAAGTTTTCACAGACATCTTTGTGAAATGCCCCACCTTCAACTTCCTTAACAGCCAGATATTTAGTTTCCAGAGACTGTAAATTTAATCTGCGTTTTACGCTGCCGTTGGTAGCCATCGTAAACATAAATATAAAAAAGGAAACTTTCACAGCACAATAAACTTGTTTTAATCACAGATCACTTTGGAAAATGCAACAATCGATCAGATTTCAATGCTTTTATTCAAGTTTGCTGATGATTTTTTTTAATGAAGGGTGGATTGTTTTTATTGAACATTGTAACCGGCTTGCTTTGATGAAGGGTACATGTGTTATTTAAGACGCCGTGAGAGGCCAACTTTATAGGACCAAACAATAGCCTGTTATTTATTCCACCGAGACATTAAAGCCTGGCGGCAAGATCAACTAATTGTTGAACAAAGTACAGGTCGGAACTGGCCGCTTGTCGACATAAATGATCTGGCGGCGGCAAAATTAAAGCTTGGCGGCAAGATCAACTAATTGTTAAACAAAGTATGGGTCGGAACTGGCAGCTTGTCGACATAAATGATTAGAAAACAAAAAATTGTTCAAGCTGGGACCAAGGGCTTCTGTCGACATGTACGTTTATTTTTTATCTCGACGTCGACATAAGCATGACAAATTTGGTAGTAATAGTAGACCAAGGGACCGGGACTTTGTTTGTTTGTCGACATAGGCGGCTTGTCGACATAAGTGATGTAGATATAAGTGGGTAGGTCTGTAATGGTGTTCATGTTAATAGTTGTGCTGGTGATGATTGATGTTAATTTTGTGTGATTTTTTTAAAATTTGTGTATGGATTTTTATGGATATTTTATTCTTACTGGTGTAAGTGTAGAAGTTTTCTTAATTTAGCTATTTGTGGCTGAATATTATAGACATTTTTCTAAGTAGATGATTCAGTGTAAATAAGTATCAAAAATTCCTTTTATAAGACTAGACTGCATTTTCGAATTCTTTGTCTCAACTCTTTTCCTGTTTGCAGATTGTGATTTTCAGTTTGCAGATTGTGATTTTCAGATAGATGTTAAAGTTTAGAAGATAAAGTTATTATATGAAAAGATACCAAATTCATTGTATTATATTCTGGGTGAATTACTGCTTTTGTGCTAATCTTGATTCTTTCATCCCTCTCGTCTGTATTTTGTGTAGCTCACCTTGCCAATTTGAAAGTACACTTGTGCTATGTTGGATAACTGGAAAATGGGGTTGAACTTAGCTGTACTCTGGCTTAAAAAATCCGGAAGTTAGAATACTCTGTTTAAGCTCCATCTCTTAAGTTATTCTGAATTAAGCCATCAAAGGAAATATCAGGGACCCATAATACAAGTATGGTTTGACCACCAGTGTAATTTTGCCACTTGGAACTACTGCCAATAATGAGTAAACAGTGAGTACATCAGATGTCAGCCTAGGGCTACATGTGTGGTGAATGTAATTGTCATGGAGGAGTGTAGGGATGAATAACCAAAACAAAAGAAATATTGATGTCTTAGGAGGTGGGTGGGGTTGGGGGAATTGCAGGGTCAAATGAAAGCACTAATCCTAATCCATTATTTAACAACCCTCTCAAAAAAAAACAAAAAAAAAAACATTGTCAGTTCAACTGTCACTGCTCAATCTTGAAACTTGAAAACCACTCTCTGATCTGGGCCTGGATAAACCTATCTTAGCTCAAGGTTAAAAACAGTGTGTTGTTACATTATCTTCATCAATAGGTCGGTCATGACTTATTCTTTATAGTGAAAGTAGGTCAGATTTGGTTGCAGTATTTGTGACTCAGAATCAAAACAGAAAGTAGCTTATCTCCATAGTTTTAATTGCTAGGTATTACTAATAACATCATTTATTCTGCTGTATTGTTACATTATGTATGGATTATTTTAATGTTTTCTGTTCTTTCAAGCAATCACAGCTGTGTTAGACTATATGACTGTTGATTTTTGGTGAGTTCGGATGCACATAATTTTCCTGTAGTTTTATATCTTACCTTTTATATGCCTGCAAAAGCAGAGTGTATTATGTTATAATGATGTCTGGTCATCCGTCCGTCTGCTACAAATATCGTTTCTGCACAATAACTCGAGTTGTCTACCATCTACAGTTACCAAACCTCGTGGATGGTTTGCACCTTGGGTAAGGAGAAACCCTATCTATTTCAGGATCAAAAGCTCAAATGTTAAGGTTGCTGTAAAGTAGGTCAGGATTTTACTAGTATTTGTGACTCAGAATAAAAATAAAGAAAGTAGTTTATCCTTAGAAAAGAATCTCCATAGTTTTATTTGCTAGCTTTTACCAATTCTGCTGTAGTGATTTCTGGTGAGTTTGGCTGCACATAATTTTCCTGTGGTTTTTTTCTTCTGATACCTAGTTGGTCCTAATGAAAATGGCGCCAGTTGTACATCCAGTATGGCTGCCATGATGACTGTCTTGAAGATCTTGTCGCTACTCCCTTTGAATGGATGGTCATATTGACATGGAGTTTTCACCGAAAGACTTATTATGATGCCTGCTTGGTCCTAAATGAAAATGGTGCCAATATGACATCCAATATATCCACCACAGCAGCTAATTTGAAAATCTTGATATCACTAAAGAATATCGGAGATGGTTTCAACACTGAGCAGTTAAAAGGAAGAAATGGTCTTATCTTGAATTCCTAGAAATTCTTTTTGCCAAGTGTAGCATCAGTCCTTTTGAGACACTCTTGTCTTTTGGATGAATACCTTTAAATACTTGAACTGTGCTGGTTGTAGATTAATATATCATTAATAATTTGGTTAATAATTTGCTTGGATGCACAAAAGGGCAATTTGTACAGTGGAACACATTCTTGTCGAGTGTATCGACTTTCACCCAGCGAGACAGAATTTTTTTTATGTGAACTCAATTAGGGGTTCTATGATGACATACCACCAGAGAAAATTTTGACGTATTTGAGGGAATGCGGTTTATATAAAAATATTTGACCCTATATTTTCTTGATTTTGTATTTGTTACCATTACTTTTTATTTTTGTAATTCATTTTATACAATTATAACACCCTTACCTTTTATCTATTATCTTAATAGAACTTCATGTTTTTATTTATTTGGAATTGTTTATCTTCCTAAAGTTTTGTGCAATTCTTTATATTTTCATATCTGGAACTTTACATTAATTAGGTTAATATAGGCATTATTGTGTTGATGTGCTGGTAAATGCTAATACATACATACATACATACAGGGCTGAGCAAATTTTTATTTCATCCACTAGTCCTGGACTAGCGACTTGGAAAATTGTACTTGCCCGACTTCAAAAATAAATAGTCCGGGACGTCGGGCTGTGGGATTTGCTCAGCCCTGAAGATGATTAAGAAGAACCTGCAAGTCTTCCCTCCCATATTTCAACAGAGCTGCCCTCTCATGAAGAAAGTGCCTGAGGTCAAATGCTCTAAAGCATCTCAAAGGTTCTGCTTATGTCTTTTTGGAGAAATATCTACCGCACATTCAGTAGCAGTCTTACGTTTTATCCATCCACTTTCACAAAAATTTTCCTTCTCCGAATTGCCCTTATTACCTTCCTTGCGAAAATAATTTAGCAAACTCATTTTATTGACAGAGTAACTATCAGCTTGCTTGACAACTACTTCTAAAGTGATCATAACATACATTTTCTCTTTAAATACGAACAGAGACAGCTCATTAATTAGCGTAATTGTTTCACTTTAAACACAATATCGCATGTGGAAGTTAATCATCTGTAATTAAAGAATCATTACTGTCATGTAATCAGTTCACAAAAGAAACCAACACTGATGTCGGTAAAGTACCTTTCATTACATTGAATTACACTGACTCGCTGGATTAAAATCATAGTGAGCCGCTCTTGAGGATCTGGTTTGAGTAAGCACAATGCAACAAAGTCGCTTAAAACACTGCTAATTGATCATACTGGCTTTCTTTTGTTTGACGTGTTTTGATTTGCCGATAATTTGATCGCTTAGCTCAATATGCAGTGAAGCGGTAACACTTATTTATGTGTTATACAGAATGTAAATGTATACATGAAGAGGGGTAGAATCAAGTATTCAGTACGCCTGGAGGGCATGATTGGCCAAATAAAGGTAGATATAGTGATTAAAGCACGAAAATAAGGACTTGCCTGACTTTTTTAAAAAGCACTTGTCCCGGACTAGCGACTTGGAAAATTTTACTTGCCCGACTTCAAAAATGAATAGTCCGGGACATCGGGCTATGGGATTTGCTCAGCCCTGACATAAATTGCTATGCAGATAGATTTCCTTTATGCTGAGAAGTCTCATGGACACTCAGTTGAAACCATTATACTATTGTCCCCAACAGGAACTAGTGGACATTTAAAAGTATATTTCCTGGTATAATTACATTTCAAATGAAGCAGTAAAACATGTTTATAGCAAACAAGTAAACAGGTACACCACAAAATCTTTTCAAGAAAGTTCAGAAATGATATCCACACATTAGCATTAGAAGATATATTGTAATCGGCCATATCCATCTATGTGTTGGTAAGTCCATGCATCTGTTACTAGTATTCAGCTGGTAGCCTGAATTCAGTCTCTACTATTTGAGAGAGTATGGTCATATTTACTGGTAGTATTGTGTTTCATAAAAATGAGTATAAAAAAAGATAATAATGAAGGTTACAGGTTCTAGATTTTATAGGGGGAGGGTTTGGGAACAGGGAGTGAGGAGTTGAATGTCACTTTGCCATAGATAATATATTTTTTTCCTTGGCTCATCTCAGGCGATCTATCTGCCAGAACAAGTTTTCGGGCCAGGTTGCCAGTCACATCATTCAGGCCAGGAGAGCTTCAACATCCAAGGTGTATGATGCCAGGTGGAGAAACTTCTGTGATTGGTGCAGTACAAACATATTGATCCTAGCTGTCCCTCTGTAACTTCCATTGCTGATTTCCATTTGTTCCTTTTCGAGAACAAAAGATGTTCAGTATCAGTTATCAAGGGCTAAAGAGCTGCCATTTCCAACACACTTAAATTTTCTCAGGGCTCAGCAATCGGTTCAGATTTGCGCTTTGCTGATCTCATTAAGTATTTTGAGCTGCAGAGACCTGTCTCCCGCTCTCTTACACCCAGATGAAATCTTTCTTGTGTTTTATGGTCCTTAACCAAAACTCCCTATGAACCTTTGAGCAAGGCTTCCTTTCAGGACCTGACATTCAAGACTGTGTTTTTACTTGCTTTGGCATGTGCAAGAGGACGCAGCAAGATTCATGCATTGTCTGTTGACACTGGTTGTCTCCAGTTTAATGGCAATTATGATTCCATTTCCCTCCTTTGTCAGCCAGGATTTTTAGCCACAAATCTGTACTTTCATCACCTATAGAGATTTCCGGTCTCAGTTGAATCTGTGCTGGAGATGATCAACATAGGCTATTATGCCCAGTTAGGGCACTGCATTTCTATCTTAATGCCTCAAAAGGAAAAGAAAGGGTTGAAAACGTCTTTTCCTTCCTCATAAGGGCTTCGTTGATAATTCGGCCTCTACTATCTCACAGTGGATTTTCACCACAGTCAGAAGAATTTATCAGTCCCTTACCGATAGAGACCTCTATTTTATGAAACTAAAAGCCCATGAAGTTTGAGCCATCGCTGCCTCATGGGCCTCTCAAAATCACTCTTCCTTGGAGGACATCATGAAGGCAGCATTTTGGCGATCCCATACTACCTTCTTCTCCTTCTACCTCCATTCATTAGCACAACAAAGTGCAGGCATATTTTCTCTGGGACCCATAGTTGCAGCACAACATGTGGCCCCGAGGGACTCCAACAAATTGTAAAGTGGATCTCTCCCTCAAAGAGTGAGTACTTTCCTTTTTTTGATCAGTTTCACACATCAGCCCACCCACCTGCTGCTATTAAAATGTAAGTTTTTTTTGGTTGGGGGGGGGGAGTGTAAAACTAATTTTAATTATGCAATACTTACCATCACTATTACCGAATGCCCTCCTCCCACCCTGCTCTGTCCTGGTGTAATGTCATCTGTGAAAAATATGACTGTACTGCGCAGGGGCAGAGAGGTGCATGAGTGTACCAGGTCTTGTTGGCAATTCTCCACTCTGGGGGAGGATGTATTCATATCGAACAGATGAGATTTTTCAACAAAAAAGTAATAAGCTGCATAATAGTGATGGGTAAGTCTTGCATAATTAAAATTGTTCCCCCCCCCCCCCCCAAAAAAATCCCCAACATTTATACAGCTTGTCCAACAAAGCTGCACATGCATTTTTATATCAGAATATTGTTTTCGGTATATAATTACAAAAATTCACAATTGGTAAAAAGTGCTTTTAATTTTGGTGTTCTCAGTCAGTATTTAAGTTACTGTATATACTTGCGTATAATCCGATACCAACTGCGAACTGCATAGAACCAGATCTGCCATCACATAATGCGTTGGCAGATCTGGGTCTATGCAGTTTGTATTGACTAATCAGTAGAACAAACAACATAGACCTTGATCTGCTGGTGCATTATGCAATGGCAGATCAGGGTCTATGATGTTTGCATTTGGACTTGGATTATATGCGAGTATATATTGTATGTGCACATTCAGTTTTGAGACGAAGGAACCTGGACTGCATCCACACTGTCTAATATAGATAGACAATCTTACATGAGTGCTCATTTGGTATGAAGTCTATGAAATGAGTTGAATAATTTCCATCTCTTGCAAGCCTTGGCAAGCAAAAGATCTACATTATTTGATGAGTTTGATAAGATTTTTTAAATTAGCACAAACGTAAGATTATGTTTTTTGCATGGTTAAAAAGATTGATTTTATTTGATGAAGTCCTGTATAATGTTTTGAAATGACTTTGAACTACATTCCATTGCCTCAATAGTTATGCCTTTGCCTTGTATGACTTGATCATGTGCAAGATGTCTGCCAGTACAGTTGGTTATTAACACTTCGAACGAAGGTAAAGTTTTATTATATTCCACCATAATTTCTGTGAAAAACCTTTGTATCAAATGGGTGTAACTTCCGTATGTACTCACTTATAAGTCAAATCCAACTGCAAAATGCATGGATGCAGATCTACTGTTGCATAATGCACTGGCAGATATGGGTCTAAGCAGTTTGTTAGGAGCAATCAGTGGAACAAGTAACATAGACCCTGATCTGCATGATGCAATGCCAGATTAGGGTCTCGGTTGTTTGCAGGTGGAGTTGACTTATATGTGACTATATATGGCAAGTATTCAGTGTATGTATAGCAAATTTTAAAGTAGTTTTATACATATCTCTTGTGCAGCTTGGTGCTGAACACGAGTGCAGAACAATGAATAATTGTGAAGGGCTAATGGATATGTTGAGGTAGTGGAAAATTTTCATAAAGTAACTTACACTAGTGGGAGGGGACAGCAGAAAGGTCATGATAGTGCAGGGCTATCAGTCTGCCAGTGCACAATGCAAGGACAGGAGACAGAACTTCACACTTTCAGAGGCAATGTTCAGATTGCAATGAACTGAAACACACCACAAATGTATGCTGGCATTATGGCCCTCTTCAGTACTATGCATGTGGACTGCTAGGTCACAGGGCATTTGCGTGTTGGAATAAATAGGGAGATGGCATTGAAGCTGAATTATCCTCCCAATGTGATCCAAATTGCTCTATAAACTTGACAAGATATGAAACTTCAAACTATCATTGTCAGAAGTGTACACATATTACCAACAATACAAAATGTTATTAATGTATGTAATGATGATTCATGATTTCCATTATTGCCCTTGAGGTCACATATACCTAGTTATAGAGTGCAAGGACTAAGAAGGGATGATAATAATACAATTGCAGTAATAATAATAATAATAATAATAATAACAATAATAATAATAAACACTTTATTTTTTGTCAATGGAGGTTTAAAAGGAAAAGGGCTTCACACAGGCCATATCAGCAGAGAAAGACTCTATAATAAAACTAATGAAATGAAATTGATATTTAAATCAAACAGTATACACATTCTTGGTATTTCAGAATCTCATCTTAAAGTAAAGTACTCTAATGTTTAAAATGAAAGGATACCAAAAGTCAAATACATAAAGACAGAACCACAGATTCGAGAGATGGAGGAATAATTGTATATGTTATGGACAAATTGTATATGAACGTGGAGTGGACCTAGAAACCACTGATACAGAGGTCATTTGGCTATAAATTAATTAGAGCAATACAATTCCTAGTTGGTTTTGTTTACTGAAATCTAGAATGGACAGATCAGTTCAAGACTGTTATTGAAAAGGTGCTCCTTGAAAACAAGTAAATTTTCATACCAGGTGATTTCAGTCAAGATTTACTTAAGGTGCAAGCCCAAAGCAATTGGTTAGTTTTATGGAGTCTTATGGATTATATCAGGTAGTTATAGGAAGTAAGAAAATATTTTTGTTACCAAATTTGCTAGAGTTTCTAAAAGTATATCAGAGATGGTTTCAGTACTCAGTTATATGGAATACAAGGACAGAAGAAACAATTATTGTAGATTTATGGAAATTCTTTCATCAGTATAGCATCAATCCCATCAAGGGACTCTTGTTGTTTCTCTGAAAGCCACAAAAATAGAAAAGGAAGGTAAGCATTTTACACCAGATGGACCTTGGTCTGCAGTGTACATGGATAAATCAAGGTATAAATCATTTTCACAGTTAGGTTCATTCTGTTGTGACGTGTGGTAGTGAAGTTGAAATTTAAAACAGGGAAGTTCCTTGTCCTTTACATGTATGCACATTTTTAAAAAACCCCATATAAACCCAATTGTTGGTCTACAGGTTAATACTACATCAACAAACAAGTGGCAAAGTGGTCTTTCCTGTGAACAGAATTTACGATAATTTGTACCCAACAGCAAAGAGCTTAGATCCAGATCTGCTATCACATAATGAGCTGAGAGACCATGGTCTATGCTGTGTGCTTGAAATCATTAGCAATACAAACAGTTTACTAATTATGTATATGTAGGGTTTAACAGCATATCAGCACAATGCTGGTCATACAGTGCAGAGTAAGTTTAGGTATCCTCCAAAAGGCAAGAAAGGGTAAAATCCTAAAAATACAAAGTCAAATTTTTTATATAAATTGGATTCTTTAAAAAGTTAAAGACCTTCTCAGTTGGAACATCATCACAAGATGCATGCCAGGGCAAAACAGTTGCCTATATTAGTCGGTTCTTATGACATGCAGGAGGGCACATTAAGCTGGTTGATTGTTATGGGTTTAACGCCATTTTTCAGCACATGATAGGCTATACATGGCAGCCAGTATATTTGGTGGAGGAAAAACTCAAGAAAACCCCGGAAAGAACCACCGACCCATGGGAAGCTACTGGCAAGCTTTCTCACATACCCACGTTGGCCGAGCCTGAGACTAGAACCCACGAGGACAGAGGTGAGATGTCAGTGATCTGTAAAGGCGAGCGCCTTAGACCACTCAGCCATCCGAGGCCCCCAGGGCACATTAGGTCTTTTCATCCCCAAGCTACAAACAGCATGAATGCTGATCTGGTGGTGCACTGTTCATTTTGTTGCTAATTTAGTCTGCCTTTCATACATTGTATGGTCATTTGTGGGAGAGCCTTGTGAAAATTACAGTCACACAATTCCTAATGATTTTCACATAAATATTTATTGGTCAAAAGAAAAGAAACGAACATCAAGGTTTTGAATCTTGGTTGACTTAAATTAAAGTGAAAATGTGTCTTTGACCCCCTTTATGATGATCGAGTCCCTGACTTTCAGAAATGTCTGAAAATCATGGCTCCCTTTTTTTTTTTTAACACTGCTGTACAAATAGCATTGGAACTCTTAATGGGATGTATAGCTTAAAAGCCTAAGAGAAGAGCTGACTAATACTGACAATGTTTGGAAAAACGGATTCTAAATTTTCTGGATTTGAATTTGTAAGATTCCTGCATCTTGGTCAGAAAAAAAAACTGTTGCACAAGATTTACACATGCAGAGAGAGAGACTCACAGTATATGCAGGAAATTATTTGATTTTGACAATTACAACTACCATATACATTTGCATGTAAGTTGTGTCCAATTACAAACAATATAGAGCCTCAGATCTGTCGTTGCACAATGCACCAGTAGATCAGGGTCTGTGTTGTTTGTTCTACCGATCCTATCAAAATGCATGGACCCAGATCTGCTGGTGCATTATGCAACAGCAGATCTGGGTCTGTGCAGTTTGCAGTGGGACTTCAATTGTAACCAAGTAAATACGGTACTAGGTAAATAAAGGATGCATGGTTACAAATGTTACTATAGTTTTATACTATTTACACCAGGACACCTATATGCAGGGGAATGATGAATCTGGTCCATTAAGTATATTTAGGATCAGTAAATTCAGCCATACTTTGTTTATATTATACAACATAATATATGAGCTGCCCCAAGCATAAAAGTCCTTGTGGATGGAAATATAAATTTTCATTTTCTTAACATATTTACAAAAATTGCATAAATATGTGGTTTTTAACATTCATATCCTTTTAATCCTTTTTGTTTTTAACATTTTTTTTATTATGTCAGATGAATCTAATCTAAATAATAATAATAATAATAATAATAATAATAATAATGCTTTATTTATAGAAGGTAACTTAATTAGTACAAAACTATTTTTCCTTGAGACATCATCTACAATCTACTTATGTTCAGTATATTGATTATTTAACACAAGTTTAAAAAGAACAGTTAATTATTTCTAATCTAATATTTAGTCAAAACATTTATTTTTAATAGCATTGAGAGAATTTAATTGTTTTATATTTAAAGGTATGCTGTTCCAGATAAGAACACCTGAAAAACTAAAGCTCTTCTTGAATTGCTGTATTTTAGATTTTGGTAGTAGGCGATTTCAAGCTTCTGCAGAGCATAGTGCATAACTACCATATATACGTATACTTGTGTATAAGCCGATACCAACTGCAAACTGCATAGACCCAGATCTGCTGTCGCATAATGCGCCGGCAGATTTGGGTCTATACAGTTTGTAAGGACTAATCAGTAGAACAAACAACATAGACCCTCATCTACCAGTGCATTATGCATTTTCATATAGACTATTAAATCATTAGTCTGATGCAACATGTATCACCTTGATTTATGCATATGCCATTTATCCAGACTTTTCACCCATCTGGCCAATGAAATATCATCTAGATCTATGATTTCTTTTTTCTGCCCTACTGGCCAAAGACCAGACAAACTCATCCGATGGACCATTGTCATCTGTCCATCCTTCATCATCTATTAGCAGTTTTTTGTTATTGCTATTCCTCCAAAACTACTTCGAGAAAAGTCTTGAAATTTGGCATACAGTTTTATCCTGAGGTCAAACTATTCCTAAATGAAACTGGTGTCTCTTAGACATCCAGTATATCCACCATGGTGGCCATCTTGAAGATCTTGTTATTGCTACTTATCT
This sequence comes from Margaritifera margaritifera, assembly GCA_029931535.1. NCBI lineage: Eukaryota > Metazoa > Mollusca > Bivalvia > Unionida > Margaritiferidae > Margaritifera > Margaritifera margaritifera. The sequence continues at coordinate 215,861 of JAQPZY010001359.1, read as the reverse complement.
TGAACGTATGGTGATATTGATATAGCACCAAACTTCTTAAAACTTAAGCATATCTCAATACGGAAACAAACTTGATCCATTTTGCATCCTTTGCTGCACACTTGGGATAAAGGGAATTCACTGTCATTGTAACTAATAACCCAAGCACCATCGACCAAAATCAGTCACTTCTTGTCAGATTTCTAAACCTAGGCAGTAACGATGTATATGTGCCCAGCACTGCTAGACTGGCATTTACAATTGCTTTGAGTGTATGCTCAGTAGCGCCAATTGATGCCAACCATATAATCATAAAAAATACCTCGGCCATGCCATCGTCAAAAAGATCAGCATAAAGCTTGGGGGGAACAAAGTGGCCTGTATTGATGATGCTGATGTTTGGGGCATCTACAAAGACCAGGAGTGGACTAATGCAGTCTATCAGGGTATACAGAACACCAACACTACTGCCAGACATGTAGGCGCTGGCAATGCTGTCACTGATACCCAGTCTGATGTGCCTGTTGCTGTCACATATGGAAACCCCTTCTGCATGCCGCTCGACTTCAAGTTGCTGAACTATCACATGCCATGTTACCAGTCTGGCCTTTCAGACCAAATCTCCTGTGAGCTGATCTTTAACAACTATAGACAGGCAATCATAAGCATAAATAAGGGGGTGAGCTACACCATCACTGGCATTTTCCTGGAGTTTGATGTTGTGACCCACACAGAACTCACACGCATGGTCAGGCAGCAGTTAATGGTAAATCTATCACAGCCAAGTACTGCACCATCACAGGATGGTGTTGAACAAGAGTGACCTTGTGTATAAAATCAACCTGAACACACCGGCAAAAAGCATGAAGGCAATAGTTTTGCTCTTTGAGGATGCGACAGTGAGCGCCGGGTTCACACATATGGACAATTTCTACAACAATGTGTTGATGATGTTAGAGGGTATCCCAAGCCAGATCTATGCCCAGGGGCAGCTGTGGTACCAGCAGTGGGAAGAGGCCCAAAAGATAATGGCAAGGAAGTCTCTCAGTGACACAGAGATGTCATTGCTTGATGTTGGCACCTTTTACCAAAATAGGTTTGCCTCATCCTAAACATGAGGTCAACGGAAGACCACACACTCCATGGTTTGGGAAGAGGCATAGAAAATGCTAGCAAAGATGTAATGCTGCAGATCATAAAAACTGTCCAGGTGGCAGGTATGTTAAGCACATGTATGTCGTTATGGATGCACAGCTTAACATAAAAAATGGCCAATTTGTGTCAGCCATATACTAGCCACTTTAAAAGCAGTGAGTGCAGTGTGATCTTTGATAACTTACAGCCACACTGTAACATGTTTGCCTGCAAGCTTCTCGAAGCGGCATTTAAGGGTCACTTTCATTTTATAGTTATCATTTGCCCAACGATACTCCTATGACAGGCCATTTGCCCATGGCAAAATTGACGCAGGAGTATTTTGGTTAACCCCAGAAACCATGATCTGAATGACCTACTCTGCCCACTTGCTAAAAAGTTAGAGGAAACCACCATGCTTTTTCTACTCGATCATTGCACCTTTCATTCTGGCATCCAGCATAAGGAAACGGTCCTCACCGAGATCACCTTCATTAGCTGCCACTTCAGCATCAGTGTGTGGGCCATAACTTAAAAATATAATGCTGTAGCCCTTAATTTCCTTCAGCAGACATAGTGGGTGGCACTATTTAGACAAAGACTCTTTTAAGGACAAACTAGATGAGAACTATATTGTGGAGAATGAAAAGCACAGAGATTATTGAATTTCTCAGAAGAAGAGAAGACTTTGGCAAGCATGCTAATACGCACAGACCCACCTATATCTTACCACCTTTGCTATCAGAATTATTGAGGGTGCGATGTGGTGGCTTCATATTTAGTATATCCTTAACCATGCTTTTTAACTTGTGGTCTTAACCTTTGTTATTTATAGGTCGCTTAGAGTCAAGTGCTCTGTCAGTCATCAGTACTTAATAAAAATTAAGGCAAAACAGCATACAATAACCAACATGGATGTTGATGCGGTACTTGATGAACTGTATGATAGCGTACTGACTAAAGAAGTTCAGGTGCATAAACAACAAGACATGTGCTGTCCACCTTCACAAACAACCTTGCAGCGCAAGAGGCTATCACAGACAGCTTCTTCGGTATGGTCAAACAATTCATTGGATGACATCTGACACTTGAGGGTGTTGCAGAAATGACTGACAAACACCTACGCCTTATATGAGTCTAAACTAGGGATTAATATGATATTTTCCACGGATTATCCATACTTGACCTTTACATGTCACTTGTTAGCCATGCTCTGCACATAGACAACAGTAAGCAGCTTGCAGCTGACCTTGATAAAGATCCAATTATTCAGGTCTCTTTGTCAAACATTAGCAGCCACCTTTACTTTAGGTACCGTGTCATAGTAGTGCCACTTGCAGCCAGTATGATCACATACAGTAATAGGTAGATTTTTTTCGAGATAAAAGAGAAGATAGCTAGTGCAGAGCGGCTAAGTACCAATGATGGAACCAACAAAGAAACTAATGAAGGAACCAACAAATGAACCTGAGCAGGTGACACGGGTCACAAAATCTGAAAACCTTGGCAGAGTTGCATCCGGAAAAAAAACTTTCATTCTGATGAAACAACATCGGGCTGAGAAAAAAGCTGACACTACCAACACACATGCCACTTCATTCAAAACGGCAGCTCAAGAGAAGCAGCAGGAGGTGATGCCATCTTATGTTCACAGGGTGGCCTAGCTTTGGTAGCTGACCTTCATTACACTTCATCCTGCACATCAACACAAGTTCACAAAATGCTGGGGTAAGAGCAGCTAAAAAAAGCAATGTCTGGGGGCCAGTCGGAAAGACAAGCACCGCAGCTGCCAGCAGCATCTATTAGACATATGCCTGGCCCCTTTCATATGGAATAGTTGTGTGTTTGCAAAAAGCAAACAATACAAACTTGTTAATCATTGAATGCAGGCAAGATGTCTACACCACCATACACTAGATGCCTTGTTGCGGTACCTATGTGCACTGGGAGAGAACTGGAAGGCACAACCAGCCTGGTGTGGTCTGTAAAGGTCTACAGACTATAGTATGCAGTTGCTAAGACTGTCTTGAACATACTATATTATCCACTTAACTCTGATGGTGCATGGCCTAAGCCTAAGCACGCATTTGTGCCTAAAGAGCTGCAGGCTGTGCCCCCTGACACACAACTACCACTAGGCCTGGTCCTCATCAACATACATGTTGCTGAGATCAAAGTCCGTGATCTGTTGTTCCGACTCATCCTGTGGTTTCCGCTGACTTGGCACTCACACTTGTACTGGCACTCATTCCAGCTGATCTTGTTCTTCCAACAAAGCAGTGCAGCCCCTCTTTTATGGTTATATTCCAAACAGGTCAGCCTCACATTGTCCTTAGAGTGTCCCTGGGTGTTATCTAGGCAGTCTACGCTAAACTGCTGCATGTCCTTTGACTGAAAGCCCAGAGCATTTCAGTGTTGCAGGCAATACAGCAGCTATTTTGCTGCTGCTTAAGGCGAAGCATGTCGTCGAACTCAAGTGTGCTTGTACTGATGGCACAGCAAAAACCATTGCCTTGATCTTGGTGCTTATATGCGATGAGCATTTTCTGGATAGCCTTGCAGATTTCCTGCTCGGTAATTTGTTGTTTTGTCTGCTTAACCTTGACTCCCTTAGCTGGTGGTCCAGCAACACACTCAAGCTGAGACAGGTACTCCACTAGGGACACAGTCAAATACGTGAGGTTGGACCACTGGAGGTAGTTGTCAACAATCCATACCTTGTGCGGGCTTTTAATGGTAAGCTCCTGCACAGTAATTGCATAGCCAAAATGCCAGTCTGTGCTCCGGTACAGAATGGGTGGCATGCTCAGCTACTCCAATGAGCACCTCAATGAAATCATAGCTCCCGCTGCTCATTTATTTCTGGAACAGTAACAAAGATATTTTTGGAGAGGTACCATCGGGTCTGGAAAGTGCTTTTTGTGTTGCTCAGATAAGAGTTGCTGGGCCCTATCATGCACCGTTGTGTGGGAGACCACAAGTACATCAGCAGACTTCCACTGCTCCAAAAAGAAACTCCATCTGAAACAGATGAGAAGGGCCTTGCACATCTTTTGACACTGGACACTGTTCAGATTTGAGGTGCATCCTCAGTTTTAGGTATTTAAGGGCCTTGTCCTTGGCACAGTAGTCTTCCTTGACCTCTTCACAGCGGTCGACATACTCATGCAGCCAGTCATGCAGCAGATCTCTGGCTGTGGATGGTGGTTGGTCATGGTTACCATAGCAGACAACTTGTACACCCAGCAGCTCTAGCCATTTGAGAAAGGTCTTGAGAATTTGGTGGGGTACTGTGCAAATCTGGTCCCAAATAAAAAACTGCGGAATGTATTTCTGACCCATGCAGACTGGTGTCCATTCTTTCTGACCATTTCAGTGGAAGATGCTATTGTAGGTTTGTGCGCGGGTATCGCTGTCATTCCAACACTGCATCTCTTTTGCGAGTCGGTTTGTAGGGGTAAAAATGAGTGGTTTGCCATTACGAAAGATGGTGAATGCGTGTGTCACCTTGTGAGAGACTTCACCATTGAGATAAGAAAGGCAGTGTGTCGCCAGGTGATCAATGGCTCTGGGGGCCATTGAGTCTGGCACTGCAGGAACCATGGGGAGTGACATCCAATATTTGGGCTTTGGTATGTGGGCTGCGCTGTCATTGGTGGCCAGGAGCTTTTCATATTTAACATGCCACTGCCCCCCTGATCATGACATTTGTTCTTGCATTTAAGGGCAATACATTCATAGCAGATGGGCTCTTTCTAGTCAGGCCAGGTACTCCGGCTTGATGTAAATAGAGTCAGTTGCAACCTGTATTGGCTCAATAGGAAACCTTTGCAGCATGTTGATAAGGTTAATGCCCACGTAGCCAAGCATGGAAGCCTGGAGGTACGTGTACTGCAGCTGTGAGCCATCATAGTATGTAATGATATTCCTGAGGTGTACTTTGTCCTAACCAGTCAGCGAGTTGGCCTCATGGCAGGTGTGCATGAGAAAGTCCAGATCACCATGGTCCATAACCAGCCAACACATCATGCACTTGCAGCCATTTGCACTACCAGATGTAAATTTACTAATGATAATGCGACCCATTTCCTTTTCCTCCTGCAGGCAGACTTTGGTTTGCTTCTTGTAGAAGATAATGTCCTTGGTCACTTTGAGGTGCATGAGCATGCTCGTTTCAACCATAAACTGCAACAGTGCAATGGGAGCCCAGCAGCAGTTGTTGTAGGCATCCTTGTTGTCTTTCGACTTGCTCAAGTGATGGCCAAACCAGGCAGGGATAACTGGGTGGCAGTTGGAAGTAAAGGCCCAAGAACACAGCTTTACAAATCCTGTGAGGTATGGAGTGTGTGGTCTGTTAATAGTCACCCTGGACATCCTGTTGCATGGGTGGCCAAACCTTCAAAGTATGGGGCACACACATCCATGCCCAAGAAGTTGCCTAGGTAGCAAGCAGTCATATCAAGATTCGCAATCTCGCTCTCGAGTAACACAAGCAGTGGTAGAGGCCTCGCTAAAGACTTGGGTACCTTGGGGTCCATTTATTTGCCATTTCTGCCACCAAGAACCCAACTGCCTTTATAGTTATCCCATACAAGTAAACCTCCCGTACAGGAGGATTTTTCTCCTGCGTTTAGGGGTGTCTCTCACTGAGCTCAAATGGCATAAAACTGGGTCGGTTTGACTTCGGTGTTTAAAGTTTGTCGATATGTCTAAGCGTGCCAATGCCAAAACACCAAAATCAAAGCAACCGAAATATCACATGAAATTCAATGATGATTGGAAATGGGAATTTCATTCGTTGCAGTCATGTTCAAAGGGACATGAATATGCATTCTGTTCTTCCTGTAAAACTGATTTTAAAGTCTGTTATGGTGGCAAGAATGACATCATGCATCATGCAGAAACCCGATCTCGTAAAATCATATTAACCGCAACAACAAATATGCCATCACTGAAATCTATATTCATGGAATCTGCATCAGCAGTGGATAAAGTTACACATGCCAAGACACTATTTGCCAACTTAATAGCCGAACATAATCTCCCATTTCTGGTAGCAGATCATTTTTCAAATCTAGTCAAAATAATGTTCCCCGATTCATAAATCACACAAAAGTTATCATGGTAATGGACAAAAACTACTCTCATAGTGACTATTTTATTGTTCATAAGAAATCCTAATCTTAAATGTATAATAATAATAATAATAATAATAATTTATTATATAAACTTACTATCGTGAGTGACCATCTGCAGAACGTGACCAGCAATCAAGATTTTTAGGCAAAATATTCGTTTGACACTACTATGAACGACCGCATTGCAAAAACTGATATAAACACCACTGACCTTGATTTAATCCTTTGTAAACCAGACTAAAGTACATGTCACTAACTGCCATTGTAATCCATAATGCCTGGGCTGAATGGGGTCTTTGTCTCCGTTTATAATACCAGTAAGTGATAACTGTTTTCTGGATTTGATTGTCATTATTAAAGAGTGGTGATAGTGATGATCATGATGACATCAAAGGTGTGTTCACATTTTTTGTGCATATTGACTTTTTCTAGATCATCTACCTTGACAAAAGTTTGTTGTGGGATCCTCTTGAAGTATGGAAGAGGCCTATTGATTTGGGGGTCAAAAGGTCAAATGTCAAGTTCATTGTGACTCAAAGAAAAATGGGTTTGTAGTATAACTATTGTTCTACAGTAAGTTCCTTGACCAGATTTTTTTGGATAGCCTGCACTTAAGTTAATAAACATACATACAGATTCTGGGGTCTAAAGGTCAGATGATATGGTCATAGTAAGCCTAATAAGAAAATAAAGTTCAAGACTGCATACCTTGACCAAAGATTGAGGTCAATGAGATCCATCGTCAATAATCTCCAGAGTCAACCATACCCAACTGGTGTCTACACAGAGGACTATTAAGCATGGGGCAGGCATATAATGTGCTGTTAACAGGTACTCTTGTTGTAAACTAATTGTGTTACCCTCTGAAAATCAAGACTTTATTATTATTATTACTGTTATTTTTCCTGAACAGATTGGGTTTTCACTAAAAAACTTAATTGATATCTAGTTGGTAATAAATGACAATTTTGTGGATATGACATCCCAATATGGCACCTCAGTTGTTCTGACTGGTCCTCCTGTATGAAAGGTCATATTCACTTGCGGTTTTCACTAAAACTGCCATTGCAATATGTAGTTGGTTCTAGATTAAAAGGATGCTGATCTAATCTCCAAAGTGGCTTTTCACTATAAAACCAGAACAATATGTAGCAGGTTTATAAAGACCAACATATCTGTGGAAATATGAATAAGTTTGAAAAATATACCTAATTGACCTTGTGGTAAAATCAAAGGTCACAGCACTCTGACATTGATTTTAAAGTCAAACATCTTGACTCGGGTTTTTATCGCAGATGGCTGGTGAGCATAACACAAAGAGTATTTTGCTCAAACCTGGTTTATGGATATTACTAAAGAATACCTTCAATAGTGTCAGTAAACAAATCTTAGCATGTGGGTATATGATGAGAGTAATTGAGACAAGTTAAATGATCTTCTATCCATAATAGCAGGTTCAAGGTCAAGAAAGATTTTTGTACTGCACTTATCTTGTGAACATGTTAACTCAAGCATACAAGAAAATATTTTTTCACAAAATTTGGCAAGTTGGAATTTCTCAAGAATATCTGGGATAATTTCATTACTAGCAATTAAAAAATATAAAAGGATGGAAGAAACAGACTTTGCATGAATTCCTAGGTGAGCATTAGTCCCTTTAATAGACTCTTATTATCATCTTTTGTCCTGTGATTGTGGAGACATAGATATCACTTTTCAGGTGGGGGACAGAGTTGTCATTGTTGTCAACAATGTGGAGGTGTTGTATTGACAGTTTTGAAAAACACCTATTTTCTAAATCAGTCACTGTTTGTAACTAAAAATTTTAGAGAATATTACTCTGAGGTTTGTACCCTGATATGCTTATTGATCTGTCTCACCGAAATTAGCTGAGAGCTATATCATCTACAGTGTTTACCTAATCTCTTTAGTTGTGTGTCTGGCAACATTGTATTATTAGTCTGTGTGAACAAATGATCTTTTTCTATATCATCTTCCTGGTTTGGAAAGGAACTACTATGTATCAGTGCTTGATAGGTACAATATTAATCTCCAACCAATCCTCATTTTTCACTGACCAATCCCCATGTCTCAGGATGCAAGTATTTAATCTGTAAGTTTTGAGATAGCAAGTTAGAATTCATTCTGTAAAGTGTTGTTGTGACAGTGATCTATTATTTTCTGTTGGGTTCTGCATGTCGGAAGTCTTATAGAGATACATGTAGATACATGATTAATAGTCTTTGATACATCAAGTTTTTACTTGTGACCAAATGGGTCTGATGTTTCACAGCACAGCAACACAGCAACACAAGTAGGTTGTTTAGTGCCGAGACAATTGGAGTAAAGTACCTTAACTAAAAACACATCAGAGTAGTGAACCAGGCTAATCCTTTTGGTTGTGATTGTGGCATGCTAATCAGTGAGCCACTGTGGCTCTGGGTCTTTAGAACCAAGGATGGTTGTTCTTCCTGTTGTTGCTATTGTTGCACATAATGTTAGTGCTCTGTTTTTAACTTTACTGGTCATAGACCAGAAAAGCTTATGAGATGGTCTGTTATCTGTCGTCTGTCCTTCCATTAGCACGAGTTTGTTATCGCTACTCCTAAACTACTTTGAGGATTGTCGTGAGACTTTGCACACACATTTATAACATGGTTGAGTTGGTCTTAAATGAAAATGGTCCCACTTGGACATCCAAAATCATCAAAATCTTGTTGTTACTCCCCCAGAATAGATGGTCATATCAGCAAGGGGTTTTCACTCTAAAACTTCTTATGATATCTGCTTGGTCCTAAATGGAAATAGTGCCGATCTGATGTCCAATATGGCCACCAGAGCAGCCAGCTTGAAAATATTGTTATTGCTACTCCTCCTCAATGAAAAATTACATTGACATGAGGTTTTACCAGAAGACTTCTTATGATGTCTAGTTGGTCCTGAATGAAAATGGTGCCAATCTTACCTCCAATATACTCCCACCACAGTGGCCATCTTGAAAATCTTCTTATATGCTACTTTTTCTAGATGGCTGGTCATATCGACATTGTGCTCTCACCAAAAGACTTCTTATGATGTCCAGTTGGTCCTAAATAGAAATGGGGCGAATCTGATATTCAATATGGCTACCATGGCATCCATCTTGAAAATCTTTTTAATGTTACTTCTCCAAAACGGAAAGTCATATCAACATGGAATTTTCACCAGAAGACTTCTTATAATGTCTTGTTGGTCCTAAATTAAAATGGTGCTGATCTGACATCCAGTATGGTGTCCATTTTGAAAATCTTGTTATAGCTACTCCTCTTAAATGGAAAGTTATTTTGACATGGGGTTTCCATCAGAAGACTTCTTATGGTGTCTAGTATGTCCTATATGAAAATGATGCAAACTGACCCTTAATATGGCCACCATAGTGGCCATCTTGAAAATATTGTTACCCCTGCTCCTCCCAATGGATAGCTATATTAGCATGGGACTTTCACTAGTAGACTTCTTATGATTCCTAGTTGGTCCTAAATTAAAATGGTGCCAATCGTACATCCAATATGGCTGCCACGATGGCTGTCTTGAAAATCTTGCTGTCACTACTCCCCTTGACTGGATGGTCATATTGACATGGGGTTTTCACCAAAAAGACTTCTAATGATATCTGATTGATCCTATATGAAAATGGTGCCAATCTCACATCCAATGTGTCCACCACAGCAGCTAATTTGAAAATCTTGTTATCACTGAAGAATATCAGGGATGGTTTCAACACTCAGCAGTTAAAAGGAAGAAATGGTCTTGAATTCCTGGAAATTCTTTTCAGTCAGTTGAGCATCAGTCACTTTGAGGTACTCTTGTTTAATTAATAATAGTCTTTGATTCAGTATGCATGCTTACACTATTAAAGGGAAGAAAGTTTGTGCATTTAATGTGGCCACAGGTACTGCATATAGTATATACATTTTATACTTTTTACAATCTGTCAGCGATATCCCATGGTCACAAAATTAATTGATCACGAATATTTTGTACACTTATTGTGGCCACAGGTGCTGCACATACCGGTAGTGTGTACGTTTTATATTCATTACAATCTGTCAGCCATTACCCATGCTCACAAAACTGACTGAGCACATATATTGAATTCAGATTCAAAAATCAAAATTAGAAATCATACTTTAAGTCTGTTGAAAAGTATAAAATTTTGTAATTATGTAAAACAAAAAATATGATGCTTACCGGTAGTCTGAAAGGTATGATATTCTGCCTGGATTCATGCAATCAAACTTTGTTACATTTTTCGGTCTGTGTTTAATTAATTTAATCCATCAGATATTATGTAACCATTGGGCCTGACTTCTTCTCAACTTGTCTAAAGTATCAATTCTTTAATTGGTAGCTGCTAGTTGGCTTTCTGCAATATCATATTCATTTTATTGCCATAATGCTTTATGAAGAAAATGTGCCAACCATCAAACCTGTATTAGTAACTTCCAGATAATGGTAAATTGAATAATAATAATAATAAAAATAATAATAATAATAATAATAATAATAATTTTTTATGAGAGGGTACAACTCATGTAGGTAAATATTTGCTAATCTCACACAAGGCCCACAAGGGCATACAATATTGTATAGATGTATACTATATTTATAACAACAAGAAAGAACATACTAATTGTGGGTTAATGTCATACAAATATTTAATTTAAAACTTGTATAATGTACATATATGTACACCAATGTATCATGTTTGTAACTGATTAATGCATACATATAAGAACAAAGGAGAAACTGACAGAATATTTGGTGAGAGATGTTATACATGTATACTTAGGCAGTTGAAACATCCCTGTTAGAATATGGCAAGATTGTCAGCTTGCTATAGTTCAAGTGGTAGCGGATTCCAGTCACTAAGTAACTTTTTCAATGCATTATTTCATGGTTTTGGGAGTTTTAAACATAAGTTTGATGCAGATCTTAAAGAGTACATAGAGGTAGTATTTCTGGTTTGGACAAGCATATCATTCAGGTAAAATCATGTTAAATTATGAAGTGGTTATAAACCAAAATACAGCTTACACTGTATGCTATTTTGTGGTATGACTTGACTTGACTTGATTTGAATTGCGTCTTTAATGTCCTAAATGTGAAGAGTCGGGTGTTTATGTTACTGGTTTAGATATAGCAATAAGCATTAAGGTATTTTTTTTCTTTTCCAAGAGTTCTAAATACCTTTCTTCAAGCTTCCTCTGTCTAATCATTGCATGCCCTCCATTGTCAGTCTGTCAGGTTACCCCACTGTCTAATCATTGCATGCCCTCCATTGTCAGTCTGTCAGGTTATCCCACTGTCTAATCTTTGCATGCCCTCCATTGTCAGTCTGTCAGGTTATCCCACTGTCTAATCACTGCATGCCCTCCATTTTCAGGCTGTCAGGTTACCCCACTGAGGTGTTTTATAAAGGCCATGTGTTTATAAAGGCCACTATTAGCTAATCCAGAGAGTGACTGCTATAAACATATTTATTTGTACATCACATCATGTAAGCTAGCAACTTTGAAATTTGCTCAACAATGTGGGATATCTTGTAGATGTGCCAATGCTGTTCCTGGAATTTCGCTTCATTCTTTTTGATAAAAACCACTGAATAAATCCACAGTACACTATTTACAAACAACACAGAGGAAACATTATTTTATGTACTTTAGCATCTCTAGTTTAAAAAAGGGAATAAATATTTAACTACATATCCATACAGAGAAATATTTTATAACAGTCCAGTTCTGTTAAACCATTATATTTAGACAATTTTTATGTAGCTTATGAAAGTATGTTATGTCCTACAGTGCACCATTCGAGGGATATTTATAGAAACAATGCACTATGAAGAAAATTAAAGGTAGTATTACTGAAAACTTTTTAGAAACTTTTGAATCTTCTGATATATGATATTTTGTTTACTTTCATAGGTTGAAATCATTTAGAAGAGTGGTAGACCATCATAAAGGTGATGTTATCACTGAAGAAACCCAACTGGTATAGTGAAGACAAAACTCCCCACCAGTACCATAGGTAGCATTAGTTCTTCAGAAGCTGTTGGAATGGCAGATGATGTCTTTATTGTACAGGATGATGGGGGATGGAGTTGTGGAACATGCACATTTGATAACTCTCCCATGGCACTTGCTTGTGAAATGTGTAATATTATACGCCCTCCTGACAAACCATCTGCCATACCTCCAATGATCCCCTCAGCTCCTCCATTTCTAAAGGGGGAAGAGGATGATGTAATGGTTGTTGATGAAGTAGATGGATCATCAGTTGGGATCAAAGAGAAAACACCACCGATTTCAAAGAGAAAAATCAATGGGATTCCTGTGAAAGGTAGGGGAGATTCACATGCAGGTCAAGCAGGATTAGTAGCTAGGGGCTCTCAGGGATCACCATCCAAAACCCCAAGGGGCATGCAGAATGGGTCCAAAGATTCAGATGCAAATAAGAATAATGGAGGAGTGAAGTTGAAGGATCAGTCTAATGCAACTCCAAAAGAAAAACCTCAAGAGAAAGGTGCATCCAGGGGGAAGAACCCAGAAGAGACTAATCACCTAAGTTCCTTTAAGGTAGAAGTTGGACCATTGACAACTCCTGTCAGTAATATGGAAGCAGAATACAGTGATCAATGGATTTGCGCAAAATGCTTGACACCCAACCAGAATTCAAATCAGAAGTGTTCAATTTGTGAAAGCATGAAGAATGAAGCTTTTGTGATAGTAGAAAATCATTTTAGTAACCCTAATAACAAAACTGCAAAGATTGAAGAAACTATGGAACAGGTCTCCAACTCTCATGAAAAATCAAAAGAAAATGCTTGCAATTCAGACATAACAACTGTTACAAACAACATTGCAACAGCTGTGGATGGTTCTAAAGAACAAGAAGAATGGACATGTATGAGGTGTACATTGAAGAATGCCATGTCTGCAAATAGATGTGATGTATGTGAAGCGCCCAGATTAAGCAAGCTTCCCAAAGAAGAAGACATTCCAGATGTAATAGATAGCACCAAATTTCTCCCTTCTCCCACTGCAGAAACTCATGATAAAAAGCACAATAATGGTGTTGAAAGGATGAAGAAAGGTCTGATAGCTAAGGCAGCTTCTGCAGCATCGGAAGAGTACTCAGAATGGAAGTGTGGAAAATGTGGCTTCAGTTGCAATCCCAATTGGAGTAAGAAATGTGATAAATGTGAAGCAAAAAGACCCTTTGAAAATAAACCAAAACAGTCCTCAGAAACAAACAAAAAGTCTTCGAAACTGCCTCCCATAACTGACTCTTCCAAAAACAAGCCTTCAGCAAGCTCTCCCAAGGCTCAACAGCCTAAACTACTCCCCAAAAAGGATCATTATCCCAAAAGGGACAATAAGGGATTTAATAACATAGCAAGCCAGGATGTTGATTGGCATTGTGTGAGATGTACATTTCAGAATTCCAAGTCACGTAGATCATGTCTGGCCTGTGGAGCTTCTAGACTTGCATCTGGTTCTTCTGACAAATGGTTATGTCCAAGATGTACTCTTCAAAATCACATTACGAATGTCTCTTGCTCGGCTTGTGGCTGTAAGCAAGACCAGGCACCAGCAAGACCAGGACTGTTACAGACAACAGAAGAGGAGATGGAGGTTGATGGTGACATTTCTCCTAAAAAGACCCTGACAAAAGTCAAGCCTGGAGAATGGCGTTGTTTGATGTGTACAGTCATTAATTTGGAAAGCAGTGGTCCAGTTTGCAAGATGTGTGGATGTCAAAGAAACTCAGATTCACACAATAAGATCCTTGTATCACCTGGGACGATCTGTCTGATCCGATCCCAGTATAACTCACTGGCAACTGACTTGGAAGAGGTTGACAAAAGTGATGCTCAGGAATTATGGCAACATATCATAATGTTTTGCAAACAGGTGAGTAAAAATGTGGCTAATTGTTGGGGTTGTCAGTCAAAAACAACGATATAATATCAGTAATACATAAGCTGTTGCTATTGCGTTGCTTACTCTTTTCCAGAGGGAAAATACCCTTGACCATATGATGACAATTCATAGGGTGATTTCCGGAAAGATCTCATGTCTAACCTGTGACCCTGGACCATGCACACTAGCCTCCATTCTTTTTCAGTCACCAACATCACTATGGCAGTTTAAATTACTCTTTGAAGAAAATTGCATTTGCTTCGAGTCATACATTGCAAATTGAGCATTTTCATTATGTGCATCATTGTTACAATGTTAAATTATCTTCAGTTAGATCAGATATTATTCCATGTTCGGAATTAGCTCTCTTACGAGTTATTGGCATTTTTTGGTTCGTTTTTTCATAACCTTGCATTTAGGTCCCCCCCTCCTCCTGGGGAGGGGGGATTCCAGATAACATTTATTGTGATTGAAAATTATTTTATTCTTTTTTCAAGCTTGGGTAGGTATTTAGTTATCCCTATCCTTGCCAATTTGGTCTGCAGCCTCACCTTAATTCTGTTTTGTTTGTTTTAATACAGCACGAACCATCAGAATTCATGTTCCATTTAATATGACTTTTGCTGTCTTTATTCTCTGGAAGGAGGTCGCACACCAGTACTTACTTTCAATTATGTGTGTTTAGTGATCACACACCTTTCATTCTTAAAAGTCAGTATAGGATTGTATTCCTTATTATTATTACTTTATTATTAGCATCTTACCCAGCAGGTTTTTTGCTAATTTTCATCTCCAATACTCTGAATAATGTAATGCTGATATCATTGTCATTTGAAACATAAGTATTGTGGTTGTTTTAATTCTTTTTATCCAGTACTCAGCGTAAGCATAACTGCCTTTATTGTGATTAAACATCAGTTTTGTGGTTATTTTAATTCATTTAATGGAGACGACACCTGGGCAGATAAGATCTTGCTGTTTAAATTGTCTTGACTGAGTTCCATGCAAATACTCTTGCCTAATACTTCATAGAAGTTTTTCTTGTTTTCAGAGTGATTCACTTGCATCAATCTAAGCAGAGTGTTGGGAGGTGTGGGCACAAGAAAGCCCACTGGGATACCCACCCCATCAGCCTAGCTTATACATATTGTAAAAGGACAGATGGTTGTCCTTTTTGCAGTCTCTGGTCAGACGAAGTCTGGGACCTCATTGAAAACAGACAGACTTACAGAATTTTCTGGCTTTTCCATCTAAGTCTTTTGGGTCTCAGCATAGGATTGGAAAAGTCTCTTTGAATGTACATAAGTCCCATGGGGCCCTCCCAAGGGAGGAAATAAGCAGGCAGAGAGTGAGTCACTCCCTCTTGTGAGGGAGGAGCAACATCTGCTTAAGTCCTGTAGGGTAGAGGGTGAGTCACTCCTCACCCCCACCCCCACCTTCTCATGAGGGAGGAGTAGCACCCTATTTAGTTCCATAAGGCAGAGTGAGTCACATCCACTGTAAGGTAGGAGAATATTACCCTCTACTGGTCCACAGCTCAGTGTTGGCTGAGAGTGAGCTGTGCACCACCATGAGGGAGGAGCAGCCCATTGTGAGCAACAGATCTGAGGAAGGGTTTTCCTATGGATCGGAGTAACCTGACTGGTCATAGACCACATTCCTGGCAAAAAGAATATTTTGGCAGACAGTCTGTTGAGGAGGGGCAAGATAGTCCTCACAGAATGGTCTCTGCACGAATCCCCGCAAATTACCTGTTCAGAGTTTGGGGAAGGGTTTTCCTATGGATCAGAGTAACCTGACTGGTCATAGACCGGTGACCAGTCACCAGTGACCGGTCTATGAGTAACAGTCACTGGACATTGGAGCTCCCTCGGTACAGGGATTGGGATCAGGTCGAGACCCCCCCTTCTCTCCAGGCAGTTTTCATAGTCCGTCAGGGGTGCATCATCAAAATAAGAAGTTGCTGTGTGATGGTCTCTGACAACATGTTGGTGGTAGCATATCTCAGGCGACAAGGAGGTACACATGTCCCTTCTCTCTGCATGGAGGTTTGGAACCTCCTTCACTGAGCAGCCTCAGAAGGGATTGCCCTCTGAGTTTGCCACATTCCTGGCAAAAAGAATATTTTGGCAGACAGTCTGTTGAGGAGGGGCAAGATAGTCCTCACAGAATGGTCTCTGCACGAATCCCCGCAAATTACCTGTTCAGAGTTTGGGGAAGACCCTTGGTGGACTTGTTTGTGACAAGGCTAAAAAAGGCTGAAGAACAAGCTCACCTTTTATGTTTCCCCAGTCCCAGTCCAGAGAATCTGGGCATTGAATGCTTTCAGCCTGAAGTAGGATTGTCTGTTTGCTTATGCCTTCCCACACTTTAGATGATTCCACAAAAAGTAAGGACCTCAACTGCTCAGCTCATTTTGATAGCCCCTCTTTGGCCCAAACAATCGTGGTTCAACGATCATCTTGACCTGCCGGTAGACTAGTGCAGGACATTACCCCAGAAGAGGGACCTTCTGTCGCAGAACAGGGGTTCTCCCCTCCACAACAGCCCACAGATTCTCCATTTTCACACTTGGCTCATCTCAAACGATCTCTCCACCAGGACAACTCAAGCAAAGTTGCCAGATGCATCATTCAGTCAAGGAGACAATCTGCATCCATGGTGTATGATGCCAAGTGGAGAATCTTTTGTGATTGGTGCAGTTGGAAATGTGTTAATGCTAGCTGACCCTCTCTGAGTGCAGTAACTGAATATCTTCTTTTCATTTTTGAAGAGAGACAATGCTTGGTTTCTACTGTCAAGGACTATAGGACAGTCCTATCCAACACACTAAAATTTTTGAAAGGTGTTGCCATTGGTGCAGACTCTCACATAGCAGACCAGATATCGAGCTGCAATGACTGGTGTCTCGCTCACTAATGCCTAGATGGAATGCCTTGTGTGTCTTGTGGTCTCTAACTAAAACCCCATTGTGAGCCTTTGGGTGAAACTTCTTTTGAGAACCTTACCCTCAAGAGACGAAGGATTGAGCTTCATCTGTCATCCATAGAGCAATTGTTTTCTAAGGTTCAGTGGAAATTATGAGTCGGTTTCTCTCCTTTGCCAACCATGTTTCTTAGCAAAATATCAGTTTTCTATTCCCGATATAGATCCCCATTCTCAGTCACTTCTGTGTTGGGGATGATCAAGATAGACTTTTATGTCCAGTTAGGGCTTTACGTTTTTTGTGTGCAGCTTTTAAAGGGAGAAGAAAGGGTAGGAAGCATCTTTACCTCTCCCTTAAGGGCTTGGCTGATATTTCTGCTTGTACCATTTCACGTTGAATTACCATAACTATCAAGAAAGCTTATCAGTCCCTTACCAATAGGGACCTTTCATTCATGAAGATTAAATCCCATGAGGTTCAAGCCATTGCTATCTCATGGGCCTGTCTCTGGAGGATATGATGAAAACCACATTTTGGTGATTTCACATGACCTTTTCCTCCTATCTTTCCTTCTTGGTTTACCAAAGCAATTGCATATTTTTTTTGGGCTCAATAGTAGTAGCACAAAAAGTGGCCTATGCGGATACCCTCCGGTAGTAGTCTACATTTCTACAGTATTCCTTCCTTTTTCTGTATCAGATTGTGGGATCATCAGCCTCCCACCAAACTGGCAAATTCAGCTATGCAAAAGCAACAGGTTATGTATTACTGCTATTAAAGTGTATTTTTTTTTCTGGTGGTGGTGGGGTTTAAAACTAATTTTAATGATGTAATACTTACCTGTTGCTATTGCCAGATTCCCTCCTCCCGCCCTGCACTGATGTATCACTAGTTTTAAGGCTACATCCTGAAAAGAATGAGGGCTGTTGTGCATGGCCAGGGTCACAGGTTAGACATGAGATCTTTCCAGAAGTCACACTTTTGGAGGATGAATTCTCATCATACGGCCAAGGGTATTTTCCGTCTGGAAAAGAACAAGTTACACAGTAGCAATGGGTAAGTATTACATCATTAAAATTAGTTTTAATAGCAGCAATTACTTATCCTGTCGCTATTGTTAGCTTATTCCATTTTCATGCCAAAAACCACCGTACGTTCGATGTGAATACATCCTCCCTGAATGGAGAGAAGGTAAGAATGACCTTTGCACTCCAGTCTGTGCCTCATTTAGGCTTGCCTAAATACGTCATCTTTTTCCAGACGCCATACTGTGTAGACGTTTGCCTGAGAACAGCACCAGAGAAAATTGTGCCTGCAGCAACTTACCGCATTAGCGGTCTCCATTCTGCAGTTCATAATAAGTCTTGGTGTTGCACTATCTGTTCCGTATATTTATTGTAAACTTTACCCCATTTTCATTTAGAACTTCGTTCTTTAATGAGTGTCAAAGGATACCTCGAAAATGTATTCCACCCCTTGTGGTTGGAAACACGCTCCCAATTTACTGATATACATCTGAGGTACGGGTAGGTCTCTGTGTTTTGAAAAATAACAGGTCCTGCCTAACATAGAGGACAGCGTATTCCTCTCGCTTCATAAGAAAAAGTGACCATTATCGGTAAATTTTCAAACGTATATTATTAATGTAAAACCGCACCACTTATTGCATGGTCATTGCGTATGTGTCTGCATAGTCTTTAAATAAAACTCACAGTGTGAAATATTTTATTTTCAACAGGAAAAGACTGGTTTATTTATATGAGGTTAAATCAATCATTTACCTCCAGCATACAGGTACGCGCTGCATACAAACAGGTGAGTTTAGCGTGACACAACAAGGTGAGTTTATTGTGACATTTATTAAATATTTTCATTACTTCTCTTTTTCAGAAATAATGTCAGAACAGTCTGTGGGGAAGTGTGGCCATAAGAAGGGCTCTTGTGACACTCACCCAGACTGGATATAGTGCTCCAACTGCACAAAACAAAAAAAAAAACAAAAAAAAAAAAGTTACACACCTTGCAGTTTATGACCTTCTGGCACCTGGAATCTAGTTGATTCCAGATGTACTAATCTTCAGATTTTTCTGGATTCTCTCTTAGGTCTCAGATATTGGGACCAACTTCTTTGGCGACCTGTGAGTCCTTCTAGTAGGAAGGACTGGACGTTCGAGGAGTCAATCGCCTACCCCGCATAGGGAGGAGAAGACGAACACTTCTCACGTTCAAGACAGTGTATATGCCTCAGATAGCGAGTTGCTCCTTCCTGTTAGGGAAGTGGAGAATCGCAACAGCAGGTCGCTCCCTCCCGTTAGGGAAGTAGAGCACCGCAACAGTGGGTCGCGCCTTCTCATTAGGGAAGTAGAGCACTGCAACAGCGGGTCTTGCCTTCACGTTAGGGAAGTAGAGCACCGCAACAGCGGGTCTTGTCTTCCCATTAGGGAAGTAGAAAACCGCAACAGCGGGTCGCGCCTTCCCGTTAGGGAAGTTGAGCACAGCAACAGCTGGTCGCGCCTTCCCGTTAGGGAAGTAGAACACCGCAACAGCGGGTCGCCCCTTCTCTTTAGGGAAGTAGAGCACCGCAACAGCGGGTTGCGCCCTCTCATTTGGGAGGTAGAGCACCGCAACAGCAGGTTGCACTCTCCCGTTTGGGAGGTAGAGCACTGTGACAGCGAACCGCTTCCACCCTTAGGGAGGTAGAGCAATGCAAACACATCTCATGCTCATGGTAGCGTGTCGCTCCCTCGTCTCGGGAGGTGATGCACCGTTCCCATCACTTTCGGGGTAGTGATATAATAGTCAAGATGATTTCTTCTCTAATTATCACTCGGCAGCCTCATGGTATGGGGACAGGGTTCGGACTGAGTACCCACCTCTACTGTCCCATCCTGTGCAGGATTGGGAGTCTGCCCACTGAGCTCAGACTAGGGAAGGGAATGGATCGACATCCCCCCCAACCCTATTATCCCAATGTATCCTTATGGGATGTGGGGCCCTCCACCTTAAGGCCCTTGTCCCACTATGCCTCAGTGGGCTACTGCACCATGCCCTCACAGTCGAGGTGATGCTGCAGCTAACGTGTCCCGCCATCACCTCCGCACCTGGTTGCCCCAATGCGGAAGGCTAGAGGTGTCACATCATCCAAGGTAGACAGGCGGTCTGGCCTCCCCACTGGAACTCGCACTGAACTACGGGCCATGGCGCAGAGTGCTCCTATGCCCCCTCCACATCGAGGGACATAGTAATGCCCATCACTCTCCAACTCAGAGTATACCAGATGATGACAATGTCCTCTCTTTTCTCGTTTACTCAAATGAGTTCGAGACAGAAACAGTGGCACTGACACCTCTCAGGCCCACCCCTTCCTCTTAGTTGGAGGTAGAGGAGGAGGTCTGATCCTTTGATAAGGCAGTAAACGAGTTTACTGCCTCTTACCTCCAGAATTGTGCCCCAACCATGTGGCACACAATCCAAAAGATCCTTTCCATTATGGAAAAGATCTCCGGGGAGCAAACACAATCAGACCCCTTGCTTCTCCCTCATTCCCCAACGATTGAGGAACTCTCACAGAGGCTTTTGCTAGGCCAAAATGTAGCTCGGCAATGTCGAGGGTGGTTAGTCCCTGCCTCGACATTAAGACCCCTGGTCTCTTCTGCCAGTTACAGGATACATGCCTATTAAAACAATCGATGCCATGGAGCAGGAAACCTGGTTAATTGTAACCATTGCGTTGCATTCTGATCTATTCTCAGCAACTGC
This sequence comes from Margaritifera margaritifera, assembly GCA_029931535.1. Classification (NCBI taxonomy): domain Eukaryota; kingdom Metazoa; phylum Mollusca; class Bivalvia; order Unionida; family Margaritiferidae; genus Margaritifera; species Margaritifera margaritifera. Next base: position 194,961 of record JAQPZY010001359.1, on the reverse strand, counting down.
ATTTAGTATGCTGAGAGAGGCCTCCTTGAATCCAGCCGCATTACATGCGTGCTGGAAGCGGTGGCATAGACGTTCTGGCATGCGCTTCCTTGGCAATGACTTTATCAGCGGAATTCTGCACATCTGCCATGACGTTGCATTGGACTACTCGAAGGTCTTACTTAACTCTTTAACTACTAATGCTACTGTAGTGGCTCACTACTCTGCCTAGCTGCTGGGGTCACTACTGCAGCTGATTTGGGGGCTGACTACCAGAGCCTGATGCTGCTGCAGCCAAATGAGAACTTTTTACCTGATGATTTGGGGATATGGGCTAAATTGTTTTAGTTATTTTCTGTATATTAGACTGATTTATAGACTAAAACCATGCATATATAAAAGCTGTAACATCCACAAGATTGGTATAAAATCCATGAATAGAACACAAAACACTATTTGTAAACACAAAAATTTATGTCGGTCTTTTATACAAAGATATTGGTCAAATATATACATGTAATTACTAAAAAAATGTTTAACTAGTCACTATGTTCTACTACTTCTTAAGTTCTGCATGGTATTTATAGAATCAGTTATGCTTTATACACAGACAGACATTGCACTGTTTGTCTATTTCTTTCTTTCCCTCATCTAAACAAAAGTTGGGCAGACACTTTCGGTAAACACTGACTTTTGGAGCACATGGCTGTCTTGTCCACACTTCGATGTCTTCTTCATCAGATTCTGTCTCAATTTCGGACCGACTTGACAAAGAAGATAGTTCAATGTCACTACCAACACTTCTTAATTCAATATTGTCAAGTTCGTCCTCGGAAAAACCTGAAAATTCGGATTCTCGATCGCTAGCGTAAGCAAAAGTCATTGTTTCCACTGTCAACTACAAACACATGTATTAATTAACACGTAGTACAAAATTGTAAAAAATCCCCGGATTTAGTAAGAACATTTACTTGTTTGATTGGTTGAATGTCCTTTTTCTTCCAATTATTGATCAATAAGACCGATTGTAACATGAACATACAGTGCGGATCTATCCGTTACCGAGTTACAGGGAGCATAACCAGCAAGCAGATATATCAGTCACTAGGAGTAGTAGTGCTTTGTTTACAAGCAGGTTTATCAGTCACTGGGGAGGTAAGGCACATTTATGCAGCGGATATACAAGTCAGTCGAAGTTAAAGAGTTAACAGAGTAAAGACCTTCTAAGGGCTGCTCCACTAAAAGCCGAGACACTCTTGGGGGCCTCTACCACTTGTGGCTTCTTGAGACTTGCTGGATCATCAACATCGATCCTTACATTCACTCCTGCCCCATCGCAATCAGCCAGGAAGCGTGTAATTGCGAATCGCCCTCAGGGGCCATCCGCCAAGTTCTTTAAGCAGATGCAACCCCAGCCCAAGCTGCAACCTCAAACTAAACCTCCTCCTCGTATGTCGGGTCCATGGCATCAAGACCGCCGCAGACCCCAAAAGAGGAAGTCTTATAATCCTCCTTCCTTTCCCACCGGAGGAAAGGGGGAGGGGACAGTCCTAGAAATCTAACCCTTCTCCAGCCATGCATCCCCCTCCCAAATGTCCCCATAGGTGCTCACCTAGGTATTTATTCAGAGGTATGGTCAAGCATCACGGACGATGGATGGGTCCTCTCCATTGTGAAGAGGGTTATCGACTCCAGTTTGAGAACAACCCCCGCTATCAAAGACCCCCATTCTATTTCCCCAGTCCATGCACTTCCTTGGCAACGACTTTTTTTGCTCGTAGCACCTCTAGAAGAGCCATTCCAACTGCTACCTCAAGTTCTGCAAAAGTCAGAACTTCCACTGCGCAGATCTTCCTCATTGCTCCACTGTGGCTTCAGCGATCATGGTTTAACGATCTGCTAGACCTGTTGATCGATCGAGCCAGGTCTCAAAATTTCCAGAGAAATCTCCTGTCTCAACACAGAGGATCCTTTCTCCACAACAGCCCACACATTCTCCACCTTCACGCTTGGCTCATCTCAAGCGATCTCTCCGCTAGAACAAGTTTTCAGGCTGAGTTTTCAGTTGCATCATTCAAGCCAGGAGAGCTCCTACATCCAAGGTCTAGGAAACACGTTGATCTTATCTGCCCCTCTGTAACTTCTGTTGCTGATTTCCTTTGGTTCCCTTTTGAGACCAAAAGATGTTCAGTATCCACTATCTAGGGCTATCGAGCTGCCATCTCCAACACACTTAAAATCTCTCAGGGCATTGAAATTGGTTCAGATTCCTACCTTGCCGATCATATTAAGTACTTGAGCTCCAGAGACCCGTCTCCCACTCTCTTATGCCCAGATGGAATCCTTTTGTGTTTTGTGGTCTTTAACCAAAATCCCATATGAACCATGGAGTGAGCGAGATTCATGCCTTGTCTATTGACACTGGCTGTCTCCCGGTTAACAGGAATTACGATTCTGTCTCCATCCTCTGCCAACCAGGATTTCTTGCTAAAAATCAATCACCTTCGGTAGCTCCATTACCTATAGAGATCCCCAGTCTAAGTCAAATCTGTGCTGGGGATTATCCAGATAGACTCTTATGCCCCGTGAGGGCCCTCCATTTTATTTTAATGCCTCCAAAGGAAAAAGGAAGGGTAGGGAACGTCTCTTGCTTCCTCTTAAGGACTCGGTAGACTTTTCAGCTGCCACCATCTCCTGGTGGACTGTCACTACAATCAAAAGGGCGTATCAGTCCTTTACTGATCGAGACATTTCCCTTAGGAAACTAAAAGCTCATGAGGTTTGAGCCGTTGATGCCTCATGGTCCTACATTAATCTTTCCCCCTAAGATGACATCATGAAGGCAGCTTCTGGCGTTCCCATACTACCTTCTCCACCTTTTATCTCTGCTCATTAGCACAACAGAGCAGAGGCATTTTTCCTCTGGGGCCCATCGTTGCAGCACAACATGTGGCTCAAAGAGACACCAAACTCCTATAAGACGTACCTCTCCCTCTACGGTGAGCACATTACATTTTTCTCTGTTTTTGATCAGTTTAACTAGAGCATCAGCCTACCCACCTAACTGACAAATTCAGCTAACAATAGCAACAGGATAAGTAATTGCTGCTATTAAAATGTAGTTTTTTTTGTGGGGGGGGTAAAACTAATTTTAATTATGCAATACTTACCTGTCGCTATTGTTGAATGCCCTCCTCCTACCCTGCTCTGATGTCTTGCGTAATCGTCGTCTATGAAAAAGATGACGTATTTAGGCAAGCCTAAATGAGGCACAGACTGGAGTGCAAAGGTCATTCTTACATTCTCTCCATTCAGGGAGGATGTATTCACATCGAACGGACGGTGGTTTTCGGCACGAAAATGGAATAAGCTAACAATAGCGACGGGTAAGTATTGCATAATTAAAATTAGTTTTACTCACCCCCCCCAAACTACATTTCCACCCCACCCACCCCCAAAAAACTACATTTCTGTAATATGATCATTGACTCCAAAAGTATTTCATTTTTTTTTTTTTTTTTTTCTTGTCCTCAAAGCAAATTAATTTTCTTTTCAGACTCTACAAATATGACCCCATTACATTCATTGATTAAATGAATCCTACCATAACATACATTTTATATTACAAACTCCCATGAAGAACCTAATAGATGTTGTGTTGAGATGAAATAACATGTTATAAAAAATCATCTTGCTGTAACAAACTTGGAAAACATTAGAATACATTGATAACAAAATCTGTTGGGAGGTTTGTTAAATCAGAAACCAGGATAAATATATACATTACTACACTGTACATGCATTCAGGCATAAACTAATACTTTCTTTAGATACAAAATTTGTTAAAATTTAATTCACTATCAAATAATGTTCATGGTACATTTGAATCAATTGTCCACACTACAAATCAAGGAATGTTGTTATACCCTATAAATGCAGCAAAAACAACACGTACTGTACCTTTAAAAATACCCAACAAAATGATCTTTTAAAGGTATGCATTATATAACAATTCACATCCGTTTGTGAGATACTAGCCCTAGTCACCCACGTTATAATTGAGATAGCCTTATACTGAGGGATGTTCCAACAAGGATGTATCCTGTTTGTACATTAAAGCACAAAAATAAAATATTTAATGATATGAAATCACATTATAAATAGTCTCATGAGACAAGAACTAGAATAAAGTGAAATTAGTTGAGTAAGAGTGATAAAACAAAATTTGACCAATTAACCATACTCGTGTTATCAGGGGCCAATTAAACATACTCGTGTTATCAGGGGCCAATTAACCATACTCGTGTTATCAGGGGCCAATTAACCATACTCGCGTTATCGGGCCAATTAACCATACTTGTGTTATCAGGGGTATAATGAGGGGCTTTATAAAGAGGAACCACAGTACTGTATCTCAGAGTATAAGATCTAAATTTAATACATAAAACTCTATTAGTGTTATAGTCACTGTTGTAGTCGCACATGTTAATTGTCTGCAAAACAGTTACAGAATTGCGATTTGGGTATAACTTTTAAGATGTTGTTGTGCCTATAGGTATCAATATTACATTTTTGTGTATAGCTTTATTTCTCAAAATATGTTGCATATAGTCATGAAGCTTAATTGGTTTGTGTAACCATTGGATAATCCACAGTGGACTTTTACTTGGAATCCTCAGTTACAATGTTATTGACATACCTTTCATTGTCAATTACTTTGTAATATTTGTATATAAATGTACTTCATTTTAATTTTGGTATACCAGGGGAGTATAGTCTTTAATTAGTTGCTCTTTATAAGTAATGCATTATTATTAATATCTTGAAGAATATATATGTACAGCTAATTGCTACCAATATTAGGCCTGGTGACCTAGTTATCACATACCAGTGCATTTAGCGTTCATTTTTTTGACACTGTTGCTTTAAAAGTCATTAAACTTGAAAAGTTCATTTTGTGTGAAGATTAATATATGCATCTATGACAAATAGGCAACAGAGACCAAACTTGTGGCTCAAACTGCTTTTCAATCATTCACTAGCAGAACAATCAAGATATCAGACTTTATAGAATTCTTTGAAAACATGGAAGCAACACTACATGTATGACACTGTCTGATGTTTCAATTTTCATATTAAGGTACTCAGCATTTACTGTATTTAGTTGCATATAAAGCAGAGCCAACTGCAAACTGCAAAGACCAAGATATTTTGTTGCATAACGCACTGGCAGATCTGGGTATATGCAGTTTGTTATTAGTAATCAGTAGTTTAATATAAGTAATAGCTTACTCTATTGCTATTGCGTAGCTAATCTATTTCCGTGATGGAAAATACCCGACTGTATGATGAGAATTCATCCTCCCATAGGGTTGACAAAGGTTCTAGTGAATAGAACTCCCTGTGTAAACCCCACAGTATTGCATGTGTAACCCACAATTCCTCATTCTTTTTCCAGTCATCATTTTGATGAAGACGATTAGAATTATCACTTAGAAGAAATTGCCTTTGCTGTCGAGTCTTGTTGCGATTTGTGCTCTTTCCTTATGTTTATTGTAAATTGCAGGTGGTATTTACCCTTGACCGTTATTATTCCTCCTCTGGAAAATCAGCTCTCTTAAGAGTTTTGGCAATTTTGGTACCCAAGAAACGTCCGTTTTGTAAAATCTTGGTTAGTAGGTTATTTCCCTTTCAAATTGTTTTGTTTGGGGAATTAATTATTGCATTTGATAATTCTGTATTGTATTCTTGCTTGGGTAGGTAAATTTAATTTACATATCCCTGCCACCGGCCAGTTGGTTTTCATTTGTTAGTTTTTAACTCACTAAAGCATCGGAATTTAATTTTCCATTCATCTGATTGGTAGGCTATTTTAGCTCAGGAAAGCAGGTCGCACACCAGTCCTTTCATTCTTGTGTGTTTTATAATTGAACTCCGGTTAAATTTGAAATAATTTAGTATTGGAATTTATTCCTTTTTATTATAATATTAAAAAGTAATATTACCAAGCTGGCTTTTTGCTGATTATTCATATCCAGTACTCTATTAAGTCTGGTTTACGTCACCTTGTCTTATTCTTATTACCTATATATATATATCTTTCCTCAGCTTAGTATTGCTGTCTTTTCGTATTAAACCTGGGGTGGTTTTAATTGCTACATTGGTTGCCACCTGCAAGGTGAGTTCCTGCTAAGGTTCGTTTCCAACGCAGTTACAACCATTATCTTGTTTTCAGTGCCTCTTTTTTTTACAGCAATGTCTAAACAGAGAGTTGGGAGGTGTGGCCATGGGAAAGTCCCTTGTGACACCCACTCCACCTGCCTTTCTTCATTGGACTACAAGAGGACAGACAGTTGTCCCGTTTGCAGTCGGACGAGGTGTGGGACCTTGCCAAATGTAGAAGAACCTATAAGGGACAGAAGATGGCCTTTTCTTCTTACTCGGAATTTTCACGCTTTTCCGTCTTTGAGTCTCTTGGGTCTCATAAAGGGATTAGTAGAGTTTTTTCGGAGATGCTCAAGGTTAGTGGGCTGATTCCTAAGGGAGTATCTAAGCAGGTGGGGAGTGAGTCGTGCCCTCTTGTGAGGAAGGAGCAGCATCCTTCCCAATCTGTAGGGCAGAGAGTGAGTCGTGCCCTCCCGAGAGGGAGGAGCAGCACCCTCTCTATTCCGCCAGGACAGAGAGTGAGTTGTGCCCTTCTGTTACGGAGGAGCAGCACCCTCTTTCGTCACGTAGGGCAGAGAGTGAGTCATGCCCTTCTGCGAGCAGTACCCTCTACTTCATTACCGGTCTTTCAATGCCCATCGGTATGGGGAGAGGGACCGGGTCAAGACCCCCCTCTCTCCAGACTACTGTTCAATCCCTCTTGGGATTTGGATTTGTCATATCGACGTAGGACTAGGGAAGGGGATCGGATCAGCATCCCCCCCTTCCCTATGATTCTATTAAACCCCTACAAGATGTTGGGCCTTCCACCGCAAGGCAGTGATTGGATGGTTCCCTGCATACAGCCATGGTCTTCAGGGCCTTGTCCCCATGGCAGAGATATTGATGCTGCATTCCATAGAAGGAGGGAAGGTGACAGATCTTCCCCCAATCTCCCCAGGAGGGTCGAGAGTCGCTATCACACTTCTGCCGAGTCTGTCACTAAAGACAGTCCCTTGGTTCCATGTGAAAAGTCAAGGGTCGAGGTCCCTCTTACTCCCAAGTCTCCCTAGCCTAAGAAACAGAGAGACACTGGGTCACATAGTCCTGCTTCCCAGGGTCGAGTGCTGGATGAGGATGTCCTTTCCATCCTCGTGGATTCTCACGAGTTTGATGTGGAACAGTCAGAGGTGGCACCCCCTTCCTTCGGGTTTCCGGAACCGTCAGTTAAGGCGGCAGAGGAGGAAGAGATCTGGTTGTTTGACAAAGTGGTCAATGAGGTTTACCGTCTCTTGACCAATGATTTTTGTCCCAAGCCCTCAGGCTCTGAGGACACTAAGATTCTCTCCAGCTTGGAGAAACTCACTGGGTCTGCCTTTTTATCAGAGCTCTTGTTGCTTCCTCACTCAGTTACGATAAAGGAGCTGTCCCAAAGGTTTTGAAAGGGCCAGGAGTTTCCTAGACAATGTAGAGGGTGGTTGGTTCCACCTTCCACATTGAGACCTTTGGTCTCTGATAGTTGTCAGGTTTACACCTGTTCCTGGCCCCTTAAACCTCCCACTTTAGATGCCGCAGCAACACAAGTGGGTATTTCTACAGAGACTTGGGGTCTCCTTCCAGTCAAAACACTGGAGGCCTTAGAGCAATAAACTAGGTCACTAGTAACCATAGCTTCGCATGCTGATCTCTTTTCAGCAGACCCCTGCTGATGGAGGAATCTCTGTTGCCACTTGTTCTTCTTCTTTTGTTGGAAGCAGTGGCAAAAACATCAAGGCATGGGTTATCCTTGTCCATGGCTTTATCGGCGGAGCTTCTCCACCTCCACAGGAATGTTGCTTTGGACACATCCAAGGTATTACTGGAGTACAGTAAGAACTTTTTGAGGGCTGCTCCCCTGTAGGCAGAGACTCTTTTTGGAGAGCTCATTCCCTCTGTGGCTTCTCAAGATTTGAGAGACCAGCAACATCGCTTTCCCGCATCTGCGCCTGGCCTATCGAAACCAGCCAGGAAGCGAAGTCATCCTGAACAGCCACAGGGCCCTTCACCCACATTTTTAAAGTCATGCAGCCCCAGTCTAAGCAACAACCCCAGTTCAGACCTCTCCTTCGTCAGTCGGGCCCTAGAAAGACATGCCGCAGAGGCCAAGGGAAGATGTTTACGAGCCCTTCCCCCTTTGCTAAGGAAATGTTGGGTCGGCCGTAGGGACTCAAACCCTCTCCTTCAGAGCATCCCTCTTCCATGGGTTCCCGTAGGTGCCAGACTAAACCTTTTCAGAGGCTTAGTCCTGCATCATGGTCAATGGCTGGGTCCTCTCTATCATAAAAGGAGGACCCACATGTTCTTTCACCAGTTGAATCTGGTGCGGTTAAAGGAAGACGTACACTCCCTTCTCCAGAAGGGTGCAGTGGAGAGGTTGTTAAACAACCATTCTCTGGTTTTCTACTCCCGGATTTTCCTGGTACCCAAGAAAGGGGGAAAGTTTTGTCTAATTATTGATCTTTCCTCCCTAAACAGATTTCTGCAGGAGGAACCCTTCAAGATGGAAACAGCAGTTTCAATCAGGAATGCCATAAGGCCGGCCACTGGGTGGTCTCCATCGATCCTCAGGATGCGTATCATCACATCCCTATCTTTCCTCCTCACAGGACGTACCTCCAGTTTTGCTTGAACAGAGAGGCCTTCCAATTTCGCGTTCTGCTGTTCGACCTAGCCTCCACACCCAGAGCGTTTACCAGGGTCATGGAAGTAGTTGCAGCCCACTTAAGGTCACTGGGTATCCCAATCCTCCAATATTTTGACAATTGATTGATGCACAATGGCGGGCTCAAGTCCCTCAGAATCGACCTGTCTTACTTTTGGTCCATAGTGACTCAACCTAGAGAAGTCGGAGCTTTCTCCATCTCAAGGTTTTGTCTACATGGGGATGAATTTCCTTACGAACAGGGGTTTAGTCCATGTCCCTCGGGACAGAGTAGACAAGATTCTGTCCCTGTTGGAGATGCTGAGAGCCAAGACCATGTTGTCGGCTCGTCTTTTTCTTTCTCTGCTGGGGACCTTGAACTCCGCAGCAGACCTGGTCCCTCTAGGCAGACTACACTTGAGTCTTCAGTTTCTCCTTCTGGCAAACTGGAAACTGCACAGGGACTCTCTGAATGTTCGGATTTCTTTTGCGATTGGTGCAGTAGGATTTTCTTCTCTTCCTGTTTGAAGAGAGACAGTGCAGGGCTATAGGGCAGCCCTATCTAACACTAAAATTTTCGCAGGGTCCTGCTATTGATGCGGACTCTCACTTAGCATACATGATCAGGTATTTCAAACTGCAAAGGCCAGTGTCTCACTCTCTGATGCCTAGGTGGAATCTCTCATGTGTCTTGTGGTCTCTTTAATAAATCTCCCTATGAATCTTTAAGTGAGGCTTCTTTCTAGAACCTTACCCTCAAGACTGTTTTCTTGCTCTCCTAGTGTCCGCGAGATGAAGGAGCAAGCTTCATGCTCTATCCATAGAGCAAGGCTTTTTGAGATTTAATGAGAATTATTAGTCGGTTTCTCTCCTTTGCCAACTAGGGTTTTTAGCAAAAACCAGCTTCTATCAGTCACTCCTATGCCGATTGAGATCCCCAGTGTCAGTCATACCTGTGCTGGGGATTATCAGGATAGACTCTTATGTCCAGTTAGAGCTTTATGTTTTTATTTAGCAGCTTATAAAGGTCGAAGGAACGGTAGGAAGCGTCTTTTCCTCCCCCTTAAGGGTTCAGCTGATATGTCAGCTTCCAATGTTTCGAGGTGGATTACCAAAACTATCAAGAGAGCTTACCAGTCCCTTATCAATAGGGATCTTTCTTTCATGAAAATTGAAGTTCATGAGGTTCAAGCCATTGTTACCTCTTGGGCCCATTTAACTCATTTGTCTCTGGAGAATGTGATGAAAGCCGTGTTTTGGCAATCTCACACGACTTTCTCCTCCTTCTACCTTCGCTCGTTTGTTCAGCAAAGCAAAGGCATATTTTATTTGGGTTAATTAGTCATAGCTCAAAAAGTGGCCAATGTGGATACCATCTGGCAGTAGTCAACACCTCTACAGTGTGGGTGAGTATTCTTTGTTATTTTCCTTAACCAGTTGTGAGATTATCAACCTCCCACCAAACTGGCAAATTCAGCTTTGAAATAGCAACAGAGTAAGCTATTACTGATATTAAAATGTGGTTTTTTGGGGGGTAAAACTAATTTTAATTATGTAATACTTGCCTGTTGCTGTTGCCAGATTCCCTTCTCTCTCCCCGCACTGATGTCCCACTATTAAGGCTACATCCTGAAAGAGAATGGGGAATTGTGGGTTACATGTGTGCAATACTGTGGGGTTTACACAGTGAGTTCCATTCACTAGAACTTTCTAGTCAACCCTGTGGGAGAATGAATTCTCATCATATGGGTGGGTATTTTCTGTCACGGAAATAGATTAGCTAAGCAACAGGTAAGTATTACATAATTAAAATTAGTTTTACCCCCACACACAAAAAAGTACATAACAGCAATAGAACCTAATCTGCCGTTACATTATGAGAGGGCAAATTAGGGTCTGTGTTGTTTGCTGTTGGACTGGACTTGTACTTGAGTATATATGGTATCTGCCTCCATTGTAATGCATCAGTATCTTCCTTTCATTTGTAGATATGGTTCATCAAAATTTTGAAAAGTAAGTCAGTTAACAAGTTGTATCAAGCACATGATAAAATCTATTTTGTATTTTTACAGAATCATGAGAATTTTGTAGATGATTCCTTTCCACCCATCCCAAAATCCATTTTCTTTGATGTGAAAAAGCCATTCACATCCACCAAAATAGAGTGGAGAGATATTAGATCAATTACACAATCAGAAAGAGTGGAAACCAAAATTCCATGGGCAGTATATAGGACCCCATTACCTGATGACATATCACAAGGAGTCCTTGGAAACTGTTGGCAAGTACTGTCCACTTTGTTAGGCACCGACCATTTATATTTTGGGGGGAATGGGAATTTTTGGAAAAAAAACCTTCTGGCTCTCAAATAGCTTGAGAAAAATATTCTTGGTCTGATTTATAGCAACAACAAAAACCCCAACTATTATATTCATTATATTAGTTTCAAAAAAATTAAATTATCTTGAGGTAAAAGAAAATAAAAAAATTCAGGCTCGAAAGAAAGTCAGAGGCCACCCCTGCCCCTCACCAAATGAAAATTAAATGGTCAGTCCCTTATATGATTGCTGGTTATTATTGTTGCATTTTATACAATATAACAATGTGTTGTTAATCTTTCTGGCAACTTACTGTTACTTTTGTACTCTTTTACAGTGTTATAAGATTGTTACTGTTGTTTTTGGTATTTAAATATTTATTCTAAACTTCATCAGTGGGTTTTTGTATTTGTGTACTGTAAAAGATTTTCTGTTAATACTAAATATTGTTATACTGTTTTTACAATGTTTAACTTAATTGTAGTGTAACTATGGTTGCTTTTGTACATGGGAACTAATGTTGCTTATCTGCACAATAATATGAAATTAATCCTGGGTTAAAATCATTGGCCCATAAAATTGTTATGAATAAGTTAGGAAAAAATCCAGCAATATTTAATGGATATTGAAGAGTTCTATATATTTTTTTTTATGTGGTCTTTTACTCCCAAGTTTGGAACTAATTTTTTTTGTTTGTTTTGTTTTTTTAAACTTCAGTAGGGTATTTTTTGAACACCATACATCACAACTTGTGATATCATATGAAGTCTTAATCATCAAGACTGTTATCAAGCTTTAGAAGACATGTCAGAGAGTTTAGAGACCAAAACTAACTTAGGGTGCACTTGATTATATGGCTCATTTTGAAGAGTGTTGTCACCATGATTTAGTACTAATTTCAATGTGCACAGAACATCCAGAACAGTCTATATTGCATACTTGATATTGATCGAATGCACCATAATAAAACTTGACTGCTTTTGGTAGGAGCAATTTGATGACATTTTCTGACGATACGCTTGATATTAAACAGTTTTCTTTACTTTAAATGCATTTGAAAAATTATTTTTGCATTTTCAGTCAATTTATTTCTATAAAATGAATATACTGCTTATCAAAAATTGTGACAAATTAAATTGCAGCAAAAAAGGCAGAATTTCATTGCATTTCTCAGTTATTCATTTCTTAAATTCTCCAAACCCATCATCCCAGACTCATAATTAATTTATCAGAAAACAAGTGAATACATCTTCAGACAAAATAATACAAATTCAGCATTGTGTTTAGTCATTGGAATTTGTTAAAATAAGATAAAATAATGAAAATACTTAATTATGCATTTTGTATCCGACACACAGCTGGATTATACTCACCCGTCCAGTTTCCACCCTATACACAGCTGTACTGGATAATCCCTAAATCGCATATCCATTGTGAAGAGTTAGGTTCAAATTATTTTTGAGCACAGTTAATCATGAGAATGTAATAAAAATTATGTCTGAAAAGCAAATTAAGTCACTTTATAGTAGTCTTGACGTTTCAGTAGTGGGAAGAACGATAAATCAGTAATCATAATGCTAAATTGGAGAGGTGAAGGATCGATTCTGAAGTCTGTTAACCAATTATCGGAAGTAACTCTTTTTTTTGGCCTGGAAACCCCCACCCCACCCTGAATTCCTAAGCGTGAACATTTGTGTCAGATTATACATGTTCTGTAAGGATGAAAATGGAAACTTACATTTTATGAAAGATTTTCTTGTTCCATAAAATGATCTTTTGCATTCTTAATATATGTCTAGTCCAACTAACAGCTGTAAATTTGTCAAGGCTGTTGTCCTTCAAATAGTTCCAGTGGATTGTTTGTGTGGTATAACGTACAACCATTAATGCAAAATCCAGAGTTTGGATCAATGCGGAAAATTCTAATAATTGTTTGAAATGAATAAAATCCCATGGTAGGTAAGTTCTTTCAGTGTATGATCTACATCAAACTTCTTTTGCTTGTGGTATCTATGTGGTGGATCTGATTACAGTAGTATTAACTTTGTTTTAACACTGCTCAACAAGTGATGTAACTTCTGCTGTCATGGCAGTCTTGGATGTATTGGTTATTGCTCCTGAGACATTAATTAATTACATTCATTTTTTTCAAGATGTCAGTTAGAAATGTGTGAAATCAAGGCACATATTATTACATCAATTCAAACATAGTAAGATCTGTAGTTGATGAAAACAAAGGCCAAATATTACAATTTAATGGTACTGGGAGTAATGGGAGAGAAGAGGGAACAAAGAAATTATGAAATTACTGTAGAGACCTTCAATTATCTGAACATTATCAATCATAAGCTTACGATAACTGATTCCTAGACTTCCATTCTGATCATATCCCAGCTTTTCAAATTTGTATCAATTACATGCCATCAAAGATTTAAGGTTTAAACTGATCAAATATTTGAATGGTAGGTTTCTGAGTGCCCTGGCTGTCTTGGCAGAGAGACCCGAGTTGGTTGAAAAGATCATCTTGACTAGAGACTACTGTCCTGAGGGAGCGTACCTGGTCCGTCTCTGTAAAGATGGCAACTGGCAGATAGTCCTTATTGATGATGTTTTTCCATGTGATAATTATGGCAGGCTAGTTTTCTCACAGGTGAGTTTTGTTGCCATGGTTTTGAAGTAAAAACAGCGAGTAGGTGGATCTGCTTTTGAATTTGTGTTGTACAGTGCATGCATATGTTATATCTCACAATATCTGATTATTAAAGATATAAACTCAAGACATTTATAAATGATGGAGGCAGGAGGGATGGCTTGTAAGTAGATTATTTATTCTCTATGTAGTACAGCTATATCATTTATATCCTATCAGATTATGTTTTACTGCATGTTGTCATTATTTTCTTTGTATACTATTTCATATTATAAGAATCAACTTTCTTTCTTGAGCATACCAGTTACATGTATTATCATTGTTAAAAATATAAGCATTTGTATATTTTAGTATTTCTTCAATGTTAAGCCCATGGAATTTGTGTTCTAAATTTCTTGATAAGCCAGGGTGAATCATATCAGAAACAGCTTTTTAAATTTAATCAGAAAATGGGGAAGCCAAAATTCCATGGGCAGTATATAGGACCCCATTACCTGATGACACTAAAATATGGGAGATGGTCAAGTACGGGAGAATGATGGATGAATTTCCATATTTGAATAGATATTTTATGTGCGTAATGGTTCAGAGTTTTGATTTACATGTAGAATAGTTTATGTGAAATGAAATGGACTAGATTTTGTATTTCCTCGGGGTGAACGGGAAAATGGAACATGGCAATTGAGGGATGTGTTTAGGGCTAGAAAAATGTTCTGTTGGCTACTTGTCCTTCAGGGCAAGTTACTTGAAACTTTTACTTGTCCTGCATCAATTTTACTCATCCTACACTGTACATGATATTGAATCTGAAAATGTCACTCGTCCAGTGAGGGATCATAGTCATTAGCATCTCTTCAGTTTGATAGGTGACAGCATGGAACAAAGTGATCTAGCATTACTTCCGGTTTACTTCCTGCCTTACAAATAAACAAATAATCAATCTTCGGCTTGCTTTAAAAATGTCAAAATCTTACAGATCATGGACTTTATCATTGCTCAGAGAGGAGTTAAAAAATGAGCAGCTAAGTTATCTTTGATCATTATGAAGCATAATTGTTGTCAAAAATGGAAAATCACATATTCTAATATCTGTATAAAAATAATGAAATCTGCGTTATTTTGATATAATTACCTTTGTGATTCTTTATAGTTATTTTTCAACAGATGTATTTCCCTAAAATTATATAATCCATGTACCAGTCAATGATTTGTTGTGAAGGATTCTTTAGATATTTAGTGAGCTGGGTAATTTAGTCTTTTAAACATGCATTAATTTTCATGAAACTATTCATTTTTAATTTTAAAAAATGTTATTCTTTATTTGTGACTTTTTTATAGTTTATTTATCTATAATGTATCAAACGTAATGTATCAAACAAACTATGATAAAAGTTATAGAGTGATAGTTTGCTATTTACTACATGTTCAAATGAAGAAGTTGTAATTGCTTAAATATACTTTGTGTAAAAAGACAAGCATTCACATTTTTTTTTACTATTAGACCAACTGCAAAACTGTAATGAATGGATAGTTGTATTGTAGAAATTATTATTTCAATTCTATATTTCGAATAAATAACATTTGTGTATTGTCAGATTTTATATTGAGACATTTAATTTTTATTTCAGATCCCAATAACTTTTGTGTTTCCTATTCAAATAAAAGTTATTTTATGATGAGATAAACCAACAGTATTTAAAATAATTTGACATCAGAATGAGCAATTTCATCAGGACTTTAAATAATAATAAAAAAAGATGTCTCCTTTGTACATATATTTTTTTTATTCATTGATTATTGAATTTCATATTGTTACAGAAGGCACAATATTTATTGAGATTTTGAAAATAATTTTGGATTAAAACCATGAGAGCATTAATGTCTTTGTTATGCAAACTATGTATATAATCACGTATAAGCTGGGTCCAAATGCAAACAACATAGACCCTGATCTGCTGTCACATTATGCACTGGCATATCAGGGTCTATGCAGTTTGCAGTTGGTATCAGCTTATACGCAAGTATATACGGTATGTCTTCTTATTTAAAATGGGTTTATTAAAATTGAATTGAATTTCTGAATTTTATTTAATTTGGTTTAGCAGCCCTTCGCCCCATTTCAGGTTATATAGAAAAGTTTTCCAGAGAGAGGACAAGGAGGAATCTGGGACTTCCCTATCCTTAATAAAAATTGCAGATAAGAAAAAGAAGTTAATAGCATTAAATTTTGATATATACTAGGTTGGCGCTAAAGTTTGAACAGAAGGAGTTCAAAATTATTAAGATATACTGTTTTTATTAAGTTAAAAAAGAATCCAAATTTTAATTTTAGTGTCTTCTAGCACTAATGTAGTATGTATTTTGATTCACCTCAAAATAAAATGAGACATTATTTGTTTTCATTGATGCATATATTATGAATCATGCATTCATAGAGATAATACAAGATCTAAAATTTGTTCTGGCAAATGATAAAATCCAAGGGGGAACCAAATATCAGGATCGTTTTTTTTCTGTCACTCCACATATTGGGAAGATAACTTGCTAGAATCCCTCATTGAGCAAGTATCTTGAAAAAGTGACTTGTCCTTCCTCAGCCACCACTCATAAAAGAAGATTCAGGTATTCTGTGTTATCTCGTTCTTACTGTATGTATATTCATACAATTTAAGAAACTATGTAAGGCATTTGTTTTTGAAGGTATCCATATTTTGGAAGTAATCGGGTATTGTTTTGTTTTTTTTGTATTTGTTTTCATAGGTACATATATTATGAATCATGCATTCTTAGGGATGATACAGGATCTAAAATTTGTCTGATGAACAATAAAATCTGAGTGGGAACCAAATATTGGGGACCGGGTTTATCTGTTGCTCAACCTGTTGGGAAGATAATTCACTAAGAGCCCTCACCGGACAAGCGTCTTGAAAAACTGACTTGTCCTTCCTCAGCCAGTCCACTCACAAATAAGAGTGGATGTGTAGACTTTTCGATCCCTGGGGGGTCATGAATAACAGGAATGTGCAGGAACATGCTGTTTTGCCACAGATTTCTGATTTCAGTGCTTTGTTTCTACTCCCATGCTTTTGAAAGAATTTTGGGGTATTCTTTGTTATTTCATTTTAAGGCTCTATGTATATTCATAAAATTTGAAAAACTATGTAAGGCATTTGTTTTGTCAGATTTAATTCAAGCTGCATGGCATTGCATCCAATCCTCAAGAATCATCAGCATAAGTCTTTGATGGTATGCCATATTCTTACTGTTGATGTTTTTTCAGGCGAAGAGGAGACAACTCTGGGTTCCTCTAATAGAAAAAGCAATGGCTAAGTTACATGGCTGTTATGAAGCTCTGGTGTCAGGGAAATGTATTGAGGGACTCAGCACCTTAACAGGGGCGCCCTGCACAAATCTACCTCTACAAAGTAAGCTGAATTTAGACTTGTCTAGGTTGATGCTAGGGCCCCCCCAAAAATGTTAATGTTCTGTTATCTTGTATACCAGAAAATGGATGCACCATGGAATGGTCTGTTATGAATCTTGCTTTCATATAACTTTAGTCTTTACCCATTATGAATTAGTGTTTTAATAAAACTCCTCTTTCCCTAACATTTTCCTTTTCAATATAATATTTCATTTGATGCTAAAGTATGCAGTTTCTTTTCTCAAGAAATTGAGTTCTTTATATCATTAATACAACCATTAAAATACATGCAGTAACTGTTGACAGTGAATTGCTATGGTAAACCTCAAAATTTAGTCTCACTAAATTTGTTGTTTTAGTTGAAATGAAGCTGCTTTTGTGATGGCAAGAACAAACATAGGTTGTATTGTCAGGTGTTGACCTAATAGAAAATGGAAACATTTCTATGCAATTATATGTCATTTGAATTTAAATTATCACAATATCATGTCACACCACTAATAAAAGTGTGTATGCCTTGCTGTCAAGTCTATTCACACAGTGTTGGTCAAGCCCACATTAGTGGGAAAGCAAGACATCACAGTTACTTTTCTAGTGCTGGTGGCAGTGTTGTTAACTTAAAGTTTATAATTGTTCAAGTTTTTCATTTGTATCTATTTCCTCAACCTCTTGGTGGATTTTCTTCATATTTTGTATGAATCATTAGGAAATGAAGCTAAGACAATTCATTTGTGACACACTCTTTGACATTAAGGACAAGGTCACAGTCATAGCAGATTTGTATTTTATCTGAATGCGAATTAGATACTGTCAATTCATGCGTATTTGTTGGTATAAATTTTTGGGGTTATTCTTTAGATACATTACCCAATCCATTAGGAGTCCTTCTGCTGTCTTGCAAATCCAGCACTTTTTTCAAGTGAAAAATAGACATTAACCATGTCTCTTGGCATGTTATAGAAATAAAAATGCTAAAACATCTGCTTGCTAAAACAAGAGTGATCCTACCTTGGATTGATGGATTGGCACCAAATCCTGTAATTCATCAGTTGCTATTTTCACTTGTGCCTAGTCAGTATTGCTCATTCAAGAGGCTTTGTAGATGCCTTCCAATTTTGTGCCCTTTCTCTAGTTTGAGCGATTCAAGGGGTTTTCTCATTACAAGCAAAGCATATTCCATCTATTTTCTCACAGAATTTTGCTCTGCCCTCATTATTGATGAATATTTTGCATCCCAGTTGTCTATATTGTGGTACAATAAGCAATACAGCACCTTCTGATTTTCTGTTCTTATTGTCAGTAGTACTTAAACTAGATCTCAGTACTCGGCCATATTGTATCTTATTCCAAATAAATGATTATTCCAGTAATAAGATCATTTCTATAATTCTTTGTAGTATTTATTTCATTTCTTCATATCCTCTTCACTATAAGCTTCACACAACATTTAATCAATTTTGCCTGTCTGTATGCCATTGATTTGTTCTCTTTAGTTAAGGTAACAATGGGCAGCATTATATGTGGGGCTTGTAAAAGCTTGAAAATGTCAGAAGATAATCGCCCCACTTGCATTACCTTTACAGGGTGCCAGTTAGACTATAATTGTGGAATCTGTACTCTGTGGATGAAGGACAGATGGGCAATGATTTCAATTGCCCCAGCTTATGAGAACCAGAAAACAGTCCACTGGGCATGAGGACACTGCTAGTTTTACTGTGAATGCTGCCTCAGTAGCACCATTTTTGATGTCACAATCACTTGAGGCAAAGATGTCACTGATGAAGAAAATGACCTGGCATTCTTTGCCATCTTTAGTGACCCCATGCAGCTCTTGTATCATTGTTTCCCAAATTGACACCACTCTCTATTTGTCATACCAGCACTGGACAGACTTTCAGACCAGTACCAACATAGTATGGTAGCCCATTTGGACTAGTGTTATAGAACCCCATACTGTACATTCACAATGATACTGGCTTCTGTAATCTATCCAAGATAATCAGCACCAAACCTTGTGACCTGACATTAGCCAACCTCATACCTCATCCACTGCAGTTTTCACATCATCTTGATTTATGCCAAGTGTAAACTGGCTCTTGGTATAGTGATCTCCTTTTCTGACATACCCAGCTCAAAGCTGATGAAGTTTATGGCGTCCAACATCTAGCCAAGTCACATCCATCTCTGACTTTGCCATAGATGCACAGCGCAAATGACATAGATTTGGTAATCAAGTGTCCCATGATATCCAGTTCTAGATCTCCAAAGGCAATGTGGTCCCAGCTCCTTAATCACTTGCGCACCAGTTGTGTCAATTTCTCTTTCCTAGATGCATGATACCCATCTCAGACCTTAAATGACACTCAAAACCAATGTTGTAGATCACAATTTCCCAGCACAGACAGACTTGCAGCCTTGCCCACATTTGTCATACCAGCACTGGACTGACTTTCAGACCAGTACCAACATGGTATGATGGCCCATTTGTTATACCAGCACTGGACAGACTTTCAGACCAGTACCAACATTTTATGGTAGCCCATTTGAACTAGCCTTATAGAACCCCATATTGTACATTCACATTGATTCTGGCTATGGTAATCTATTCCCAGATAGCCAGCACCGAACCTTGGGATCTGACATTAGCCAACCTCATACCTCATCTACTGCAGTTTTGGCATCATCTTGACTTATGCCAAGTGTAAAATGGCTCTGGGTATAGTGATCTGCTTTTCTGACATATTCAGCTCAGGGCTGATGAAGTTGATGGTAGTTAGCTTCTAGCTAAGCCACATCCAACTCTGGCTTTGTCACAGATGCACAGTGCAACTGACATAGATTTGGTAATCAAGCATCCCATTATATCCAGTTCTGGACCTCCAAAGGCAAAATGTTGTCCCAGCTCTGTAATGACTTGCTCACAGTACCAGTTATGTCATTTTCCCTTTCCCAGATGCATGATTATGATTTCCCAGCACAGACAGACTTGCACCCTCATTTACTGTTGCTGACATCCTGCAGTTTTTGCTGCCATTTCAGGAGGCTTCTTTGTCACCCACACCTCTGACATCGAACAAACGAGATGATCACAAGCCTCTTCTTCTTTACTTAATCCAATAATTTCTAGGGAAGACTTTGCCTTTCACACCTCCATGGAAAAAGTCTTCCAGCTACTGCCCTCAGTATTGTCGTCCTCCTTTGCCATCAGTGGCCACCTATGGAATTTCTGCATTCTTCAACATTTTAACCGAGAAAGACGAGCCTTCCTTCAAACAGTTACTGCAGTCTAGTTGAGTCACTGACATTTTGCACTACTTTGAGATGCAACTACAAGTCCTAAGTATAAAAAAAAAACTTTTTTTGTCACAACAATGACTCCAATCTAACTACAGTCAGGCCTTCTACAAAACTCCATGCTGGTTTTCCATACCAAAGGCCCAGTCATTGACAGAAACATGGCAAGTATGCGAATGTCATAGTACACATAGATTGGAACACTTCTAAAACATGTAAGACTCCATGGCTACCTTTCAGCAATCCAAGCATAGCCTAGATCCCACCATTGAGATCCCTTCTGACAGATATGCCAGGGAATCAGTATCATGCATGGTTCGTGTACTAAACAGGCAGATCACCACTCATTTTCTGATTCCACAGCTGCTTCTACTAACCTTCGGCACATAGAGAGAGATGTTTTCATGTCCACAACCACACTTCACAAAGATCACCACAAGGCAGTCCTGAGATCTTAGCCTTTGTCTTCCAGTCTGTTATTCCATGGCCACATAGAGGGAATCAGGAAACAGGTCACCAAGGAAGCAAGCCTCATTTATACCCAGTGACCCACACCCCACCTTCAAGGGAGAGCTTCTGCCCCGCAGGTATTACAAGTTGTATCAGAGGGCCTCCAGTTCATGTTCCTGTACCCATTATCTTTGCTACAGACATCCCCAAAGACCCATACAAGGCAGACATCCTTCAGTTGGAAATAGACTCTCTCCTCAAGAAAAGGGTGGTAGAGTTTGTTCACAGCACAAATTCACCAGAATTTTACTTCACACTCATCTTTGTTCCAAAGGTCAATGGCTAGCTCAGACCAGTTACTGAACTAAGCTCTTTCACCCAAGAAAACCTCTCTGAATCAAGTTTGCCTAAGGAACATGCATTGAAGATTATCTCCATGGTGTCTTCCACCCACTTGAAGAGTTGATTTTCAGCTGGGGAATTTTGTTACTTCTTTGTCTTCTTATTGCAGTTCTTGGATCTTCTCATTTTGGGCCACTTGATTGTGAAACCCAGGTGATCCTTCTATCTCAGTGACAGCCAAAACTTGATCAACTAGACCAGAAAGGCATTCTAGACTAATTCTTTTTGATAACTCTGCTTTTGTCAGTTATCTCTGAGGGCAAGGGGGAACCAAATCCCAAGATCTTTGCCTTCTTCTTTGGGATTTTCTTAGGTGATGTCATCATCAATAAATCTACCATGTCCCAGGCAGGCTCAGTTTCATAGTGGATTCACTATCTGATCCATCCACCCTGTGGTCTTCAGTCAAATCTGCAACCACTGGGGTTTGCTCCTTGTGGATTTGGTTGTGATGAGGTGGAACACCAAGCTCCCAACCTTCATCTTCCCAGTCCCAGATCCTTAAGCCAGGGCAGTTGATGCCCTTTCACTGAATTGAAATGGTCTTCATGCATATGCCTTTCCCTCAACCCCTTTGATTCCCAACCCAGAAAGCTGAACCTGCATGCTTGGCTTATATCAAACAAGTCCTCAGAAAGAACATTTTGAAACAGGTGATGGACAGAATTGTTTAGGCAAGAAGGCCCACCACTTCGAAGACCTATAAGGAGAAATGGATAGTGTTATACTAGTGGTTTCAGCAGAGAAACATCACTCCTTGCATGCTTTTGTACCACAAGTAGCAAACTACCTCCTTTGGCTTTTTGAGAAGATCATAATCAGTGGTTGCTGTTCCATGATTTCCAACACATCTCACTGTCATGGAAGAGAGGACATAGGCCAAAACAAAGACCTCTTTGACTTTCTGACATGCTTCCAAGTCACCTCAACTTTTGCAGGCAGAATTAGCACAATTCATGTTTTATCAGTCAACTTGAACTATTTGCAGATCTGCCATTATGGTTCAGTTTCTCTCATGATGGCTTCAGGTATCATTGCTAAGAACATATACCTCCTCATGGGAAAATAATCCCTTCTATTGAAGCCACTGTCGTCAATGGACCCTTCTTGCTAGGGGATCATCAGGCTCCCATCAGGGCATTCAAGTTTTACATCTAGCTTAACAATCAAATTTTAATCTTGTACACTTTAGGCTAAACAAATAATTTCTACCGATGATATACATAAGCAGTTTGAATGACATGCTGAATTCCTAATTAAATTAGAAGTTTTCCACACAGTGCTATTCAGTAAAACATAATATCGTGTGCATATAACAAACATGGATTATAATATAATTCTGTTAACATAATCGATACGAAATTGTTCTGTTCACTTTGACAGATATGAAACTGTTCTGTCCACTTATTGGATATGAAATTGTTGAGTCTGTGCTGACAACATGAAATTATGAGCTGTGATATTCACATGTGAAACATGAATTCATGGAATTGGATTGTTCACAAAAACAAATAAATATATGAAAATACACCGTTCAGTAATGGGCATGAAGTTATAATACCATGTCATTCATATAACGAACATGAAATTATGATATACACCATTCAGTAACAGACATGAAGTTGCCCTGTTTCACTATAATATGACATAAGACAAGGAATGCCAAATGACCTGCCAAACCTAATTTTTGTACAGACTCAGGCTGGAGCATGAATCATTGACCTTTCCGATGCTGAGCTGGGCTAACACCACTCATTCACACTAATAGTACCAGAATCAGCTAGAAATATGCACAACTGTACCTTGTAATACATAAGCCTAGAAACTTCAAGTTTGTTTTGGTAGAAACACCACCATACATGTTATTTATATGTAAACAAGACCTGGTTAAATATTAAAACTGATTTGTGTTAAGAATGACCATATGGAATTACATGATAACCAAGTTTGAATCTATCTATAACAAGAATGATCACATAGAATTATAAAACATTATAATCCTTCTCATCATCTACTATATACAACATACATGATTCAACTCAACTTTTCAATTCAGACATAAACATGACTGATAGCATTGTATTGTGTGAAATTGAACTGGCTTAATGGAAATTTAGGGAAAAGTTTGAATCATCTGATATAAGAAACTACTCTATCTCTTAAACACAGATGATAGAAAGAAATGAAGAACATAAGCAATTTTTACATACCTCTACAGAGGAAAGATTGGTATTGTAAAGGAAACAACATCCTGACAAGGCATCATGCTATGTAACTCTACCAAAGAAACAGAGCTCTGTATGCTGGTGTATGGCAGGAACCATGTACAGAAAACATGAGGCAAGGGAATTCCTACTACAGACACATTGCACATACCAGAGCAAGTCAGTCAACTAAGTGAGTAAATAAAGCATATTGCAATTGCCCAACAGAACTAAAGGATACACCATGGATAATGCTGTGGCAATGGCACCCATACTATATTAATGTTAAAATAGAATACATTGCAACTTTGTGCACACAATTCAGTGTGACAATGATATTTCTATTTTGGTCCTGGATTCATTGGGTTATCTACTCAGCTTACTAGGAATTAACCCAATACCATATTTATTTCTCATCCATAATGGCTTATGAGGTTAGGCCAGTTGCTACCAGGTTGGCATTTGGATAAAACTATCCCATGACTGACATTATTCAAGCGGTTGGATGGAGGTCTGATATACTCTAGCTTCTATTTTAGAGACCTTTCATTTCAAAAGGCTTCATATGACCTGTTGGACATATATCAGCAGCACAACAGGCAACCTTCCTAGGTCTCTTACCAGGTTTGTAATGGCATGTATTATTCTACTTCTGCTGGATTTGCATGAGCCAAACCTTATTCCATAAAACTCTGTCTCATCATCAGTCTGTGCTATCTTTTGCCTGTATCTCAAACAAGACTTGAACTTCCTTTTCATACATTAGGAGACCAGAGCCAATGCTAACTCCAAGGTAAGGGTATGTAATTCCCACCATCTCTTAACTATTCTCCTAATGTATTATGATTGGGTACTGTATTTGAAGAAGAAACCAACTTTTGGAAGAAATATGTTTTATTTTGATAATACTTGTCCTTCATAATACACACACGACCTCTGAAGCCCCCCTCCCCCCAGTTACACCACCCATGCACCCATGGAAGAGCATGCGCTTCTGCTGCAATGGTATCAAAGAAATGATTGGATTTGGTGTAAATTCCTTCATCCATGGGGAGACTGCTTTTGTCAGTCTTTTCTCTGGGTAAGCACACATTTTAGAACTTTCATTGCTAAAACAAGCCAAAAGACATGGTTAACATTCACAACCACAAAATCCACAACAATTGGTACCCATCAAAAAGTAGTAAAATCTCAGTACCTTCTATTTTACAGGTGGACCAAGAGGGGAAGACGATGTTGACCTTGACCTCATTTGGGCCAAACTTCTAAGTTCCAGAGAATCAGGGTAACTGTAGTATATGTGTACTGTTTATTAGGGCCTGCATCAAGAATAATCACATTTTCCATCCATCTGTCCATCAGTCTGTCTGTCTGTCTGTCTGTTCACTGTTTGTGTAACCAGCATAGCACTGCAGCCTTTACACATAATTTGATTCCATTTGGTAGATGAATTGCAAATTACATGTAGATGTGCATTTTAAAGGTTTCATCTTTTGAAGTCCAATTTTGATGGAGTTATTGCCCTTTTTCCATCTCAATTACATCTCCATTACAGCAGATCCTTGTAACTAGTATTTCTTAGGAATCATACTGCATATTCTGATGAAGTTTGGTGTGTAGGTGTGTATATTGTCTTATAGACCTAGGTGTTCCTTTTATGGATGTTGTCTTGTCGACTCCATTTTGGATAGAGTTATAGCCCTTGACAATTAGCTTAAGATCTCCATATGGGATGTTGCTTTGTAACCAGCATAGCCCTGCAACCCTTTCACACAATTTGATGCCATTTGGTAGGTGAATTGTCTGCTACATGTCGATGTGTCTTTTTTTTTTTTTTTTTACAGATTTTGTCAACTTCAATTTGTATGGTGTTATTGCCATTTTTCCATAAATATTACATCTTTACTACAGCAGATCCTGGTATCAGCATAGCTCAGGAACCATTCAACATATTGTGAAGTTATTTTGTTTGTATACTGTCTAAAAGACTGAAATGTGCCTTTATAGGTTTTGTCACATAAACTCCAATTTGGATAGGAGTTATGTCTCTAGACAATTAACTTCATATCTTCACATGAGATATGCTGGTAACCAGCACAACTCAGTAACCCTTGCACATAACTTTATTCCATATGGTAGGTGAATTGTATATTACATGTAGATGTGCCTTTTTGAAGGCTTTGTCTTATCAGATCCAATTTTTGCAGAGTTATTGCCCTTTTTCTATCAATATTTACAACTCCACTATAGAAGATCCTTATAACCATAATAGTTCAAGAACCATTCAACATATTCTGATGCAATTTAGTATGTACACTGTCTCGGTAGCCTAGATGTGCCTTTTATGGTTTTTTCGTGTCAACTCCATGTTGGATAGAGTTACAGCCCAGGAGAATTAAGTTCATATCTTCACATAGGGTGTTATTGTAAGCAGCATAGCTGAAGAACCATTCAACATATTCTGATGCAATTTAGTATGTACACTGTCTCGGTAGCCTAGATGTGCCTTTTATGGACTTTTTCGTGTCAATTCCATGTTGGATAGAGTTACAGCCCAGGAGAATTGAGTTCATATCTTCACATAGGGTGTTATTGTTTAGCAGCATAGCTGAAGAACCATTCAATGTATTCTGATGCAATTTAGTATGAAAATTGTCTCATACACTTACATGTGCCTTATATAGAGTATAGTCCTGTTTACAAGAGTTATGGCCCCCAGATTGCTTGTCATCCTGACTTTGGTTCCTCAAGATAACTTCACCAAAATATTTTGGATTTTGACCAGATATGTCATGTGGCTTCAGATTGATGAGATCTTCAGTAAGTTTGATTTCCAACATTCCACAACATTTACAGGAGTTGTGTCCTCTTACTGCCATCCTTCTGACTTGGTTGTTGCTGCATAACTTTACTAAACTTTATTGCATTTCACCCAAATTTGGCATGTAGCTTTATATAGATGAGACCTTGAAAGAGTTCAAATTGAAGTGTTCCACATTATCATTTAGAAGAGTTATGGCCATTAAATGCCTGATATGCCTAACTTTGCTTTCTGCAGCATGACTTTTACTACGGAATATTGCATTTCAGCAAGAGTTATTGTGTACCTTTATATTGATGAGACCTTGAATGAGTTGGATTTCCAGCATTCCATTTCATCACTCAGAAGAGTTATGGCCTCTGATTGCCCATCACCAAACTTTGCTTTCTCAACTGAAATTCTTCTGTTTAAAGCCATGCTAAGCAATCATAAAGTACAAGGCCCTTTGCTATGCACTCATCACTTCTAACTATACTTACCTAGCATTTAATAAAAGAAAAAGATATGTTTTATCATATTAATAGGATACAATATTTTTATGCATCATAAAAATCTGAATGAAATCTGATGGAATGGAAAATAATAAATTGACAATGAATCAGCATGAAAATTAATATATAATTTGAGATACCAGCATGCAGAGAAAATAGTTACATGATCTTTAATGCCCCAACGAGGATTAAAAATGATAAGCAGTAAATGCTAGCAATAAAGAGTGAACTAAAACAATGCCATTAGTCACAATACATTACACATATACTGCTGCAGGCAATTCAAAAATGTCTTCTTCTCAAAAACTTCTCAACAAAATTCGACCTATCTGACAAAGCATCTTAATAAAATGAATTTATAAAAAATGATGGTGGTTTGCCATCTTATATGGCTGCTGTTATTAAAATAAGAAAAACCTTTAAATTACTTTTTTTTCAAAAACACCTTAACATAATTTGACTTAATTTTATAGAAAGCATAATGACATGAAGCCCTTTCAATTTTTAGCTCTGCTGGTCATAGACAGGAAAGCTTATGTGATGGCTTGGCATGTCATCCATTAGCACAAGTTTGTTATCTTGACTTCTCCTAAACTACTTGGATTGCCATGAAACTTTACACATACATTCATCCAAAGATCTAGTTTGGTGTGAATGAAAATGATGTCCCTCAGACATGCATTATCATTAGAAACTTGGGGGTTCTGTCTTCAAGGTCAAGGTTATGGGTCAGAATTGTAAGTTTTCTTTCATACTTTCCTTTTCATTCTATAACTTTAGAGCTATTTGAGATTAAGGGATGAAAGTATACCTGTCATGTATGACATTGGGGCCAATATTTCATATTTCAGTAACATCTTCCCTTGTGCTGTATAACTCATGAGCTGTGTAAGATCAGTGAATTAAATTTGATATACTTCCATATTGTTATTAGAAGATGTGTTGAATTCCATGCTTGATATGGTGTCAAAACCACAGGTATATATTTCATGGTTGCTTTTGTTTCTGATTAAAATGTAAAAGCTGTTTGAGGTTTAGCAGTGAACCCTAGTACACTTATATTTCTTTGTTTGATGGCATCTCATATATCACAGTCAGGGTTTTATTGTCAAGGTCAAGGTCACTCATCTTTCCCTTTTCTCCACTTTTACTTCAATACCCTTTGAGATACAGACATGCAACTTAGTTATTTTCTGTGTCTTTCCAGTAACTCTAGAGCTCTGTTGCAAGTGTCATTCAGATTTCATCTCACCACAGTAGGTGGGGGCATAAATTCACTGAATTTGCATATCTTCATCATATATATCTTCATCATATATATTGGGCCAAGACTACCCTCTCTTGTGTGAAATGGTATACAGTGGTTGGTCAACAGCCTGTACTGGAACTTGTCATGTACTTTTGTGATATTTTGGCTGCCTAATGACGTCCATGCCATGTTTTACCATTGCCAATTAGTGTGTGTTTTTATGGAACAGAGGCAATAATACAGTCATAACAGGTGGGTGAGGAACTAATTGATGCTGCTAGCAAAGTGTGATGACCACAAATTACTGTCTTTGATGTCCAGATTTTCCTTCAAAAGAGCTTATACACTTTGGCAAGCCAGAATCATTATGTCTCATATGGATGAGTCAGTGAATTGTCTGACACCTTGTATCCCTATATTGTCTTAAAACCCCAATGTACCAATTTTCATGCTTTCTACCCGAGGTGAACATCTTTTCCACATATCAGCCCCAATGTACACAGCTCCCTTGATAACTCATCCACAGTTGGGTCCAAAAATATAGACCTCGGCATAAGGGAGGGTGCAAGTTACAGAGGTAGTACCTCAGAAAAATTAGGAAAAGGATGGACATTGGCTTTGAGAAGAGAGTGTAGGAGGGTGGGGGGGGTGGTAGTGGTAAATGTTTGAATACTCATTTTATCATCATGTTGGGAATAATTGTCAGTAAATAGCTTTTTTTCTAATGAAGTCATTTACTTTTCTGTATAAATTACCTTTAATTTCAAGATAACCAATCTTTGAAAGTTTGTTATAAGCATTACTTCAAGAGGTTTCAAAATACATCACATGTAGCAGCAAAAACATTGTGTATTATGTCACCACTTCTTGCACATGAATGTCGATTCATTCTAGTGTTATTGTTGATACAGAACAGAAGTCGACTCTTTTTTAAAAAAAGATAGACATTTATTTAGAGACAAGCAACATTAAAACTTGATTTCTTATTGTCATATTAATGTTAGATACTTTAATTATGTTACTTACGTAACATACTTTATGTTACTTACATAATAATATTTAAAGCAGTGTTGATTGGTCAATTGAAATGAGTTGACTTGACACATGACCGTGACCGCTAGCACTTATGCAGGTAGGATTTGCATGCTTTTTAACTGTTTTGATTCTTCCTCCTTGATTTGATATGAAGACATAGTTTATGTGATAATACAAAGCAGGTTTATGTTTAATTGATTGTAACAATGTAAAAAACACTTCTGTATGTTAGAGATCAAAACACAGTTGGCACTTAATTAGGTTCGTATGGAAATGCTCGTGGACTTTGAATTGACTGTATATCACATATATGAAGATAAAACTGAAACATGAATTTAACTTGACAAGACCTAATTGGTATTTATATCTTATTGTGTTATTATCAGCCTTTTACACTGATCAATATTTTGTTGCATATACATTTTTTTTTAAAGAAAATGTAACAGAGGTAAATTTTATTAAAAGTTGCACATTTCATAATGTAGATTCCAAGTCTCTGGGCACTAACTGCCATTTTGTATGATGAAACAAGCAGTATATCAAGGTTTTATTTAGCAATGTATGCATGTTCTGCAAATAGGGCCTATTGTTTTAATTATTTTCTATAAGAAAAAGTGGGATCATGCTCCCACATTATAAGCTGACTTGTCAGTTATCAAAGTGCACCAAAAAACAAGAGAGTGGAGTGGAGTATGTGCTATAACTTGGGTCTTTATAGTCCTTCATTCTGGAACATAAGCAGGGGAAGAAAAAACAAACTTTTTAAAATAAAATTTAAGAATAGCTATCAGCAATGAAGCATATAGGACTTTCCAAATCCACAAGATTCAGCACTGAAGAGTTCACAGTATACTGGGAAAGTACATCAATCAGCTGTTTTCAGGAGGTTGTGGCAATCTGGAAAACTTGTTTTTGTTTTACAATTCAAATGTCAATCCTGTATTTAACTGTCATTATGTTACTGTTTTAAATTTGTGCAGGTTTTTAATGGGTGCCTCTTGTGGGGGTGGGAGTGCCAAAGCTACAGATCAGCAGTATGAAGACTTGGGCCTGAGAACTAGACATGCCTACTCCATACTGGATGTCAAAGGAGTCAATCAACATAAGTGAGATTTTCTTTTCTTGTCAAGTTGTATTACTAGGAAGATTTGTTTGACTTTGTGGCCAAGGAAAATCTTTAAATTTTTAGCTCATGTGGTTATAAGGTCAAGTTAGCTTCTGGTTTGACCCTGTATCCATCATGTGTCCTCTGTTGTGTTATTTAATATCATTAATACATGCCTGTTGCTATTGTGTAGCTGGTACTATTCTGGACCGAAAATACCCTGACCGTATGACAAGAATTCGTCCTTACATTAGGGTGAACCAGAAGATTGTAGAACATGAGATCACCCATGGTCCACCCTGTAGATACCTTGCCCATGCACACTCCCCATTCTTTTTCGGTTGCATGACTGTAATGTTTGCCTTGCTTTCATCGATGAAGAATCGCCTATGCTTCATCGGTTAACACAGCGATTTTACTATACTCCTTATGTGCATTGTCTTCATCAGTTAGAATTACACCTGATTGAGAATTTTCTCAGTTTAAATTGAACTCTCTCAAGAGTTATTAGCAATGGTTCTTGTGCACATTGTGTACTACCTTGCATTTTATTTTTCTCATTTCAACAAGAGTGTTAGCGTATTAATTTTGTTGTAAATTATTTTAAGTTAAGGTAGGTTATTACATATACTTGCATATATAAATTTTTCGAATAAATCTTTTCAGCATTCTTTTTTTAGTTGTGGGTAGGTGCGGCCAAAAGAAAGCTCCTGGGGATGCATGCCACACTTGCCTATCTTGTACAGGCTGCGAGAAGACAGATGGTTGTCCCTTTTGCAGACTATGGTCGGATAAAGTTGGGAACCTCACCGAGCATGGATGTACCATGTATTCTGCAGAATTTTCGGAGTTTTCTTTCTCTGAGTCCTTTTGGTATCAGACTAGGATTATCAAAGTCTCTTCAGAGACTCTTAGGGTTAGGGTTATATTTTGGTGAAGAGTGAGTCGTGACCTCCCATTAGGGAGTAGCAGCACCCTCCCCATGCCATGAGGGCACAGAGCAAGTCACGCCCTCCTGTGAGGGAGGAGCAGCACTGTCTCTTTTCCACTAGTACAGAGAGCAAGTCACACCCTCACCTTAGGGAGGAGCAGCACCCTATTCTGTCCAGAAGGCAGAGAGTGAGTCACATCCCCCTGGAGAGGGGAGCAGTACCCTCTACTCGCCCACAGCTCAGTGCAGGCTAAAAGTGAGTCGCATCCCCCAGCAAGGAGGGAGCAGCACCCTTTCAGTCCCTGGGGTCCTTTGACAGCGATGACATCAAGCCACCCAGTAAAGGGAGAGCTCAGATCTAAGTCTATCAGATCTAGGGAAGGGTTTTCCTTCAGATCTGATAGAGTCACCTGACTGGTCTTTGACTGGTGACTGGGCACTGGTCACAGAGCACCAGTCAACGATCTATGAGCACCAGTCATTAGACACCCTTCAGGATAGGGATCGGGTCAAGACCCCGCTCTCTCCAGACTGCTATTTCATCCAACGGGGATTGGGGATCAGCTTACAGATGCCAGATTAGGGAAGGAGATTGGATCGGCATCCCCCTCTTTCCTATAATTCCTCTAAATCCCTATGGGATGTGGAGCCTTCCCTGCATGCAGCCATGAAATTTGGGACCTTGGCCACATGGTAGAGAGGTCGATGCTGCAGGCTGTGAACCTACATCTTTTTATGAAGTTGGGTCAGAAAAGTGGAAGGGGGAAGGACTTTTTTCCCCCCAAATGCCCCACGAGGATAGAGAGTTGCTCTCAACCACCTGCTGAGTCTGCTGCTAAGGACAGTCAGTTAGCTCCACATGAGGAGTTATGGGTTCAAGTTCCTCTTGTCCCCAAGTCTCCCCCACAAAAGATCTACATTGGGTCGCACGTGAAGAGCTACGAGTTCAAGTTCTCTTGCCCCCAAGTTTCCCCTGCAACAGAGAGACACTGGGTTGCTGAATCTAGCTATAAGTTTCATACACCTTAGTGGCCCACTAAACCACCCACTTTGGATGCTGCTCAAGTGGTCATTTTTATCAGGACCTGGGCTCGCCTTCCAGTGAAATACTGGAATCCTTAGAACAAAAGGCTCGGTCACTAGTAATCATAACCTCATATGCCAACCTCTTTTCAGCAGCCTTGTTCAGCCTGCTGAAAGAGGAATCTCTTTTGCCTATTGCCTTTGATCGTTTGTTGGAATCAGTGTCAAAAACTTCTAGACATGCGTTATCCTTGTCCATGACCTTGTCAGCGGAGCTTCTCCACCTCCACAGGGATGTTGCTCTGGACATATCAAAGGTTTTACTAGAGTACAGTAAGAACCTTCTGAGGGCTGCTCCCTGGAGGTGGAGACTCTCTTCGGAGGGTTCATACCCTATGTGGCTTCTTGGTATTTGAGACCAACAACACTAATCCCTCACATCTGCTCCTGACCCTTCTAAACTGGCAAGGAAGCAAAATCATCAGCTAAATTCTTAAAAGTTGTGCAGCCCCAATTAAAACAACAACCCGAGTTCAGAGCTCCCTCTCGGCA
This sequence comes from Margaritifera margaritifera, assembly GCA_029931535.1. NCBI lineage: Eukaryota > Metazoa > Mollusca > Bivalvia > Unionida > Margaritiferidae > Margaritifera > Margaritifera margaritifera. Next base: position 162,209 of record JAQPZY010001359.1, on the reverse strand, counting down.
GTCAGGTCCTAAAAGGGGGCGCCGCAAAGGCCCATGGAGGAAGTTTGCAGGCCCTTCCCCCTTTTCTGTTGGTTCTGGTAGCCAGACTAAACCTCTTTTCAGAGGCTTGGTCTGACATAACAGTCAATGGCTGGGTCCTTTCTATCATAAAAAGATTGCTACTGGCTTCGGTTTTGGGATCTTCCTCCTCTAGTAAAGTCCCCCATGTTCTTCCACCAGTTGAATCTGGTGTGACTGAAGGAAGAGATTCACTCCCATTTTCATGATGGTGCAGTTGAGAGGCTGTTAAACAACCAATCTCCAGCCTTCTACTCCCGGATTTTCCTGGTTCCAAAGAAAGGGGGAAAGTTCCATCTGATTATCAACCTTTCCTCCCTAAACAGATTTCTGCTGGAGGAACCTTTCAGCATGGAGACCACAGACTCAGTCAGGAATGCCATAAAACCCAGTGACTGGGCAGTCTCCATCGATCTTCAGGATGCGTACCTTCACATCCCATCTTTGCTCCACACAGGAAGTATCTCCAGTTTTGCTTGGAAAGGAGGTCTTCCAATTTTGAGCTCTTCCGTTCAGCCTAGCCTCTACACCCAGGGCTTTTACCAGGGTCATGGGAGTAGTTGCATCCCATTTAAGGTCACTAGGTATCCCAGTCCTCCAATATTTTGATGATTGGTTGATCCACAATGGCCGGCTAGAGTCCCTCAGACTAGATCTGTCTCGCTGTTGGTCCATAGTGTCCAGGCTGGGTCTTTTGCCCAACCTAGAGAAATTGGAACTCACTCCATCTCAAGATTTCATGTATGTGGGGATGAATTTTCTCACAATCAGACAATTAGTCCATGTCCCTCGGGACAGAGTAGGCAAGATCCTGACCCTGTTGGAGGCACCAGGAGCAAAGACCACGTTGTTGGCTTGTCTTTTTCTCTTTCTACTGGGGACCTTGAATTCCACATCCGACCTGTTTCCATTGGGCAGATTGCACTTGCATCCTCTCCAGTTTCTCCTTTTTGCGGTCTGGAAACTGCACAGGAACCCTCTGAATGCTCAGATTTCTTTAGATTGGGATTTCCACCATCATCTGATTTGATGGACAAATCGGAACTGGTTTCTGGCCGGAGTTGCCACGCATGCCCTTGAACCCCACTTCTGTCTGTTTGCAGACATGACAGATTCAGGGCTAGGTGCTCATCTGGTACAGAATGGAGTGATTCTTTAGGGTTCGTGGTCCAGAATCTATCCTCCACATTAGCAATTTGGAAATGAGGGCACTGTTGATAGCCTTTCAGGGGTGCGTCAACAAAATAAGAGGTCGCTGCATGACTTTCTCCTGACAACATGTCGGTGGTAGTGTATCTCAGGAGGTAGTGTACCTCAGGAGATAAGGAGGCACACATGCACCTTCTCTCTGTATGGAGGTTTGGAACCTCCTTTGCTGGGTAACCTCAGAAGGAATTACCATCCGAGTTTGCCACATTCCCGGAAAAAAGAATATTTTGGTGGACAGTCTGTCAAGGAAAAGGTGGATAGTCCTCACAGAATGATCACTCCACCAATCCATCGCAGACTACCTGTTCCAACTTTGGGGGACTCCATTGGTGGACTTGTTTGCCACAAGGCTAAACAATAAGGTCCCCTTTTATGTTTCCCCAGTCCCCGACCAGAGGGCCTGGGCAGTGGACACTTTCAGCCTGAAGTGGGATCGTCTGCTCGTTTATGCCTTCCCAACTTTAAGGATGATCCTGCAGGTTCTTCACAAAGTAAGGAAGTCCACTGCTCAGTTCAATTTGATATCCCCTTTGTGGCCCCAGTGATCTTCATCTGCTGGTGGACCATCCCAGGACATTACCTCAGAGACAAGACCTCCTGTCGCAACACAGGGGCTATCATCTACAGAACAGATCACAGATTCTTCAACTTCACACTCGGCTCACCTCAGATGATTTCTCCACAAAGAGAAGTTTTCGAACAGAGTTGCCAAGCGCATTATTCAGTCCAGGAGATGATTGACATCTAAGGTGTATAATGCAAAATTGAGAATCTTTTGTGATTGGTGGAAAACATGTCAACCCTTGCTGTCCCTCTATGAGCATCTTGGCTGATTTTCTTCACGTTCTTTTTGAAGCGATAGATTGCTCAGTTTGTACCCTCAAGGGCTATAGAGCAACTCTATCCATTAGTCTTAAATTTTTGAAAGACCCAGCCATCAGGATGAAGTCTCATTTAGTAGACCTGATCAGGTATTTTGAGCTGCAAAGACCAGTGTCTCGCTTACTTATGCCTAAATGGAATCTTGTGTCTTGTGGTCTCTTAATAAACACCCCTATGAACCTTTGGGTGAAGCTTCGTTCTAGAACCTCACCCTCAAGACTGTTTTCTTGCTCTCCTTAGCTTCCACAAGATGAAGGAACGCGCTTCATGCCCTATCCATAGAACAAGGCTGTATATGGTTCAATGGAAATTACAAGTTGGTTTCTGTCCTTTGCCAACCAGGTAATTTTTTAGCAAAAAGCCAGCTTCCATCAGTTGCTTCACTCCTGATTGAGATACCCAGTCTCAGTCGTATCTTAGGGGTTCAGTTGATATTTCTGCTTCCATTTCAAGGTGGATTGCAATAACTATCAAGAGAGCTTACCAGTCCCTTACCAATAGGAACCTTTCATTTTATGAAAATTAAAGCCCATGAGGTTCAAGCCATTGCTACCTCATAGGCCTCTCTAATTCATTCGTTTTGGAGAATGTGATGAAAGTCACTTTTTGGCATTTTCACACTACCTTCTCCTCCTTTTACGTTCACTTGTTAGCTCACCAAAGTGAAGGTATATTTTTCTTGGATCCGATTGTTGTCACTGACAAAAGTGGCTCATGCAGATACTATCTAACAGTAGTTTTATACTCTTCAATAGGATGAGTTATGTGTTTGTTTTTCTTTCACCAGTTGTGGAATCATCAGCCTCCCACCAAACTGACAAATTCAGCTATTCAGTAGCAACAGGTATGTATTACTGATATTAAAATGTAGTTGGAGGGGGGGGGGGGGGGGTAGTGGGGGGGGGTCAAACTAATTTTAATGATGTAATACTTACTGTTGCTATTGCCAGATTCCCTCCTCTCACCCAGCACTAATTTAGGCTGCACCGTAAAAAATGTACAAATGATGCTGACATGTGATGAAGTATGGCCACCATGGCTAAAAATAGAAAAACCTGTACAGAAGTTGGTCAAATTTTACAGGAAGCGTAACTTTGTACAAATTATGCTGATCACCTATTTTATACGGGTGCCATTATTAAACATATAAAAACATTCAAATGACTTCTTCTAAAAAACTGCTGAACTAAGGTTGATAACATTTAGCAAAAAGCATCCAGGTATAAAGGCTACTTAATTTGATACAAATTATGCCAATCTGTCATCAGATATGGCTGCCTTTACTAAAACTAGGCAGATATTCAGATGACTTCTTCTCAAAAGTTGCTGAACAGAATTCTACAAAATTTGACAGAAAACTTCCTGGCATGAAGGCCTTTAAATTTTGCACAATCTTTTGTCAGTTATGGCTGCTGTTACTAAAAATGGGAAAACCTTCTTTAGACTTGTTCCAGAATGCAGTCAATGGGAGAAGAGGAATTTGGGGATCAGAGGTCATATTTTCATACGTACCATAATATGGACTCTCCTCTTAATCGTATTTAGTGTGATGTTTTAGTAGGGTGAGTAGATAACAACAAAGGTTTTAGATTCTGGATGCAGCCCTCGGGATGGGGGGTTGGGGGACCAAAAGAGTGGATATTTGTGATGGCTTCTATATCTAAATTTTTTCTTCAGAAAAGTCTCGGTGTTGTGGGTAATTCATAAATGATTTATATCATGGATGTGATTATGTTAGAAATAAAATATCATGTATGAACTCATATCTGTACTACTTTGCTGTTTTTAGACTGTTAAGATTACGAAACCCCTGGGGTCGATTCTCATGGAAGGGAGACTGGAGTGACAACTCCCCACAGTGGCAAACATTGACTCCAGAACAGCAGGATGCACTGATGCCACGAGGGGCCATGGCAGGAGTCTTCTGGATGTCTCTAGATGATCTTATTAAGTGAGTACTGTGAATTTCCTATTTTTGGTAGGGTACAAATTTTCATGGATTTCAAGGTTGCTACAAACAATAAATTTGAGGACCCAATGAACAATGATCTTTCTGTGGAGACAATAGTATCCATTAACCAATCCAATCATTTCAGTACTGATGAAAATGTAACATTTGTTAAAAACCAGAAAAATGGATACCCATGAAAATAAATGAATATTCAGTAACTCCTACATTTGTAGTATCCATTAACTCCTATGTATGCATAATACATTAACTTCTACATATGTAGTATACATTAACTTCTACATATGTAGTATACATTAACTTCTACATATGTAGTATACATAATTTTTACATATGCAGTATACATTAACTTCTACATATGTAGTATCCATTAACTTCTACATATGTAGTATCTATTAACTTCTACATATGAAGTATACATAACTTCTACATATGTAGTATACATGAACTTCTACATATGTAGTATACGTGACTTCTACATATGTATTATACATTAACTTCTACTTTATATTGTATACATTAATGCATACATATGTTTTATACATTAACTCCTACGTATGTAGTATACATTGACTCCTACATACAGTGAAACCCCGCTGTAGCACGCTTCGTTATAGCATGAATTCGGATATAACACAATTGTGGCATGGCTCCTGAAATTTCATATATTTTTTTGTACGTGAAAAAAAATATATATTTTCTGCACAATATGAAAAATGATATGTACAAAATTAGTTATCATTTTGGGGTAGAGATCGTGTATGAATTCAGATATAACACGATCGTGGCATGACTCCCAAAATTTTACAGTAATTTCACAAACTTCTTGAAGTACTGCAAAGTTTTGTGCCAAATAAATGAGTTTGATTTAATAATTTGGCAAGATGTATTTTATTCTTAAAGAAAAAAGTGTCTTATGATTGCATCTTTCTTTATATGAATAAAGATGTTAAATGTTTCTATTTGTGAATATTTGTTTCAAATGTGTCAGTAGTCAACACTGCATTTTGATCTTAGCTTATTTTTGAAAGATGTCAGCTCATTAAAAAGTTGATATGTGTTAATCTTATTATTGTTGAATCATGAACAATAAAGCCATTAAGTCTTCCTTGTGTTTTTCTTCAATGCATTCTGTGTACAATTGTTGCTTAAAAGAAAGAAGATTCTCATCTAAATTTATAAATCAATTAATTTAATTGTTAATCATCAAAGTCAATCTCACTGCTAAAGGTTGTTTAAAAAAAAAAAAAAAAAAAAAAAAATGCCAACACGTGCATGTGGTTTTGTGGTGTTATCAGACAATCGTCATGCAATCAACTGACCAGTGAATAATATTATGCATTCCCTATACAAATGACCCTGTTGTTCCTTAACAATTATTCTTACTGTAGTCATGCAAACAAATAGGTGTGAGAGTGTTAATTAGTGGGTATTTACAATGGATAACGGGATACAGAAACGTAAAGCTTTTACTGTTAAAGAGAAGCTTGAAGCCCTGGGCAGGATTAAGTCCGGAGTTAAACAAATGCAATTAGCTTTGAGATTTAGGTGTTCACAAGTCAAGCAAACAATGTAGTGGACTGAAAAAGTGTCTTAACCAAATTTATAAATCAATTAATTTACCTACCTTTTTAAGGGGAAGCAATTGACTATCAATGTCTGCTCAATCAACCATCATACACACCCGCTGAAACAAGTTTATGGCCTGAATTATCAGGAGCAGTTTTGGTCATTACCATACACATGTAACACTACCAATCCCCTTTTCATGTTAACACTTTTTATTTTCTAGCTTTAGATCATTCACATATACACAGGAAACTTTCGAACAGAACCATTTAAGTCATAGGGGTGGAGCGATTGGCTAATATAATCAAACATTCTGCTCCCCGCCTTTGTTCTGCAGTGAAGCAAAGTCATAGTTATAAACAAAAGTTTCATCGAATATTGGGTTTATTTTATTTATTTATTCCTCTGTCAACTGTCTTGATGGAACTCACTGTGTACCCATATAATCAAATGGTTTACTCCAAAGCTGGCTTCAGGCAGTTTAGGTGTATACACACCTGTAGAATTCTCATCAAAAATACATTGCAAGGTCAATGCAACACATTTGACCTCCTGCATGAATTTTCAGCTCTAGTACATGTACTTTTCAAGTCTAAATACAGGTTTCTTTTTAGAAACTCCTAATGTCTGAATCATGTATTTTATTGGCGGTTAGAAATCATACCCTTTGGACAAGTCCAGCAAATATGAATGTTGTGTCCAAAAAAAACTTTTTCATAAGTTTGTGTGAATGTATTAACAAGAAATAAAATATTAGATTTGACTGGATCTATCAAAAATTTTTTAAAATATAAATTATGCTTCTCTGTGCACATTTTTTATGGAATTACTATTATGGATACAACCAGATTCGACTGGTGAGTACACGCACTTCTAACTATTTATGCTAAGTTGCCGATTTTGTATACATAAAAATAAATATAAAAAATATGTAATGACTTAAGTAGTTCTTGTTTAATATGGAACAAGTTTATAACTGTGTCAATGAAGCTAGTAGTATTGCCCCCCCCCCCCCCCCCTCTTGGGGATTGCATTGAATACAGACACATAATGATCTATGACAAAATGACTAAATATTATACTTGTGTGTGCATATTTTCAATGGAATTATTATGGATTCACTCTTATGCATGCCATGAAATTGGTTGGTGAGTACACGTGTTGATACTTTAACTATTCATGCTCTGCATTAGGCATGTACATATACATGTACCAATGCATGCTTCTCTGAATAATGTAAAATATTATATGTGCAGTCTCTATGTTTTCACTACATGTGTATTTCTCGTTTAATATGCATTGATTTAAGATGGTAACTATGCCAATGAAGCTTGCAGTTTTGCACCCACTATTATACCCCCCTCCCTTTTGTTTTGGTGCATGCATTATTTTCTTCAGCTAAATGACTTGGTTGGTTATAGCACAGTTTGGTAAATAGCACAATGTCGTTTTGTGGACCCCGACCATCGTGTTATAGCGGGGTTTCACTGTATATAGTATACATTAACTTGTACATATATAGTATACATTGATGCCTACATATGTTGTATACATTGACTTGTACATATATAGTATACATTGATGCCTACATATGTTGTATACATTGACTTGTACATATATAGTATACATTGACTTGTACATATATAGTATACATTGATGCCTACATATGTTGTATACATTGACTTGTACATATATAGTATACATTGAGGCCTACATATGTTGTTACATTGACTTGTACATATATAGTATACATTGATGCCTACATATGTTGTATACATTGACTTGTATATATATAGTATACATTGATGCCTACATATGTTATATACATCAACTTGTATATATATAGTATACATTGATGCCTACATATGTTGTATACATTAACTTGTACATATATAGTATACATTGATGCCTACATATGTTGTATACATTGACTTGTACATATATAGTATACATTGAGGCCTACATATGTTGTATACATTGACTTGTACATATATAGTATTCATTGATGCCTACATATGTTGTATACATTGACTTGTATATATATATAGTATACATTGATGTCTACATATGTTGTATACATCAACTTGTATCTATATAGTATACATTGATGCCTACATATGTTGTATACATTAACTTGTACATATGTAGTATACATTGATGCCTACATATGTTGTATACATTAACTTGTACATATATAGTATACATTAACTTGTACATATGTAATATCCTTTTAAACTGTTGAAGTAGATTTCAGTATGTATGTCTTTCTTGTGTCACCTGTGTAAGGATGGTATTTTTTCCGTTGGCTATGATATCGACTTTCCTGTGTAAGGATAGTAAGACATAGGTATAGCTTTTTTGTTGGCTATGGTATCTACTTTCCTGTGTAAGGATGGTAAGACAGAGGTATAGCTTTTCTGTTGGCTATGGTCTTGGCTTTCCTGTGTAAGGATGGTAAGACATAGGTTTAGTTTTTCTGTTGGCTATGGTATTGACTTTCCTGTGTAAGGATGGTAAGACATAGGTATAGCTTTTCCATTGCAATGGTATTGACTTTCCTATGTAAGGATGGTAAGACATAGCTATAGCTTTTCTGTTGGCCATGGTATAGACTTTCCTATGTAAGGATGGTAAGACATAGGTTTAGTTTTTCTGTTGGCTATGGTATAGACTTTCCTATGTAAGGATGGTAAGACATAGGTAAAGCTTTTCCATTGGTTATGGTATTGACTTTCCTGTGTAAGGATGGTAAGACATAGGTATAGCTTTTCTGTTGGCTTTGGTATAGACTTTCCTATTAAATGATGGTAATACATAGGTATAGCTTTTCAATTGGCTATGATATCGACTTTCCTGTGTAAGGATGGTAAGACATAGGTATAGCTTTTCCATTGGCTATGGTATTGACTTTTTTTGTTAGGATGGTAAGACATAGGTATAGCTTTTCCATTGGCTATGATATCAACTTTATTGTGTAAGGATGGTAAGACATAGGTATAGCTTTTCCACTGGCTATGATATCGACTTTCCTGTGTAAGGATGGTAAGACATAGGTATAGCTTTTCCATTGGCTATGGTATTGACTTTTTTTGTAAGGATGGTAAGACATAGGTGTAGCTTTTCCATTGGCTATGATATCAACTTTCCTTTGTAAGGATGGTAAGACATGGGTATAGCTTTTCCATTGGCTATGATATCAACTTTCCTGTGTAAGGATGGTAAGACAGAGGTATAGCATTTCCATTGGCTATGATATCGACTTTCCTGTGTAAGGATGGTAAGACATAGGTATAGCTTTTCCATTGGCTATGATATCGACTTTCCTGTGTAATAATGGTAAGACATAGGTATAGCTTTTCCATTGGCTATGATATCGACTTTCCTGTGTAAGGATGGTAAGACATAGGTATCGCTTTTCCATCGGCTATGGTATCGACTTTCCTGTGTAAGGATGGTAAGACATAGGTATAGCATTTCCATTGGCTATGATATCGACTTTCCTGTGAAAGGATGGTAAGACATAGCTATAGCTTTTCCATTGGCTATGGTATTGACTTTCCTATGTAAGGATGGTAAGACATAGGTATAGCTTTTCCATTGGCTATAGTATTGACTTTTTTTGTAAGGATGGTAAGACATAGGTATAGCTTTTCTGTTGGCTATGGTCTAGACTTTCCTATGTAAGGATGGTACGACATAGGTATAGTTTTTCCATTGGCTATGGTATCAACTTTTCTGTGTAAGGATGATAAGACATAGATATAGCTTTTCCATTGGCTATGACATAGACTTTCCTGTGTAATGATGGTAAGACATAGGTATAGCTTTTCCATTGGTTATGATATCGACTTTCCTGTGTAAGGATGGTAAGACATAGGTATAGCTTTTCCATTGGCTATGATATCGACTTTCCTGTGTAAGGATGGTAAGACATAGGTATAGCTTTTCCATTGGCTATAATATCGACTTTCCTGTGTAAGGATGGTACGACATAGGTATAGCATTTCTGTTGGCTATGGTATCGACTTTCCTGTGTAAGGCTGGTAAGACATAGGTATAGCTTTTCCATTGGCTATGATATCGACTTTCCTGTGTAAGGATGGTAAGACAGAGGTATAGTTTTTCTGTTGGCTATGGTCTCAACTTTCCTGTGTAAGGATGGTAAGACATAGGTATAGCTTTTCTGTTGGCTATGGTCTAGACTTTCCTATGTAAGGATGATAAGACATAGGTATAGTTTTTCCATTGGCTATGGTATCAACTTTTCTGTGTAAGGATGGTAAGACATAGATATAGCTTTTCCATTGGCTATGATATCGACTTTCCTGTGTAATGATGGTAAGACATAGGTATAGCTTTTCCATTGGCTATGATATCGACTTTCCTGTGTAAGGATGGTAAGACATAGGTATAGCTTTTCCATTGGCTATGGTATCGACTTTCCTGTGTAAGGATGGTAAGACATAGGTATATCTTTTCCATTGGCTATGATATCGACTTTCCTGTGTTAGGATGGTAAGACATAGGTATAGCTTTTCCATTGGCTATGGTATCGACTTTTCTGTGTAAGGCTGACATAGGTATAGCTTTTCCATTGGCTATGATATCGACTTTTCTGTGTAAGGATGGTAAGACAGATTAAGGACAGACAAACAGCACAAAACGAACATGTCTTCCTCCCTGGAAGGTAGTGGGGAAGGAAGACATAAATAGGATATTGTAAAATTGAAAACGTTTTTGTATATTTGACATGAGATATTAATGGACTTTGCATAACTAAGTCTAACTTGGTCATCATCCATTATTTTAGATGGGAAGGAGGTTGCCAACTTTCAAGAAAAAAGAATAATAGGATCCATAGATCTTGTCATGTTATAAACAAGTTTGTGAGTTATCCTGGCATGGATGAACAAGAGAATGGTGTATATATTGGCATTTGTTGGCAGGAAAAACTTGAATACCACTACGGTTGTTTTGTTTTCTAATGCACTTTAAATGGTCCTAAATTTGTAACTATTTTGAAGACTGTTATATTATGATTTTCTTCAGCTTTTTTCAGATACTTTGATGGTGTAGAGTTTTATACTAACCAAATGAGACTTACTTGCAGATTTGCCACCTTTATCAGAACTTCTTTTCAAACTGTTTTTTGTAAATAAATTATTTTTTTTTAAAAAGGAAAGCAATAGTGGACTGTCAGTTTTTGCATTGCTATTTTTCAGATACTTTGATGCTGTGGATATTTGCAAAGTTTGCCCTGACTGGTATGAGACACGTATACAGGTTTCTCTTCCACACAATTCACAGGAGCCCCTCAAGTTGGTCAGGCTCACTGTCGTGCGCCCAACAGAGTTGGAGGTTGGACTATTTCAGACTGGCGTCAGGTATAATTACAAAGAAAAAAAAGAAAACACTTTAAACCTGGATGATATTGACTACTGGGATTCAAAAGTTACTTTTAGAAATTACATATTTGACACCAAAAATTCTGCACAAACTGCACTTTGCACATAGACAATTATGTTTTGATGTGAATGCTTGCAAGTAAATTACTACCACTCCATTTCATTTGTACAGTTAATTTTAATTTAATTATGTTTTATTCTATTTTTTAAATGTAATGAAACTCATATCACTGATTATGGTACAGTGTTTATGGGAATTTTTAAAGGTTTTTTTTCTCTACTGTGAAGCATCAGCAAGATACAGGTATCACTGCTCTTATGTCTTAATGTGACTGTTGTTGTTGTTCCCATTGGTATTAGATTTGATCTTCTACTTTTAGCTCCAATTCTACAAAACTGTTACAAGCAAAGTCATGAAGATTGATGGTATCTTCATATTTAGCTCACCTGGCAGTAAAGACAATTGAGCTAATGGTATAGCCCTGAATCTGTTGTTGATCCATCAACAATTGCTTGTTACCATGCTGGAGGCCATATTTCTTGGAATATAGACTAGAAAAATCCATTGCCCGGGACAACCAAAAATTAATGCCAGGCAACCATTTTTCCTATTGTGAAAGCCCATGCGGGCAGCAAAATTAATATTATTGAAAAATGATCATGTTAAAAATGTATAATGGAATGTTATATTTTTCCAGCAACAAACATTTGATTCCTAAAATGTCCTCTGTGTACCTTTAGTAAGGTGACCAAATTATCTACATATAGTGCCCTAGTTGAGTGTTGGGTGATTTCTGTTGGTGAGAAGCCACACTAATCCACAAGTGTCAGCTACTTATTATCTGATTAAGTAATTGCAGTCCATATTACTAGCTCATCAGAAAGCTGATGGACAACAAGACACCAAGTCTGGTTACCCATCAATACCTTTATAAGTTTGGGGGCTGATTTGTTCGACTACAAAACACCATTAAAAAAAATGAAATTGTTTGATTATCATTTATTTGCTGATGTCAGACAGACTAAATAAGTGTGTCAACATGTGTGACACTTTCCATTAGCTGGACTGATGTTGAATTACAAGTATTGTATGCTATTTATATATGACAAAAGTTGTTGAATAACTTTGATTACAGCAATCTGGGTAATTTACTGGGCAACCAGAAAAATCTGCTGGACAACCAGTTATTTGAAGGAACAACCATGGATTTTCCAAATTTTTCTGTCCCTGAACTTAATTTTAGCTTCTTCCCAAGTGTCTCTAAGCCAGACTACTAGATTTTGATTACTGTTTTTTTTTTAAGGTTGATTACTTTGATGCAAAATCAGTTAAATAAGCTGCCTATGGGTCGGTTGGCTGTTATTCATGCCAGGTATAAATATACGCCACCGACCTGATACCTACTTGGCAGAGTCAACCATGCGTAATAATTTCACTTTGTGTCATCACCCAGGTGCAGAACTGGCTAATGTCAGATGTTCGCTCATAGTGAGTGATATGTTTACTTATTGACACTGATTAGGTAAAACAATTACTCAAGAAAGAGACATCACTAGCATAACATTATTTAAATTAAACATGTTCGTTTTAGCCAAAATTCTTAAACTGTCACATGCATTGAATGTCGTTACTTTCAAACTCACCTCCATATCCTAAAGAGTACAGTAAAACCCCGATTTGAGCAACCTCTGCTATGAGTGATCAACTGTCATTTACAGCCAAAATCATCTTATACTGATCTATTTTACTATATAACTGCACTGCTGTGAGTGACCACATGCCAAACATGACCAACGACCATATTTTTTGCAAAATACATGTTTCAGCACTGCTATGAATGACTGTATCTTAAAACCAAATATAAACACTACAGACTTTTATTTAATCCTGCATAACCATGATTGCTGAGTAGAGTTTTGTTTTCTGGCAGATTGCAGATTGTTCCGAACCAAGATGCAAAACAAATGAGGGAAAGAGTTGAGACTGGTTACCAGTTTCATCAGATTTGTCATCTATATCAAAGACCATAAACCATACTTATGTACTTGTCAGACTGCTATTGTAGTGTTATAATCATCAAAATCTCTTTTACGATTAACCATTCCATCTTTAAATGATAAGCAATCATGGACACACATAGTCATTTAAAATGTTTGTTGTGTTTATAAGTTGTAAAAATCTACACAATGCCGATAATGTCATAATGAGAGATCGTAACCTGCTTTCACTGTAGTGCAGTGGGTACTACCTTAAATCATTTTTCTGTGGAGTTATAATATGTAATGACAAGGGGTGAATGAGGTCTTTGTCTTCTTCTCATATTAAGTTTTTCCGGATGAGTTAATTCTATCTTGTTTTTTTAAGGTCTGTATTCTTTGTTGTTTTATTGATGTTAATGTTATTAAAAACTGCACAATATGCTGAATGTGCCATGGATAGAGATCTCGTCATCAGTTCACTTTAGCACATCTGTTAATCCTTTTTTTTATTGAGTTGATTAATTATTTATGCCATAGGTGACTAAGGTTTTGACTTTTGACTGTAGATAAATTTACTGATTAAGTGTTGTCATAGCTCACTTTACAATTTATGGACAGGATAAGTGAGTGCTTTGCAGTTTATATGCTATTTTTCCAACAGACTACATATGAACTTTAAATAAAAATGATAATGTTTATGATCGATGCATTTATAGTGATATATAATATTTGTTTATATGAATACACATGGTATTTTTATTAAAAAAACTATGAGTAAAGAACAAAATATACCATATATACTCACTAATGTACCTTTAATTAAATGCTTTAAATAAGTTATATATGGATATCTTTAAACTCTTTCATAATTCTATGTGATTTCATTATAATGATAGATATCTTTAAATGGCAATTATTTTTAATTCTATGTGATTTCATTATAATGATAGATATCTTTAAATGGCAATTATTCTTTCATAATTCTATGTGATTTCATTGTAATGATAGATATCTTTAAATGGCAATTACTCTTTCATAATTCTATGTGATTTCATTGTAATGACATATCTTTAAATGGCAATTGTTCTTTCATAATTCTATGTGATTTCATTATAATGATAGATATCTTTAAATGGCAATTACTCTTTTCATAATTCTATGTGATTTCATTATAATGATAGATACCTATTGTGTGCTAAATCTTTCTGTCTATTTTTCTTTTTCTTTTTCAAAATGATGAGAGATAATGTGATGGGAGATAATATAATCTCTAAGAATTGATTAACTCGCATGATACATTTTTGGAATTGAAATAAATTGTACACAATGAAAATTTTAGTAAAAGAATAAACTTTTTGTGTGTGAAGCAAATAAAAAATGAATTTTGGTATACGCTTATATCTATAAAAAAAAAAAAACTAACTTAAATGCATTTAAAACTAATAGTACTTCTGAACTTATAGATAATGTTAAATATATGTAATATACAGAGAAAGATTTGACTGTAACACTTGAGAAATGTTACATACGTGTAGGGCAAACAATGAACCAATGTCCAGAATGATTTCTGTTGTAAAACTTTGAAAATTGTTCCCTTTTATTTATGTTAGAGTTCCTTTATGTTCTTTGAGCATATGGGAACACTTATAATCATACATTTTAAAATTCTGGTGTTGATTAAACCATCCCTTTTTATATCATTTATTGACGAGTGAAATAAAATGAATAATTGTATTAGCCATTTGGCAACAAAACTTGATTTACAGTTGAGTAATCATCTTTACTGGAATTGCTTTGTTTTTGTTGGTTTTAATGGTACATTTAACACATTATTGGCTATATCATACAGAGGAAATGGGAGCTAGGTGCCTTTCTCAAGGACACACCGAGGCAGCTGATCTGGGCTGGCCTGGACAGGTATCGAACCCATGATCCTTGGATTACGAGTCAAACACTCTTCCAACTGAGCTACCGGTGTTCCCCACTGGAATTGCACAAGGGAACTTCTGATTGGACAACAACATGATTTTGTTGGGGAACCAGATTTTGCAGTCAGGTTGTCCAGTGTACAGACATACCATTTGAAAAATTGTCCACCCCTGACTCTATAGACCATATTTATGCATATTAATGAGGTGATCTTGAATCTGATTGGCTCTGGAGGACACATTTCTGATCTGATTTTGATCAAACTTGGAATATAAGCTTCTGTTATTAAGATCTCCGACAAGTTTAGTAATGAGCAAAAACCATATATTGGACTATGGGAGACTTTTGATACACATCTGTCAGGGTAAATAGGTCTGTTATGAGGTAATCTTCTGATTGACTTAGACTGTTACCACTCTAATATATCTGTTACAAGGTAATCTTCTGATTGACTTGGACTGTTACCACACTATAATAGGTCTGTTATGATGTAATCTTCTTAGACTGTTACAACAACAATAGGTCTGTTATGAGGTAATCTTCTGATTGACTGAGAATGTTACCAGTACCACTTTAATAGATCTGTTATGAGGTAATCTTCTGATTAATTGAGACTGTTACCACTCTAATAGGTCTGTTATGATGTAATCTTCTGATTGGCTTAGACTGTTACCATTCTAATAGGTCTGTTATGAGGTAATCTTCTGATTGATTGAGACTGTTACCACTCTGATAGGTCTGTTATGAGGTAATCTTCTGATTGATTGAGTCTGTTATCACTCTGAAGGTCAATTTCAGTCAGATTTTGCACAAACTTGTTAAATAAGCATCATGGTCTTTGACAGGTTCTAAAATAATGCATATATTAATAATGTGATATTGCATCTGATTATCTGAGCTTGTTACCTCTCTAGAGACTATATTTCTTGTCTGATTTTGATAAAACTTGGTATATAGGTTTGTACAATCAAGATCTTGAACGAGTAATAAGTGAGATATATACATATTAATTTTGCCTTTATGTTAGGAAGGAAGTTTTATCATACTATAGTAAAACAGGTAAAATCAACAAGATATAAAAGCTGGGAGATAGTTTACATCGGTTTTTATTCTGACAATACTACATAAGTCTGCTTAGTGAAATGGTCAACTGTTAAGTTATGTAAGCCAGGTGAACCATATCAAGCCACTTTGTTAGGTTTATTTTTCACAGCTTGCACAAGTAGGTCAGAGTGGCATAATTTTCATGTTTCATGATTGCATTAAGTATTTGGACACAGTTCTATTTCTCTGTCACCAGTGTGTGGACATTCATCAGAGTTAATAAGCATTCATTTAAATGACTATTTTCACAGTTCTATTTCTCTGTCACCAGTGTGTGGACATTCATCAGAGTTAATAAGCATTCATTTAAATGACTAATATTCACTGTTCTATTTCTCTGTCACCAGTGTGTGGACATTCATCAGAGTTAATAAGCATTCATTTAAATGACTAATATTCACAGTTCCATTTCTCTGTCACCAGTGTGTGCACATTCATCAGAGTGAATAAGCATTCATTTAAATGACTAATATTCACAGTTCTATTTCTCTGTCACCAGTGTGTGGACATTCATCAGAGTTAATAAGCATTCATTTAAATTACTAATATTTATAGTTCAAACAAGCAGGTTAGATCGACCTACTTCTTTTGCTGTAGTGATTATTTTATATTTTTTAATTATGCAGCAGTGGAGCAAATAAGACAACATTCATTGGAGTTCTTGTTTTGCTTTAATTTTTTTTCTTTTTCATTTATCAGAGGGAACGAAAACCCAAACATCTCCACATCAGACCTGATGATCATGATCCTGCGGTACACAGATAACCTAAATCAGGCATTTGGTCCCCTGGTAGCCTACTCCAAACGACAGTTGAGAAGCTTTGTGGGATGTAGTGCCATGCTTGAGCCTGGGGAGTATGTGGTAGTGGGACTTTCATTCAATGTTTGGACTCTCGGTAAGAGATCTTTTTTTTTATTATGTTCACATTTAAATTTTTCTTTTTTCTGTTTATTAAATTTCATTTATTGCCAGAAAAATATAACATGGTCAGATTTGCACACAGATAAAATAACATATAAAAAAAATATGTGCAGTAAATCTGCATTAAATAGTGATAAAAAGGTATAATTTTCCATAGCCATAACTGTTTTAGAAATTTATGATAAACTATTTATGTATGACTGATGTCTTAAATTGATAACTTTTGATAGGTGTAGTAGATATTATTTTAGCCTCGCTAAATTTCAGTTTTTTAATTGCTGACACACATGCAGGAACATTGAAATATGGAATTTTTTACTTGATGGAACAGTTTCAGCTTTTCAAAGCCCATTACATGATAAACTTAAATTTTATACTTCAAAAATATTAATATTTGATTCCGAAAAGTCATATTTGATTGTATATAAATGTTCATTTCATGCGGAATTTATTAAACCAGTTGAATAATTGCCATGTTGTGTCATACGCTTATGCATAGGTTCTCAAACTGTGCTGCAGGTGATATATTAACCATACATGTACATAGAATACTCAGAAGTGGGCTGTGGGTGCAAAAAGTTTGAGAACCATTGCCCTAGTGACTTTGAAGTACCATCTGTTCTTGCTTATAAGTCAAGTCCAACTGAAAACTGCATATACCCAGATCTGCCATTGCATAATGTGCCAGAAGATCTAGGTCTATGCAATTTGCTAGGAGTAATTAGTAGAACAAACAACATAGACTCTGATTTACTGGCACATTATGCAACAGCAGATCAGGGTATATGTTGTGTTTGCAATTGGACTCTACTTATACACAAGTATATATGGTACAGTTCAAAACCACAAAGCTCTGCATGTACTTATTTTTGGATCACAGTAAGTAACGTGTGTGTTATATCGGAAATATGTCAAATAGGATTGAACTTCCATTAGAGGACTCCATATACCATAATAATTAATCCATTGATGAAATTAAAACAATAGCATTTCTTTTTGTTCGTACAATAAGTAGAAGATATCATAATGATGGCAAGTCTTGGGAAATGGAAAAAGTAATTACTTTTTTTCATGTCCCCAGACTTATATGCACGTAAAACAAATACAGCATTTTCGGTAAAACAACACCTATTGATACAAAAAATGTCAAGACAAAATTGAAGATCTCTACGTCACACAGCAGTCACCAGCTCTTGTTTAATTACCACATCAGTAAACTGTTATAAACTACTATGATTGTTTTTATGTTATTATTTTGCATATTTTCTAATTTCTGCAACATGAAATAAAATAAAGGTAAATAAAGACTTCATAATTCATGGGCTGCTTAGAGTTTACCAGGAGACCAGTACTATAGTGTACATACTTGCACAGTGCAAATCATGCTTAGCATCACTTATATCCTTGTTTATTCCCAAAAATACTAGATGCAGATTTCACTTTATTTATCATTTTTACCAAATTGCATTATTCCAGATCACATTTTAACTAGATGTCCATTGCTGTTTTATTTACTTTGAAACCATGTGCTCAAGAGTTACCATTTTTCAGTGATGTAAGCGATCCTACTAAGTGATGTAACTTATATGAAAAGACACACATTTAATTATATAAGGTACATAACCGGCATATGTTCACATAACTGTCATATGTTCATTAAAAAATTATCATAATCAGGGCTGAGCAAATCCCATAGCCTGATGTCCCTGACTATTCATTTTCGAAGTCGGGCAAGTAATATTTTCCATGTCGCTAGTCCGGGACAAGTGGTTTTTTCCTGTTTTAAAAAATCAGGCAAGTCCTTATTTTGATGCTTTAATCCCTATTTCTACCTTTATTTGGCCATTCATGCCCTCCAGTCATACTGAATACTTGATTCTACCTCTCTCCATGTATACAGTTACATCCTCTATAACACCTACAGGTGGTCAGTGATAACTATCACATATGTGCACGTTCTGTTACCGCTTGACTACATATTGGGCTAAATGACCACATTATCAGCAAATCAAAAGACACAAAACAAAGCTGGTATGATTAATTAGCAGTGTTTTAAGCAGCTTTGTTGCATTGTGTTTACTCACACCAGATTCTCATGAGCGGCTCACTCTGATTTTAATCCAGCGAGTCAGCATAATTAAATTAATGAAAGGTACTTTACCGACATCAGTGTTGGTTTCCTTTATGAACTGATTAAATGATAGTGTTATGTATGATGTTTATATAATATTATAAATATTTTAGGAAATTATAAATGTTTCTTCACTTTAATATTTGCTTAAATCTTAATGTTTATCAGGAAAAACATGTTTAACTAGTGTCCTTGAATTAGGTTGTTTTGGTCAATATGTTTTCTCAATTTGAAGGTCAAGGTTGAATTTTGTTTACAGGTAGAATTCCATTAAGATGACTCATATTCTAGAACATTCTGTCATGTGACCAATCTTTATATATGCCATGTTTGGTGGACATTTATTCAGTTTTGACATTACCATCAGTCTTGTAAAGAGCTATTACAGGTGTGAAAATTCATTCCAAATTCTAAGAGAGGAATTATTTTAAATATTCATTGGATTATAACAGTGCTCATAAACTTTTGGATTTTGGATTTTTAATTGATGATTTTGGAATTTAAGTGAACTTATTCAGATATTTTGGAATACTTCATTTTGACATCAGCACATCAAAGATTACTAGTACATCAGGACTTTGGAGACCATTAGCACATCATAACATTCAAGGACACAGCCGTGAATTCGGAACATTCTATATTTAGGACTTGTGATTAGAACAATCATTCTTATTGGATTATTAGGATTTCAAAACACATTACTGTAAGTGACTTTTTTTTATTTTTCATTTTAATTATCTAGTAATAAATTGCTTGTTGATTTTTACTTGATTTGTTGGTTTCACTTTCTTTCTGTTACATTTTTCTTAGACCATAGAGTCGTAACAATAGTTATGATTCTCTCATGTTTAATTGATTATACAGAGGATTAACTTTCATGTACGATATTGCGTTTAAAGCAAAATAATTACGCTAATTAATGAACTGTCTCTGTTCGTATTTAGAAGAGAAAATGTATGTTATGATCACTTTAGAAGTAGTTGTCAGGCAAGCTGATATTTACTATGTGGATAAAATGAGTTTTGCTAATTTTTTTCACAAGGAAGATAATAAGGATGATTCAAAGAAGGAAAATTCTTGTGAAAGTGGAGGGATAAAACGTAAGACTGCTACTGAGTGTGAGAATTCCTTAACCCAAGAGAGAGTTTACAAATTCTAATGAACATTTCACCAAATGGACCAGAGCTTGAGGACTTTAACCCAGACACACCTATCAACTGCTGACTTAGTGCTGGTGCAGGTGGCAGACATGTACATGGACATTTTTTCAAATCCAGCAGCTAAAACATATATACATGTACCTGAAGTACCAAATGTATATCAACCAATGTTTTAGGAAAATTAAATTCTTTTAAGAAATAATTATGTTGTATATTATTTCATGTATTCTTTCTATGGATTAAGTACATACATCTCATCAAATCTCGGCAAGTGATTACCATTTTGGGACAAGTGAAAAGTAAGGTGGGACAAGTGAATTTTCTGAAACCACTTGTCCTGGACAAGTGGATGAAAAAAAAATGTGCTCATCCCTGATAATATAGGTTAAAATTTTGAATATAGATCGACTGAGATCATTGATCCATTTTAGTTTTGTGTTTCAGCTTAACACAAATTGTAATTTTCCACATTATTCATTCCACTTTTGATTTTGGCAAGCTGCTTGTTTCAGCATCACCTTTTGTTCATAATTTGCGGATTTGTCTTTTGTTTTATGACAGCAATCCAGGCCAATTCATTGTTTAAACCCTGAAACTGGCTTGGGTAAAGAGGGAATTTTGTCTGGTGGTAATGCCAGTGCCTGTTTTTTCTACAACATTACCCCACACAAATTAACTGTTTTAAAATCTAAAGTAGATTGAGAAGGACAAGATGCCATGCATAATAGCGGTACTAAATTAATAATTGTGTAAATTCTTTATCATGTACTGTAGCCATCACTAGTGTAGTTCTTCGATGTGTAATTGCTTTTTACTCCATAATATTAGCACAGTTACCATAGCTGAGTAAACAGATACTTTTTTAAGGTTGCTTACATCAAAGCAAACTAACACTGAGTTTTTACGGTATTACAAATATTTTCAAAGCATTATTTCTGAAACTTCTTTATCATATTTTAGAGATATTATTGAAGTTCAGTGCAGTGGTGCCTTTGATTCAAAACCAAGGGATGTACTTCATTCAGTGCAAGTTAAAATCTTCCCTGTACATGTGGTGATGCCATGATGTAATCTAGCTCAGTAAATGCGAGCATTGAACCAAACACTATTTTTGTTGCTGTCCTACTGGTACAGTAAAACCTGCCTTGAAAGACCACTGCTATGAGAGACCACCTGCCTTGAGAGACCAGCTTCTCAATGCATGGATTTATTGATTATGTAGTATTATGACCTGTCATGATAGACCACCTGTCTTGAGAGACCTTTATTTTTTGGCAAAAGGGATGGTCTTTCAAGGTAGATTCTACTGTATCACATTTTAATGAGTTAGGTATTTACATTTTTAAGGAAAAAAATCTTAATTTCTGGTGACTTTCGACAATTTTAATGCACTGATGCATAAACTGACAATAGTAAACTAGAGCACAAAAGGGAGAAGTTATTGTTAATATGGGTACAACATCCTGCTAATGCTTAATTCCTATCATCATCTGATCAAATTTGACATATTTGAATTAGATAGATATGATAAAAAACAGGAGAAAATTTAATATATTTATTGACTTTTAAAACAATTATATTAATTGATAACATTTTCATGTAATAATTCATAATGATAGTCCCTTAAAAACCATGAAGTCATTTTTAAAAAAGAAATGATGTTACAATCGATAAAATACGCCAATTGATCAGTAGAAAAAAAAATACCTAAGGTGTCCCAGGACTTATTATACATGAAAAAATTGCTATAATTTAATGTCCCAACTTTTATAGGTCATAAAACAATTACTTTTCTTTTGAAAATAATTAAAGGTGTCTCAAGACTTATAATGTCCCAAGACTTATCATCATTATTGTAATGAGATCCAGGTAATACTTCCCAGAAGCTTTGGTGCTGAGATGGCAGCAAAGTAATGGTTGTCAACACTAAGATTTCATGTTAAATTGTTTGAAACTGAATTAACATATATATCCTAATACAAATAGTGGGCAAAACAGATTATTCAATCATATCCTTGTCTTAGATCATTATTTTCTTTGTTCCCAGGTGTTTGCCCAAAGCCCCATCAGTGTGTGATCTCTCTGCACTACTCCAAAACCATGGTGGTGGACGAGCTAGAAGCCAAGGGACCAAAGTATCAGTATGCCATAGCAGATGCCATCATACAACTGGCTGTAGCCAAAGGGTCCAAAGAGGGGGTATCCTATAATTTCATTATGCTTAAATTTTAGACTTGTTTCCAGTACAATTCTCACTCATTACAACACTGTCCATGGGAGCCATAGGGTGTACCACCTTACAGTGAAACTGTCTTGTAATGAAGTACATTATACATATAATTTTACTATTACATAATGTAATGGGATCCATGACCATACCTGCCTAATAACAGGAATGGTATTATAATAATGGGCCTTACAGTGAGGGGTGCTGTACAAGGTTCACTCCTGTATTACTGTTCATGAGAAGCATGAAAGTGACCACCATATACTCGGGTGTGACACAAGCATAATGGGGTATTGTAAATATAAATTGAATGTTTAATGGTATCAAACCATCTCATAATTAGTTTTCATCAGCCATGCACTAAATCAAAAGAAATATAAAAACATGTAGCAATGATAGAACTCAATTTATCAAATTTTTAGCTCTATTCATCATAGACCAGAAGATCTTATGCAATGACATTTCATCTATCATATAATGTCTGTTGTCTATTACTTGTCTGTTGTCCATTAGCACAAATTTGTTTTCACTGCTTCTCCTAATCTACTGAGAGAATTGCTACAAAAATTGTTATAAACACATTCATCCCAATGTCTATATTTGTCCTAAATGAAACTGATGCCACTTAGATGTCCAATATGGCCACTATAACAGTCATCTTGAAAATCTTGTTATTGCTACTACTACTGAAAAGATGATCATCTCAACATGGGTTTTCACTAAAACACTTGATAGTGTCTAGTAAGAATAATGCCATTCTGACATCCAGTATGGCTGCCATAGCCACTATCTTAAAATCTTGTTATTGCTACTTCTCTCGAACAGATGGTCATATCGACATGGGGTTTCACAAAAAGACTTCTTAAGATCTCTGGTTTGTCCTAAATAAAGTTGGTGCCTCACAGATATCCAGTATGGCCAGCATGGCACCATCTTAAACATCTTGTTACTGCTACTACTCCTGAACAGTTGGTCATATCTCCATGGGGTTTTCACTACAAGACTTCTAATGTTAAGTTGGTTCTAAATGAAAATGGTGTCCATCAGACTTACCCTCAAACATCCAATATGACAACCTTTGCATCCATCTTGAAAATCTTGTTATAAGACGTTTCTTTACTTGCAACTGATGATGGCATCAAGCCTGCACAGTGCAAATGCGAAAAGCAGTGTTACAGTATAGGAGCGCAGAGTTAGAGTTTATCAAAAGTCAGTAGACTATTATATATTTCCACATTACACATACCCAGAACAGTGACCAGGGTCATTAGAAAACAAGACAGTTCCCGCTCGTGAGTGAACAGTGCATTGCAGAGGTTTCTTTACTTGCAACTCAAGATGGCATCAGGCATGCACAGTGCAAAAGCATAAATCAGTGTTACAGTATAGGAGTGCATGGCTCCTTAACCTCACACCAGATGTTGGTACCCATTAACATCGGGGTCACTTGCAGCAAGTGGGTTTCAGTTGCCCTCATTCGGATTCTGTGGTTATTACCACTAGGCTACAATATTTTTTTTAAAGTTTGCTAAAGGTAAAATAAAACATCATAGTGCATTTAAACCTGACTGGAAAGAATACTCTTTGCAAGACCACTTGTCATTTAAAACCAGAAATTAAAGATCTGTTCTTTGCAAGATCACCTCTCATTAAAGACCAGACTTGAAAAACCACTTTTTGCAAGACCACCTGTCATTTAAGACCAGGTGCTTGAAAGACCACTCTTTTGTGAGATTACCTATCATTAAAAACCAGACTTGAAAGACCACTCTTTTGCAAAACCACCTGTCATTTAAAACCAGACTTGAAATACCACTCTTATACAAGACCACCTGGAATTTAAGTCCAGACTCGTATTGTATGGCTCATTGATATTATCTAATCTGGTGACCACTTTGGAAAGACCACCTGTCTTGAAAGACTAGTTTTTGTTGGTCCCTCAAGATAGGTTTTACTGTATCAATTATTAATACTTCTTTCAATGGGAAATGATTAGATTTTGCAATGGGCTGAAATATCTTAAATGTTTTCATTATGTAGCAATGTTCAACAGAGAAACAAAAGTGTTTGAACCTTGTACATTTATTATGATAATATCAAATGGGGATGCAGAGATAATTATACAGTGACCAAAATGAGCATAAAGATCCATATCATTATGGAATTTTGTTTTATGATACATATTGTTTTTTGACTTGTATCAAAATACATTTTGTCATACCTATGACCTTTGTAATGCAATAAATATTGTAATGTTTACATATTGTTTTATAACATCATCATTTCTGACATACAAGATTATCACTCTGTTACAGCTTCGTGATGGAGTAACAGTGTACACGTTGATGAAGGGTTGGAGTGGAGGAATATTTGTTGTGGAAAACAGATTTCCTTCTGAGCACCTTAATTTGAAGTGTGACTGTAGAGATAGCTCAAACATGGTATCCACTCGAGGACGCTTAGATTCTGTGGACTGTGTCCCTCCACTTCATCGGTAAGTCATAGGATGATGCGGACATAATGTACATCAGACCAGGCCTCATCATCATAAAACTTTACTAAACATTTCGAGTAGTAAATTTTACTCCAAATTTGAAAATCTTGTTCAAACATATAAATGCAGCCTTCTGATTAGTCAGAATATTTTCAAATAAGACTTTGAATCAAGTAAAGTTTTACGATGGTGGGGCCAGAGATAAAAAACTTTTAAATGTTGTAATTAGTCAGATTACAACTAATTTTGAGCAGTTTGATTGAAGTTACACTTATATACTTTTGGGCAGATTAATTGATTAAACTATATTGCTGTTTAAACTTTAATGACATTAGTACTTTGTATAATACGTTTTTAAAAAAGTAATACTGATGTCTTCATAATGGAAATATTTTACATTTTTTTAAAAAAAAGACTCGAAGATACCCCAGAGTTTAAGTTGACATTTAAATGTCAGATAATTTGATAATCTTACACAAGTGCTTATTTTAAATCAGATTTGTGAAATGATATCAGTTTGGTTGACAAACAATTGAAATTATTACAGGAGTTTCTACATAATTATTTATCAGTGTTATAGCCCCTGGTTGTTTGACCCATTTACTTTCATTTCTGCACATAAACTCATTTAATTTAATTGGATTTCAACTGAATTTATATTTGGATCTTGGCTGAGTTCCCCTGTCTGCTTTGCGCATTATACATTAACAGAGTTATTGCCCATTTGTGTCAGACATACACACTTTTGCTTCGACACAGTAACTCTCTAAATTATTATTGGTTTTCAACCAAATTTGGCTTCATTTTCGTTTTTCCTTGGTTGAGTTAATTGGTCAGCATTCAGCATTGTTATGTATGATGTTTATATAATATTATAAATATTTTAGGAAATTATAAATGTTTCTTCACTTAAATATTTGCTTAAATCTTTATGTTTATCAGGAAAAACATGTTTAACTAGTGTCCTTGAATTAGGTTGTTTTGATCAATATGTTTTCTCAATTTGAAGGTCAAGGTTGAATTTTTGTTTACAAGTAAAATTCCATTAAGATGACACACATTCTAGAACATTCTGTCATGTGACCAATCTTTATATATTCCATGTTTGGTGGACATTTATTCAGTTTTGACATTACCATCAGTCTTGTAAAGAGCTATTACAGTTGTGAAAATTCATTCCAAATTCTAAGAGAGGAATTATTTTAAATATTCATTGGATTATAACAGTGCTCGCAAACTTTTGGATTTTGGATTTTTAATTGATGATTTTGGAATTTATGTGAACTTATTCAAAGATTTTGGAATACTTCATTTTGACATCAGCACATCAAGATTTCTAGTACATCAGGACTTTGGAGACCATTGGCACATAATAACATTCAAGGACACAGCCGTGAATTCGGAACATTCTATATTTAGGACTTGTGATTAGAACAATCATTCTTATTGGATTATTAGGATTTCAAAACACATTACTGTAAGTGACTTTTTGATTTTTCATTTTAATTATCTGGTAATAAATTGCTTGTTGATTTTTACTTGATTTGTTGGTTTCACTTTCTTTCTGTTACATTTTTCTTAGACCATAGAGTCGTAACAGAAATTGGGGGCTCGTCATCCGGGATTGAATTTCTTTAAAGCATATTAGAGATATTAAATTTATCTTTGAAATTCATATTGATTTTGTCTCGGAGAATATTTTTGTCTTTGGCAAAGATTTTTAAAAGAGAATTTTTTTTTGTGTGAAACCAACAAGCATTTACAATGGCATCTAATGTTCAGAATTTCATTTCAAAACCTACCCAGGAGGGGTTAGAGTGCATGAGAAAGGATGAGTTGCTCGAGCTTGCCAGAAAATACAGTCTATCTGAGGCAAAAGTATCATTGACAAAACAGGAGATAAAGATTATTTTGATTCAGTATTTAGTAGGAAAGGGAATTTTTGATAGCAGTGCTTTAAGTTTGAAGAGAAAGCCTGTATCTGGTTCTGACAGGAAATTAAGGGAATTAGAGTTAAAGAACCAGATGGATTTAGAATTGGCAAAGCTTCAGATTCAGAGAGAGAGAGAGAAAGAAGAGAGGCAGATACAGATGGAGAGAGAGAAGGAAGAGAGGCAGATACAAATGCAGAAAGAAGAGAGGCAGATACAGATGGAGAGAGAGAAGGAAGAGAGGCAGATACAAATGCAGAAAGAAGAGAGGCAGATACAGATGGAGAGAGAGAAGGAAGAGAGGCAGATACAAATGCAGAAAGAAGAGAGGCAGATACAGATGGAGAGAGAGAAGGAAGAGAGGCAGATACAAATGCAGAAAGAAGAGAGGCAGATACAAATGCAGATGCAAAGAGAAGAAAGGGAAATGCAATTTAAGTTAAGAGAATTAGAACTGGCAAACAGAGCACACTCCACTCCTTTAAAAACAAGTTCAGGTTTTGATGTTACTAGATATATTAGGTTAGTACCCCCTTTTCAGGAAAAAGAAGTAGATAAATACTTTCTTCATTTCGAGAAAATAGCTGAAAACTTGAAATGGCCCAGAGAGCATTGGACTTTGTTATTACAAAGTGTACTTATTGGCAAAGCTCGTGAAGTCTACACTTCACTGTCAGTACAACAAAGCACTGATTATGATGTGGTTAAGGAGTACATCTTGAAAGCTTATGAGTTGGTACCAGAGGCATATCGACAAAGGTTTAGGAATTGTAGAAAAGAAACTGGACAAACTCATGTCGAATTTGCAAGGGATAAAGAACAACTATTTGATAGGTGGTGCTCAGCCAAGAAAGTTGATCAAGGTTATGATAACCTCAGACAGCTCATATTAATTGAAGAGTTCAAGAGGTGCATCCATAGTGATGTTAAAACCTATCTTGATGAGCAGAATGTGGAAACTTTGGAAAATGCTGCTCGTATGGCTGATGATTATTCCTTGACTCACAAAATTTCATTTGGCAATAAGTCTTCCTCTCAGCAGTTTTCTGGTAAAAAACCATTTCAATCTCATTCGAGTACTTCCAAATTTCACAACAGCACAACTGTTAGGAATCAAACATCTGATAAGACTGATCAGAAATCCTTATCTCTTCCTACGTGCACTTATTGTAAAAATAAAGGGCACGTTATTTCTGATTGCTTCAAGTTGAAAAATAAGCAACAGAGAAAAGACAGAGCTTTTCCAAATGCTCTTATTTCTACGAGGTCAAGGTCACGGTCTTGTATTGAAAGCAATACATTTGTTGGGTCAAACAAACCCCAGTCTGATTCTAGTTTGGAAGCTTATGAACCATTCATGTCAGAAGGTTCTATCTCACTTATTGGTGATTCTGCCAAACCTATCCCAATTAAAATATTAAGGGACACTGGAGCTTCTCAGAGTCTTTTATTATCAGGTACTTTGCCTTTGTCTGAGGAGTCTTCTTCAAGTGAAAGTGTTCTTGTTCAGGGAGTAGAGTGCGGCTTTGTAAATGTTCCTCTTCATTGTGTAAATTTGGCATCAGACTTAGTTTCTGGACCTGTGACTGTTGGGGCAGTGACTTCTTTACCCATAGAGGGTGTTCATTTATTACTAGGCAATGACCTAGCTGGAGATAAGGTTGTGGTTAATTCACTTGTAACTGACAAGCCTTGTTTGGATCAGAAAGTTGATCCTGTCGAAACTGAAATCCCTGATTTGTACCCTGCTTGTGCAGTTACCAGAGCTATGGCAAAAAGAGCTCTTGAGAGTGATGTTGATCAGGATATTATTCCTTTAGCTGACACATGTATTGGTCAGTCTTTTGATGAGGTCACTTTTTCCTCAGGTATTGATTAATCAAATGGTATTGATCACAGTGATCCTCTTTTGGCAACTCATTCTCTTTGTCCTACTCAGGGTGACAAACGACAATCCCTTGTCGTTGAACAGGAGCAAGATCCCGAGATATCTTGTTTGTTTCAGAGGGCTATTAGTGAAACTGAAGCCACACAAGTTCCAGTGTGTTACTTTGTGAAAAATGGGGTCCTTATGAGGAAATGGAGACCACCTGATGTACCCGCTGGTGACGAGTGGTCAGTGAGCTATCAAATTGTTGTTCCTAAGTCATATCGACAGGAAATTCTTAATTTAGCCCATGAAACTCCTTTGGCTGGTCATTTAGGAGTCTGTAAGACTTATCACAAGATCTTGAATCATTTTTATTGGCCGAAACTCAAAAGTGATGTTTCTAAATACTGCAGATCTTGTCACACTTGTCAAATGGTAGGAAAACCCAATCAGAAGATACCTAAGGCTCATCTGCAACCTATTCCTGCATTTGATGAACCATTTAGTAGAATAATGGTAGACTGTGTTGGTCCTTTACCTAAAACCAAGTCAGGCAACCAATACTTGTTGACCATCATGTGTACATCTACAAGATTTCCAGAAGCAATTCCTCTGAGAAATATAAAAACTAAAACTATTGTGAAAGCTTTGGTGAAGTTTTTTACACTTGTTGGCCTTCCCAAATCTGTCCAGTCGGATCAAGGGTCAAATTTTATGTCTGGAATTTTCCAACAAGTTATGCATGAATTAGGCATCCAACAGTTTAAATCTTCTGCCTATCACCCTGAAAGTCAAGGTGCTTTGGAAAGATTTCATCAAACTTTGAAGAATATGATTCGATCATATTGCTTTGATACAGAAAAGGATTGGGATGAGGGTGTTCATTTGTTGTTGTTTGCTGTTAGGGAATCAGTTCAAGAGTCGTTGGGTTTTAGTCCCTTTGAACTAGTTTTTGGTCATACTGTCCGTGGACCATTGAAATTATTGAAAGAGAAACTTCTTACAAATGAAGATTCAAAGATTAATCTTCTTGATTATGTCTCTGATTTCAAATACAAGTTGTCAAAGGCCTGTGAAGTAGCAAGAACTAATCTTCACAATACCCAGTCAAAAATGAAATTAAGGTATGACAGAAATTGACAGGATAGGAGTTTTAAACCTGGTGACAAAGTTCTGGCTCTCTTTCCCATACCTCAGAATCCTCTTCAGGCTAAATTTTATGGTCCTTATACCGTTGCAAAGAAAGTAAATGACTTAAATTATGTCATTAACACTCCTGGGAGACGGAAACAAAAACAACTTTGTCATATAAATATGTTAAAGGAATATTTTGACAGAGATAGCTCAGCTAATTATTTAGTTAATTTAGTTGTACCTGTCCCACACAGTGAAGATATCAACGATGGAGTACAATCAGACTATAGTGACTCTGGTATAACCAATCTTCGGAATTCAGAAATATTGAACAACCTAGACCAGAAACTTTCACATCTACAACAACAGGAAAGAAATGAACTAAAACAGCTATTACATGACTATGAGCACTTGTTTCCTGATGTTCCAACACGAACAAGTAAAATTTATCATGACGTTGACATTGTAGATTCTGCGCCTGGGATACAGCATCCTTATAGGATGAATCCTCTCAAACAGAACTATCTGAAGAAAGAAATTCAGTATCTACTGGAGAATGATTTCATAGAACCAAGTAAAAGTAACTGGAGTTCACCATGTATTCTTGTTCCCAAGCCAGATAATACATTCCGTATGTGTACTGACTATAGAAAAGTCAACAGTGTCACCAAAACTGATTCATTTCCAATCCCAAGAATGGAAGATTGCATTGATAAAATTGGAAATGCGGAATATGTCACCAAGTTTGACTTTTTAAAAGGATTCTGGCAAATTCCACTGACGGAAAGGGCAAAAGAAATTTAAACATTTGTAACTCCAGATGGACTTTATCAATATAAAGTCATGCCGTTTGGAATGAAAAATTCGCCTGCAACGTTTCAACGTCTGATGAACATGATAACATTTGGTCTTGATAATTGTGACGCTTATATCGATGACGTCATTATCTACAGCAACACCTGGGAAGATCATTTGGAAACCATTCGAAAATTCTTTGATCGACTCAGCGATGCGAATCTGACAATTAATTTGAGCAAAAGTGAGTTTTGCCATGCTTGTGTCACATTTTTAGGACATATTGTGGGACAAGGTCAAGTTAAACCTATAGAAGCTAAGGTCAAAGCTATCTCTGAATTTCAAGTTCCAATTTGTAAAAAGCAACTGATGCGATTTCTAGGTATGGCTGGATATTATCGGAAATTTTGTTCCAATTTTTCCAAAATTGTTGAACCTTTGACAAGTTTATTGAGTAAGAAAACCAAATTTTTTTGGTCTGACAAGTGTCTGGAATCTTTTGACAAGTTAAAGGCCATGCTTAAGAATGCACCAGTTCTTTCTGCACCAAATTTTAGCCAATCATTTAAATTATCTGTTGATGCAAGTGATGTAGGGGTTGGTGGATTATTGATTCAGGAAGACAAAAGTGGTGTGGATCACCCTGTGTGTTATTTTTCTAAAAAACTAAACAAGCACCAGAAAAATTATTCCACAATTGAGAAGGAATGTTTGGCTTTGATATTGGCTTTACAGCATTTTGAAGTGTATGTCACCTCAGCTCTTTCTCCAATTATTGTGTACAGTGATCACAATCCCCTTACTTTCATCAACAAAATGAAAGATAAAAATCGGAGATTGTTGAGATGGAGTTTGATATTGCAAGAATATAACATTGACATCAAACACATCAGGGGAAAAGACAATGTGATTGCAGATGCACTCTCACGTGCCTAGAAATGTAATATTGCTTGATGTAATTAAGTCCAGTATCATAAAACATGTTCTTATGTAATTTTGGTTATTATAGTATTAGATGTATATTCAAAAGAAAGCTTTATTATATAAATCTTTCTTTATCTTTATGAGGGGAGGTGTTATGTATGATGTTTATATAATATTATAAATATTTTAGGAAATTATAAATGTTTCTTCACTTTAATATTTGCTTAAATCTTTATGTTTATCAGGAAAAACATGTTTAACTAGTGTCCTTGAATTAGGTTGTTTTGATCAATATGTTTTCTCAATTTGAAGGTCAATGATTGAATTTTTGTTTACAAGTAAAATTCCATTAAGATGACACACATTCTAGAACATTCTGTCATGTGACCAATCTTTATATATTCCATGTTTGGTGGACATTTATTCAGTTTTGACATTACCATCAGTCTTGTAAAGAGCTATTACAGTTGTGAAAATTCATTCCAAATTCTAAGAGAGGAATTATTTTAAATATTCATTGGATTATAACAGTGCTCGCAAACTTTTGGATTTTGGATTTTTAATTGATGATTTTGGAATTTAAGTGAACTTATTCAAAGATTTTGGAATACTTCATTTTGACATCAGCACATCAAGATTTCTAGTACATCAGGACTTTGGAGACCATTGGCACATAATAACATTCAAGGACACAGCCGTGAATTCGGAACATTCTATATTTAGGACTTGTGATTAGAACAATCATTCTTATTGGATTATTAGGATTTCAAAACACATTACTGTAAGTGACTTTTTGATTTTTCATTTTAATTATCTGGTAATAAATTGCTTGTTGATTTTTACTTGATTTGTTGGTTTCACTTTCTTTCTGTTACATTTTTCTTAGACCATAGAGTCGTAACAGCATCATTTAACATTATCCTTTAGCAGAGTTACAGCCCTCATTTGTCAGGCCCACCAACTTTAATTTCTGTTTTATCATTGTATTTCCACCAATTTTTTATAGGCAGCTTTATAGTGGTGAGGCCTCAGCTTAGTTTGATTGTCAGCATTCTACATCATCATTTAGCAGCATTATCACCCCTGATTGACAGACCCACCTACTTTTATTTCCACACAGCAATGCCTTTATTAATTTACAATTGGGATTCAACACAATTTGATAGACAGATTGATATTGATAGGACCTTGGCTGAAGCTGAGTATTAGCATTGTATGTCATTATTTATCTGAGTTATATCCCCTGTATCTGGACTCATTCACTTTCATTTCTCCACTGTAACTCAGTTCATTTAAATTGGATTTCAACCAACCAAATTTGGTGTGCAGCATAATATTAATGAGGCCTTGATTAAGTTCAGTTGGATTTTATACAAATTTAGTAGGCAACTTGATAATAATTAAGGCCATGGCTGAGTTTGATTGTCAGTGTTGCTTAAGTACATATTCAGCATACAACATTATCTTTTAGTAGAGTTAAGTCTTTGGCTGTCATCTCACCAGCTTTCCTTTCTGTGCAAAAACTGTGTGCAGCTTTATGTTGAAGAAATCTTGACTAATATTTCTTTGAGGTTTGATCTGCTTCATCATTTGGCAGAGTTGTGACCCCAGTTGTTGGATGCACCCACTTTTGTTTCCACAATAGTTTCCATTATTTTTTTTAGATTTCAAGAACATTTTATATGCAGCTCTGTCTTTATACAACCAGCAACCAGCAGAATTTGATTATCAACTTTCTGTATCATTGTTTAGTGGAGTTATGGCTGCTGAATGTCCGGCTCACATTTTGTATGCAACTTGATATTCATGAGACCTCACCTGGGCTCCATTGTCAGTGTTCTGTGTCATCAGTAGTGTTCTCCTTTACAAATGTACCATAACTTATTTGGAATATCGCCTAGCCTTTCCTCTAGAAAACCACACTTCCTTATTTCCAGCAAAGAGTTGGGAACATCAATTCCCAGAATCTGCTTATATTTGGCAGTATTCTTTTCTGCTATTTCAGAAAATTTTATTGCAAAATCTAGATAATATGAAATAATTTTCCAGGCCTCAGTTTCAGTAACATGTCCTAAAAATTTTAAGGTTAGACTTTAGAACTTTGGTTGGTTGGTCTTAAGTCAGACTTAAATTTCATCAAATCAGATTGCAGGATTCTATAATAAAGTTTGTCTAGAGTTAAGTTTTTTTGGCATAATCTAGGCCTGGTTCCTAAAGTTTCATATATTTTCACACAACCACAGTACCTGGGTTATTAAAGTTCATAAACATAGGCCATATATTTCTGTTTTACACACTTTTTTTATAACACCTTACAATGATACAAATGAGTTCATGACATTTTATATTACACAGATGCTGTCATAGGCATTGTGATATACTAGAAAGTCATTTCTCTGTATTATTTTATAGTTTCATTGAATAAAATCAGTTTTTTTAGCCATGTGATAAATAGAATCTTAGATTTGTTCTCATTTCAAGTAAAATTTAAATCTTTTGCTCACAAGACAAGTAAATTTATAGAAATTATTCAACTTCATAAATTTCATTTGATATCCGCACTTGTGCAAAATTTTCTGTATTTGCATCAAACTATTTATTATTTGTTCTGTGTTGTAGAGTTTCCACATGATAATATAAGTGTTCTTGTTATATACACCTCATGTGCCTATGCAAATGCATTGTGTGGAATGATCCAATATATTTTCCTCTTCTTGTGCCTATGCAAATGCATTGTGTGGAATGATCCAGTATATTTTCCTCTTCTTGTGCCTATGCAAATGCATTGTGTGGAATGATCCGATATATTTTCCTCTTCTTGTGCCTATGCAAATGCATTGTGTGGAATGATCCGATATATTTTCCTCTTCTTGTGCCAATGCAAATGCATTGTGTGAAATGATCCAGCATATTTTCCTCTTCTTGTGCCTATGCAAATGCATTGTGTGGAATAATCCGATATATTTTCCTCTTCTTGTGCCTATGCAAATGCATTGTGTGGAATTATCCGATATATTTTCCTCTTCTTGTGTCTATGCAAATGCATTGTGTGGAATGATCTAGTATATACTCCTCTTATTTGATGTCATTCAGCACTTATTGGATGCTATTTATCAAGAGTGATGCAACAGTACATAAACACTGTCACATCATACAATGCATTTATGTGCAGTTGAATTGTTAAAGTTAATTTAAAGAATTTGTCCTTTTAAAAATAATTTCATATATGTTTAATAATGGGAAAAGCAATTTTAATACAGTTTTATATATAAGGAAAAGAGGGTATATAATTAGTAAATGATTGCTTGATATTAAGTCAGACTGAAATTTCATGCTTTCAGATTGCAGGATTCTAGAATAAAGATTGTCTTGAACTAAGTTCATTGGTGAAATTTATGTTTGTCATATTTTTCTATTTTACACATTTTTCATAACACCTTACAAAAATGAGTTCATGACATTGTACAATACACAGATGCAGTATCTGAGATATCTAGATATACTTGAAATTCATTTCCCTGCATTATTTTACAGTTTTATATTTCCATGATCTTCTTATTGTATACTCTTATTGTGCCTATGCAAATGCATTGTGTGGAATAAGCCTTCTTATTGTATACTCCTCATGTGTCTATTCAAATGCATTGTGTGGAATGAGCCAGTATGTATTTGTCATATTGTGTCTATTCAAATGCATTGTGTGGAATGAGCCAGTATGTATTTGTCATATTATGTCTATTCAAATGCATTGTGTGGAATGAGCCTTCTTATTGTGTACTCCTCATGTGTCTATTTAAATGCATTGTGTGGAATGAGCCAGTATGTATTTGTCATATTGTGTCTATTCAAATGCATTGTGTGGAATGAGCCAGTATGTATTTGTCATATTGTGTCTATTCAAATGCATTGTGTGGAATGAGTCTTCTTATTGTATACTCCTCATGTGTCTATTCAAATGCATTGTGTGGAATGAGCCAGTATGTATTTGTTTTATTGTGTCTATTCAAATGCATTGTGTGGAATGAGCCAGTATGTATTTGTCATATTGTGTCTATTCAAATACATTGTGTGGAATGAGCCAGTATGTATTTGTCATATTGTGTCTATTCAAATGCATTGTGTGGAATGAGACAGTATGTATTTGTCATATTGTGTCTATTCAAATGCATTGTATAGAATGATCCAGTATATATTTGTTGTATTGTGCCTATTCAAATGCATTGTGTGATATAAGCCTTCTTATTGTATACTCCTCATGTGTCTATTGAAATGCATTGTGTGGAATAAGTCTTCTTATTGTATACATCTTGTGTGCCTATGCAAAATGCATTGTGTGGAATGAGCCAGTATGTACTCATCGTATTGTGCCTATGCAAATGTAATGTATGGAATAAACCTTCTTATTGTATACTCATGTGCCTATGCAAATGCATTGTGTTGAATAATTCTTCTTATTGTAAACTCCTCATGTGCCTATGCAAATGCATTGTGTTGAATAAGCCTTCTTATTGTATACTCATGTGCCTATGCAAATGCATTGTGTTGAATAAGTCTTCTTATTATATACTCATGTGCCTATGCAAATGCATTGTGTTGAATAAGCCTTCTTATTATATACTCATGTGCCTATGCAAATGCATTGTGTTGAATAAGCCTTCTTATTATATACTCATGTGCCTATGCAAATGCATTGTGTATAATAAGCCTTCTTATTGTATACTCATGTGCCTATGCAAATGGATTGTGTTGAATAAGTCTTCTTATTGTATACTAATGTGCCTATGCAAATGCATTGTGTGGAATAAGTCTTCTTATTGTGTACTAATGTGCCTATGCAAATGCATTGTGTTGAATAAGCCTTCTTATTGTATACTAATGTGCCTATGCAAATGCATTGTGTTGAATAAGTCTTCTTATTGTATACTCATGTGTCTATGCAAATGCATTGTGTGGAATACTCATGTGTCTATGCAAATGCATTGTGTGGAATAAGCCTTCTTATTGTATACTCATGTGCCTATGCAAATGCATTGTGGAATAATTCTTATTGTATACTCATGTGCCTATGCAAAAGCATTGTGTGGAATAAGCCTTCTTATTGTATACTCATGTGCCTATGCAAATGCATTGTGTGGAATAAGCCTTCTTATTGTATACTCATGTGCCTATGCAAATGCATTGTGTGGAATAAGCCTTCTTATTTGTATACTCATGTGCCTATGCAAATGCATTGTGTTGAATAAGCCTTCTTATTTGTATACCCATGTGCCTATGCAAATGCATTGTGTGGAATAATTCTTCTTATTGTATACTCATGTGCCTATGCAAATGCATTGTGTGGAATAAGCCTTCTTATTTGTATACCCATGTGCCTATGCAAATGCATTGTGTGGAATGACCCACTGTATATATTCCTCTTATTGTATGTCAGTGAGCACTTATTTGGTGCTATTCAACACACATAGAATCCATTAAGTTTGTTGCTACGTAACATGATGTCACAGTGCATCTATCGATAATGATGCAATAGTACATAAATACTGTTACATCATACAATGTATTTATGTGCAGTTTATTTGTAAAGTTTAAGAATTTTCTTTTTATGATTACTGGTAGTCTGATTTAAAAAAAAAAAATTTGCAAAAGCAATTTTAATACAATTTCATATGTAAAGAATAGGCTGTATAATTAGTAAATTACAGAGTTTGTACTGTTGAATATTACGGTCTGAACCGAAGTGCTAAAGGCTTGCAAGATTGCCCCATTGTACTTTGTACTTTGGTCTCACCCACAATATCTAGCAGTGTAAATACTATAAATACTCATTCTGATTGGTATTACTTTCAGTCTAGTTTTGGGTCATTCTTTTAGATAAAACTACAGGAAAAACTAAATTATATTTTTTAACCTGCTGTTAATCAAACAATAATTAATATTTGAGTTGTCAACATTTGACTGTTTCCTTCAGTGTTTTATGTTATGAATAGTTGCTATAATAGATGGCAGACACCTTCTACAAGGGGAGATATCTGGATGGTAATTTCGACTGTTTGTTAATGGCAGTGATTTCTTTCATATCTCTTAACCACAAATTACCAAGTCAGTGAACTGTAACCTTTTAAAAAGTTTGTCACTTTCAGACAAGTCATAATGGTCCTAACACAGCTGGAGAGGACATCAGCATACCACTTGTCCAGAAGAATTATAAACAGAGTAAATTCGCATGGGAGAGGACTAGGAGATTGGGCTCCTGCTCGAGTACTTCATGACCCTGGCCTTACTCTATACACTGCAGGACTACACACACCAAGGCCTCTGTGATATGCAGACAGCAGAAGGATAGAAAAAGAAGTGTATGTTTAAATATAGATGTTACAAGCCACAGTCAGCAAATAACTCAATGACGTTTGGACATGTCTAGACTGGACAAATATTTTCTAACATACTTATACTTGGGGCAAGTAGAATTACCAATTATACTTGTCCTTTAGATAACATATCCAAATTTAAGTAATTCTTCTGTTTATACATGCACCAATAGTGAACTTCTTTGATGAGTGTTTTTGAGAACAGTTTTTTTTTGCAACTGTAATACTTTATTATTTCTGGGCATTTCTTTTGATATTTTAATCTGAAAAAAACTTGTGTTATGTCATCGATTGACTTGTCCACTGCCCAGTATTACTTGTCCTTGACATAGACGACTTGATATGCCAAGCTATAGTACTTTGAACAGGTACAAAAACAATTTTTGGTAGTCAATTTTACATATCCAGTTTTGGACCAACAGGTGAATATTAAGGGTCCAAGTCTTGTGCTAAAAAATCAAACCTGGTACACAAGCCTGGTGTTTTTTAAACTTTATTGAAGCATGCAGCTTGACTCAAGTTTAAGTACAAACAATTTGATACTCTGTAACTTTATCAGAATGAAGTTAAAATCATCAACTTTTAAGAATTTTCAAAACTTGAATTTTAATGCTGTTGATGTGTTCAGAGTATCATTTTGAGAATATGCTTCCAGACATCACATGCTGTTTCAGGAAACTGTTTTTATTACCTCATTCATTTTGTTCTTTTCGACAAAATTGGTGCATTAAAATAGTTGCTTAGTAGGGACAGTATGTCCATGTCTCAAATGCTCTTTCTTTCTTTTTAGACACATTTTTTTGTCCACGAAATACTCAAAACACATCTATAATGAGCAGTTTTTAGTTTGAGTGTATGCTTATTTCATGCCTATTAGCCATCCATGAAAAATTCAATTTATTTTTTAATGTAGACACCAGTAAAAATTTCAGACCAGTTCACACTTGAATTAATTCTTTCCTTGTTGATTCATGAAAGGAAATAAAAACTAGTCAGTTCTCTTGAAACTTACATTACTAAGGAAGAATACAGTGGTAAGCTTTATGGCTTAAGAGTATTCATCGTTTGCCTGCAGTGGAATCTGCTGATTTTGAGAACGCGATTCATAGTGCATTACTTGCAAACTGAAGAATATCAATCCTAGAAAACAGGAAATTTTGTTTAGATTTCTGGAAAATACTAGTGCACTGAAAGATAATGATGGTAATCTCCCCATTCTCTATCTCAGCCATACTATTACCTAATACTTCCAATGTTCAGTGTAATCTATCTACTATCCATCAAACCCCCAGAGACCCCTCTCGAGAGCTTCCCCACACTCCACCCCGAAAGTTTACAGTTACATAAACCCACAAACCCACCAAATTTTTCCTGAAATAAATGTTGAATGGGTTCAAATATTTTTGGGTGGACCTCTGTTGAAATTTCCTTGATGCCACCTCTGTACTTGTGTCAATATTTACATATAGCCCTCATAATTAATGATTGTATATTAAAAACAACATGCTCTATGATAGGGAATAAGTTCAATGCTTTTTCATCTGCAATTAATCATTTAATGAAAATATGATATTCGTGTTTTAATGTCTATTATGCCTTGTCTGCCTTAGCATAATCTAAAATCCTGGAAGGGGGGATAGTTGTCATTTTTGGACTGTAAAGTCAGAAATCTCTGCCCTCTTTTACCATAAGGCAAGGTCAAAGTAATTTTAAAATCTTGGTTAAGTCTGTAGTTAACGTTTTTCTTTATGGTCTTAAGTCCCAAACCCTGGGAAGGATAGCTGTCAAACTTGGACTCTAGGATCTGTAACCACTGCACCTTCATATCAATGCACCCCTAACCTCCCTTTGACCTTCAGACGAGGTCAATTTAAAATCTTCATTAAGTTGTTTGTTAATGTTTTTCTGTATGGTCATAAGTTACAAACCCAGGGACAGATTGCTATGGTACTTGGACTTGAAAAGTCAGTAAGCACTGTCCTTCCATATCCACTTTCTGACCCTCAGGCAAGGTCAAGTTCATTTGAAAATGGAAACATATCTTTATCAGGTAGGGGAGCAGGTGAGACATATAGTTCCTTGGAATTTATTGTTTATATATGTATTTGCATGCTGATATTTTGTGCAATTATTGGATTTACACATTTTTATGCAATTATGAAGTCATGTCTTTATTGCTGAAACTTTTTTTATTGCAATCTTTTCTACCCATACAATCACAAAATTCCAAAAGATGATTTAATAGCATTAATACATAACCTGCTATTATTGCATTGCTGAATTTTTTCCTGGAACTACTCCGAAAGTCCAAGGAGATTATTCCCTCCTGCAAATTAGTAATTGGAGGTCAAGAATATAAAAAATAACATGATCCCAGTGTGATACCTTAGTCCACTTCCTACAATCCCAATATTGTCCTTCTTTTCATAATTATAATTAGTTTTACTCCCAAAAAACTAGATTTTTGCTTGGTACATGCTGTATTTACCCAGTATTTGTGAACAGCATACACCCTAAGTGAAGAGTGTAAACCAGATTACTATCATTCAGATAGACCTTTCACCTGGCTCTGTGAGATCTCTGCCATATCAGGGTCTGGTAAAAAAAAGTAGTTTTCCTTGTAAAACCCAAACAAGGCTTTCCCAACATTGTGAAAAGTGTTTTAATTGGCCTATGAGATAAAGTGACAGTTACATCATTGTGATGATGAGATGACACCATGTTTCAGTTGAACATGAAGATTTTGATTGGCTGATTGAGATGTGACTCCTTTTGGGCTTATAATAGAATTTTAATTTGAATGATGATTGCAAGATATGTCTTTTCTAATTTTTATGCAATGACAAATTTGGTTGTTTGGTTTTTAATGGCACTCAGCACTTTATTTAGCTCCAACACTTTATTTGGTTTTATCATGGATTACAAGTGTGATGCTCTACCAATCTACAATGGCTTCCCTTGGGTGCACATTATACTGGAGGAAATATACAATATGCATCTGCATAACAAGCATATGCAGTATTTCAATAAAAGAAAAGATGTTGGCTGGAACTCATATTAACAAGACAGGAATTTTGTATAATTTTACACATATAGCTACTATATATTTTACCTTTAGTCAGACTGAATGTAAACGTCATTACACATGCATGCTTGCAATTTTTCTACATATTTTATGTTTAGTGAAGTGTTTTGTTTACCTCATATATCAGCCTTACATTTTGTGTAACTAAGTACCTTTTACATTAGGTATATTAATGATCTAATACTATTAAATGCTAACAATTACTGTGTGACTTTATATACCTTGTTTCTGTTTTTTATTTTTATGATAAGACATTTTCTGGGTTTATTTCTAATCAGGTAAGGTCATGAGATAGCTGATATCTTTGGTTGGTCCTTTTATTTCAATATATCAGATTAAATAGATTAATGGAATTGTTATCAAAATTTTAATTGATTGAATTGAGAAGATAGAAGTGTCTCGCACAAATATTTCAAAGGACAATTGGCACTATATCTCAGCATCATTGGACAGTGTACCCCAAACAGTGCCACATATTTGCTCAAACTACAGTAATAATGTTAAGGGTTCAAGGCACACTGCTTGTCATTTTAGCAGGAATTTATTTTCTTGAATTGTTGAATTTATAAAAAAAATTATCTACTTTCTGTCTGTGAAAATGATTGTCAGATCCAGTAACTTGTGAGATGTATCCTGTAAATTGTGATATGTATCCTGTAAATTGTTATATGTATCCTGTAAATTGTTTTATGTATCCTGTAAATTATTATATGTATCCTGTAAATTGTGATATCTCATAGCATGAAACAAGTTGCAATCATTGACTTTGATTCTAGGCAGCATGTAAAGATAAATGTATTTTGATGTAAGAAAAATTATAAATATATACATATATATATATATATATATATATATATACATATATAAATATATATATACATCTTACTGTGAGCTCCTGGATGTCACAAAATTAAGTTCTTGAACAGCATAATCTGAAATTTTTGTGAAATTTTTTGATAGATTTTTTGTGAAGTTCTTGTGGTCTTCCTGTTTTGGGGTGCACTTCCATAATAAATTTCTAATTTGGAATAGGTCGATTGACAAGTAGTACATGCTACAGTATAGCTAATTTGTTAATATACTGTCTGTTGGGTTACAGTAAAGGAAGGGGAATTAATATTATTTGAAGCATATTATATTATTAACAGGTATAATAACAATAATAGTAATGATCCATGCGTTGATTCTTGAGGTTGTACCAACAGATGATAAGAGATATATTGATACATGTATTTGTTTTGCCTTGGTTGTTTTAAAACTGTGAATAAATCTATTTTCATATGAAAGTATCAGGGTTTTTTGTTGTAAGTAAATGTCCTTTTTGGAAAAACTCCCAAACTAATGTCCTTTTTGGAAAAACTCCCAAGCTAATGCCCTTTTTGGAAAAACTCCCAAGCTAATGTCCTTTTTGGAAAAACTCATAAGCTAATGTCCTTTTTGGAAAAACTCCCAAGCTAATGTCCTTTTTGGAAAAACTCATAAGCTAATGTCCTTTTTGGAAAAACTCCCAAGCTAATGCCCTTTTTGGAAAAACTCCCAAGCTAATGTCCTTTTTGGAAAAACTCCCAAGCTAATGTCCTTTTTGGAAAAACTCATAAGCTAATGTTCTTTTAGGAAAAACTTATAAGCTGATGTCCATTTTGGAAAAAACTGATAAGCTGATGTCCGTTTTGGAGAAATTCATAAGCTGATGTCCTTTTTTGGAAAAACTTGTAAGCTAATGATTTTTTTGTGAAAAAAACTGATAAGGGTAGGCAATTATTTAAGATACCTCCAGTTTAATAAGATTCTTTTCATGACAAGGTCCAGTAATTTTTGCGAAACTATTACTGTGATATCAATTTTGTCATGTATATTTGCCAAAAATATGACACAAAAAGTTTAATGGCTCACTTATCCCTTGGTATATATACAACTGTAATTTGCTGATAACTGTGAAATCTCAAAATGTATAATTTTCTCATTTTGTAGAATTAAAAAAATCTACAAATTTGTAGCCAAGACAAAATCTTGCCATAGTCTAAAGACAGAAGATGAAATACTTGCCTGTGAAAGTTTCTCACTTCGAATCACTCGTATATCGAATTTAAAAAATGCTGACTTGAAAAATTTCAGATAAACCAGTTTATTTAGTGAATAGAAATGAGCTGGTCAAACGCATAGTGAACACTAATATACCATTTGCTGTGTGTAAACATTTGCAAAGACATTTCGGAATAGTTTGAACCAGATGGTTCTGCTCAGGTAAACATCTGCACACAGCAAACCAGTGTACAAGCATTATTATTAATCAATCAATATATTATTTATATACCGAACATCTACATAAAGGAGTTTTTTTTAGCTATACTGATCATAGACCAGAAGAGTTTATGGGATGGTCTGTTGTCCATCATCTGTCATCCGTCCGTTAGCATAAGTTTGTTATCGCTACTACTAAACTATTTGAAGGATTGCCATGAAACTTTACATACACATTCATCATATGGTCTAGTTGGTCCTAGATGAAAATGGCGCTGCTCATACATCCAATTTGGCTTCCACAGTGCCCATCTTAAAAATCTTGTTATTGCTACTTCTTCTGAATGGAGTCTATTTGGTCCTATATGAAAATGGTGCCAATCTGATGTCCAATATGTCCACCATGGCAGCCATATTGAAATTTTTTTATTGCTACTACTCCTGAATGGATGATTATATCAACATGGGGTTTTCACTAAAAAAACTTCTTATCATGTCTACTTGGTCCTAAAGAAAAATGGTGCCGATCTGATGTCCAATATAGCCGCCATGGCAGCCATCTTAAAAACTAGGTATGGCTACTCCTCCTGTATGGATGGTCGTATCAACATGGGATTTCACTGAAAGACTTCTTATAATGTCTAGTTGGTCCTGAAAGTTATCGCAACTCCTCCTGAACAGAAAAGTCATATTGATATAGGGTTTTCACCAAAGACTTCTGATATCTAGTTGGTCATAAATGAAAATGGTCCCCATCTGATATTCAATATGGCCACCACAAAAATCAAGTTTTTTCAATGTGAATAAAGAATTCTCATTATCTTGAATAGTTTCATTGTCTTCTACACTTTTCATGAAATGTGTCAGGGTTTACCTGGGCTTGGGAAGTTAAAGGTGTTCTATATTTAGGCACTATGTGGCTTGTGTCTGCCTGTGCAGGTGAAGGTGTAAAGAAGTGGAGTCTTGCTTGGCTAGCACTACTTCTATTTTCATTATCTTGATTAGGGACATCATCTTCTACACTTTGATGAAATGTATCTGGGTCTACCAGGACTAAGGGAGAGGGGGGTGTTAAATATTTAGGCACTGTGTAGTTTATGTCTACTTGAGCAAGTGAGTTTTGTAATGAATTGTGGCCTTGCTTGGCAGGTACTGCTGGGATTGAAGGTTATTGTTCAAGCTGAGGAAGTCAGTGGTGATACAGTGCTGGTGTTTGATCTGTTGTTTATATTTTCACACAGTGCAAAAAATCCATTATATGTTCAAGTCAAGCATCCTCTGCCCTGAATTAAAATTGTATTTGTTGATGGGAATTCAGTACATGTAACTTTATTGTCATGTAAAGTAATGATATTGTACACATACCCATGTTACTATGAGTATTCACAGAGTTTGATTTTAATCATGGTAAGTTCATTCAGCTGCTTCAGTAATGAGTTGTTGGATAGTGATACTGTCTGGATTGTTTTTGATGTGCATAAAATCTGGGATTACCTTTCTGTATGATTTTACTTCTACATCCTGAATATCCTCTTTGGTGAATCCAGAGAACTGAAATA
The DNA here is from genome assembly GCA_029931535.1 of Margaritifera margaritifera. NCBI lineage: Eukaryota > Metazoa > Mollusca > Bivalvia > Unionida > Margaritiferidae > Margaritifera > Margaritifera margaritifera. Next base: position 117,264 of record JAQPZY010001359.1, on the reverse strand, counting down.
GACTGGATCCATTGAAAGTTTCCTGGAGTATTGACATTGTTAGATTTACCACCATTTTCTTTGTAGAACTCTGGTAAGTATTTTCAAAACTAATACCATTTCTTACAGAATCAGTCACAACGAGGCTTCACCAAAAGCATTCAAGTACTCAGATGAACAAAATCCACAATGAATAAATCCTAGATGAATGAATAATTGTATGCTATTCACTGCTAGCTGTAAGAAACTATTTACAATATAAACAAAGATACCTTACTAAAACAATTACCTATACCTCCAAAGAAGTGTGTCCTCACACTAAACAGCAGTGTGTTTAGATTTATTGCTCTCAAAAACTTGTGTTGTGACTAGATATATGAATGTATTCAACTATAAGATGTGTAACTTAAAGCATTGATATTATAAAAGGTTTATTGTTGCAGTGAATATTCTCCTGTTTTTTGGCATAAGTAAAACCCTATATCATACCACAATACTTCTAAAAACCAATGCATACACACATTCTTACTACAAGAAAATATTTAATACAAGACCTATTGTAATTTAATGTTTTTCACTTTTAATACTTCATTTAAATTCCTATAACTGAATTCCATCATGTCTTATGTCAACTCAGTAAATGAACTTTGCAATTAAAGTTTCCTGTAAAACTTCTATTCTTTCCAACAGCTTGGTGTTGTCTTTGGCATCCACTCTGGGCAGTTTGTGGTAGGTTTTCCATTGCGCTGCTTTCCATAAGATTATTATGATTGTCATGCGAACATTGTCATCTTAATCAATATCATCATGATTACTTCAATATACATCCTTGTTATTTTTGATATAGTTACTCCTCCTGACCAAAACACCATACTGATGTGTACTTTTCAACATCTTGTTATCAATGAAGTATCCAAGACATGGTTTCAACACTCAGCAGTTGAAAGGAAAAAATGATCTTATCTTGCTTTTCTAGAAATTTATTTTTTCAAGTAGAGCTTCAGTCCCTTCAAGGGACTCTTGTTTTAAACGAGATGACATCTACTTGAGCAGTTCATGCAATTGCAATGTTTGAATAACCTAACATCACAAAAGTGCACATTTCAAAACCACTGAAAGTACCCTGATTGTTTAAAATAACACCATTTTAAGTAGATAGGTCCATGTTGTGCTGCAAGCTTAAACTTCTGGCATTTAGCTCATTGAATGTAAAGACTCATCCACAGATGTGATGCCAGTCCATCACAGGCTAACAGTTCCTGCTAAGCTAGACCAATATCCTGACCGAACTTTTAGCCTAGGCAATACTGGGACAGGTCAGGGGCTATGTCATCAGAGAGTATTTTTGCCAGCAATCAGATTTGTCAATTTGCTCACATGGGTAAAAATGCAATCAGTATGACATCACAATGATGTCAAACAGACATGCAGATGATGTCACTTCATAAAAGATAATGCAAAGACATTCACGCATTCTCTGTCTCATCTGGCACTCAATTTAGCATGTTTTTGATTCCTTCAATTTGATTGTCTTTCTATCATTTAGATGATTGTGGGGTTTGTATAAATCCCAGCACAAATTTCTAAGTGTACAGTGTTTAATTATCTATCATTTAAATGGAAACCCCCTAAAAAACAGTATGTTTTGAAGTGTATTGTGGACCAATCAAATTGTTTGTGGAAAATTTCCTAACCTGTCCTGAGTTGTACTTGACACAAGGTAGCAGTCAACAACTGAAGATGGTATCCATTTGTTCAGTGATTTGGATAACTGGAAGCATGGTGTTATATGCCTGATTGGTACTGGAAACAAATCTTAATTGAAAATCCTGGGCTTAATAACCCATGCATGGAACATGGGTCACAGTGGCCTACATGAAGTGAGCTTCATTGAGAATCATCTACAAAATAAGGTTTGCTTTTGTGGGTTTAATGCCATTTTTCAGCACATGATACATGCCTGCCAGAATATTTGGTGGAGGAAGAACCATCATCACACGAGATGCTACTGGCAGGTTTTCTCATATACCCATGTTGGCTAAGCTGATACTTGAACCCACATGGACAGACGTGAGATGTCAATGATCTGTAAAGGGTGAGAATCTTAGACCACTCAGCCACCTGGGGACTCCATCTAGAAAATAAAAGACATTTAAAGTGAATACAAGAGTCCCTTGAAGGGACTGATACTCTACTGGCTGAAAAGAAGTTTCAGGAATTCAAGATGAGACCATTTCTTCTTTTTAACTACTGAGTTTTGATATTCTTCAGCAATAACAAGATTTTTCAAATTAGCTGCTGTGGCGGACATATTGGTTGTCAGATTGGCACCATTTTCATTTAGAACCAAGCAGATATCATTAGAAATCTTTTGGTCAAAACCCCATGTCAATATGATCATGCATTCAGGGGGCGTGACAACAAGATTTTCAAAACAGCCATTGTGGCAGCCATATTGGATATACAGTTGGCACCATTTACATTCAGAACTAACTAGGTTTCATAGGAAGACTTTTGGTGAAAGCCCAATGTTGAGATGGCTATTCATTTGGGAGTAGAGACAATATTTTCAAGATGGTCACCATGGTGACCATATTGAACATTAATTTGCATCATTTTCATTTAGGACCAGCTAGACACCATATGAACTGTTCTGGTGAAAACCCCATGTCAAAATGACTTTCCATTTAAGTTCTGCTCTACAGGTTCGTACTTTGCATCGGGTATGAGTTTTTATGAAAATGGATTTTCCAGGTTTTTCTCCCTGGTTATCCTGGTTATCTAAAAAAGACCTTGTTTATCTTAGGAATTGTTAAAATAACTTTTAATTCTCTTTCTTGTGGTATATGATTGATTGGTGTTATGTGGGTTATAGAGTATACAGCTTGGCCTTCAGATGTGTACCTCTCAAAAGACAGCTAGCTCCACTTGGTCATTTTAACTTCCTGGACTTCAATGGTAAATTGCAAAAAAATCTAGCTGATAACTTTTTTTCCTTTTTATGTATTTTATAATTCTTTTATTGCACTTTCAGAAGATGGTATTGTCTACTTTAGCAAAATTCATATGTACTTTGGACTAGTTCAGGCTCATTTCTTTTTTGAACAGCAGTCTGCTTTAGATAGTGCAGAGTTTGCATAATTACCACATGTAAAGAAATTTCAGTCACAATATATGAAAGTAGCATAGAGGTATGCCAACATTCTCTCCATTGTGCATGTTGCTAATGCAAACAACATCACCTTATACTGGTCCCTCTCTCAGAAGTACATAATAACTGTAGAACAGAACCTTAAGAGGAGTAATGGCCATGCTGGATGTCAGATCAGAATCATTTTAATTTAGGACCAACAAAACATCATAAGAAGTCTTCTGGTGAAAACCGTATGTTGATATGACTTTCCATTTTGAAGGAGTAATGATAAGATTTTCAAGATGGCTGCCATGGTGGCAATATTGGGTATCAGATTGGTACCATTCCCATTCAGGATCAACTAGATATCATCATAAGTCTTTTGGTGAAAGTACAATGTTGTCATGATCAGCCATCACCAAGAAATAGCAATTACAAGATTGTCAATATGGCCATTGTGGTGGCCATTTTGAATGTGCAGATGGCAGATTTTCATTTAGGATCAACTATACTTCATAAAAAGTCTTCTGGTGAAAACCCCATGTTGATGTGACCATCCACTCTGGAGTAGTGATAACAAGATTTTCAAGATGGCTGTTGTGTTGGCCATATTGGACATGAGATTGTCACCATTTCATTTAGGACCAACTAAACATCATAGGAAGTCTTCTGGTAAAAACTCCATATCAATATGAATTTATGTTCAGGAGGAGTAGTGATAAGATTTTCAAGATGACTGCTGTCATTTTCATTTATGATCAACTAGACATCATAAGAAGTCTTTTAGTGAAAACTCCATGTTGATATGACCATCCATTCAGGAGGAATAGCAATAAGATTTCAAGCTGACCCTTTTGGCAGTCATATTGGATGTCTGGGAGGCACCATTTTCATTTAGGACTAACAAGACCATGGGATGAAAGTGTGTGTAAAGTTTCATGGCAATCCTCCAAGTAGTTTAGGAGGAGTAGAGATAACAAAAAAGTTGAGCTGATGGATCAATGGAGAAACTGATGAACAATGATAGAAGACAGACAGACAGACAGACAACAGACTATCCTTAAGCTCTCCAGGTCTATGACCAGTAAAGCTCAAAATATGCTATAAAATCCTATATTTATGTACTGAAGTTGACCTGTGAAGAATTCAATTCATGCTTACAAAGCAGATGTTATGGAAAGTGGTAATTATAAATTAGCATGCATCTCTGTAATTTGTAGAGACTGTTAAAATTGCAAGACATATCAAGATATAATTTCACTTGGACAAGCATGTAGTCATACTGCAAAGTTTTATTTACTTATATAATTTCACTTGGACAAGCATGTAGTCATACTGCAAAGTTTTATTTACACATATAACTTCACTTGGACAAGCATGTAGTCATACTGCAAAGTTTTATTTACACATATATGATTTCACTTGGACAAGCATGTAGTCATACTGCAAAGTTTTATTTACACATATATAATTTCACTTGGACAAGCATATAGTCATACTGCAAAGTTTTATTTACACATATATAATTTCACTTGGACAAGCATGTAGTCATACTGCAAAGTTTGATTTACACTGTTACGGAATCATGCCTCTAATTTTTATTATAATAATTTAATTTACTAATATATGATCTCTGTTTTGTTTTGTCTAAACAAAGGTTAGCATATCAGTATACATACGACTACTGCTCGATCAATAAGTGGTCACATGATCAATTGCGCGCGAAAGGAGTTTTTAGCTGTGTACTTCGGAAAATAACATGGTAGGGTCACATGCTGGAAATATCACGTGATTTTGTCTCACGCAGATAACCTAGATTCAGTGTACTTTTGTTTCATTATGAATAACAACTTGTTGATTGTTAATTCCAGTATAAAATAGCATTCTTGAGAATTAAATTGTGTTTACTTGAAGTAAATACATTCTAAAGGCTTCTAATGCTGACAGGAACTGCGTTGTGGATTTATTTGATTCTGCACACTAGTGGTTTATAAATAGCAGATAGTCCAGTGATAAGTCATTCTTTACAATTGCTTGATCGAAGAGAGGTTATTGAAATTATTCAGTTCAGTGTGGAATTTATTTAATTAGTAATTCATCTGAATTACTATACAGCTCCGTGGAATTATCGGACATTATTCTAAAACTTGTGAGATTCCAGACTTGCAAGGATTATTTTGGATTTTATCAGAACTTGTCAGCTTCAACACAGTACAGGTTTTTTTTCATTCGGAATACCACATCCGGATTACTCGGATTAGCATCAGGAAGTGAACTTTAAAACATTTTAGGACTTTTTAGGATATTTTATACTGTAAGTTATTTTAATTCTTTCACTTTGATTGTTTGTTGAATTATTTTAATTCTTTTAATATTTTAGGAAATTAAAGATTTGCATTTTAATCTTGAAAGCTTGTTTGTGTCTTTTATTCTGTTACATTACCCCTAGAGTCGTAACAACACATATATAAATTCTCAATGATGTAGAAAAGGCAAGACACACACATGTGGATGATCAATGCATTTGCTAAAATAAAGTATAATTTTGATTACTTCCTAATTGTTTGTTTGTAAAATTTCTTTGGATTTTTTTTCTTTTTTTTTCTATACTTGATGTCTGTGAAAATGATTGTCAGATCCAGTAACTTGTGAGATGTCAGATCCTGTAACTTGTGATATGTCTCCTGTAAATTGTGATATGTCAGACCCTGAAACAAGTTACAATCACTGACCTTGATGCTGCTGATAGAATAGGCCAAATTGATAAGTAATCTACTTGCTACAGTATTCTTCATTAGTTCATTTGTGAATATACTATATGTTACCAAACAGTAAAAGAAGGAGGGTTAATATTATTTGAAGCATATTATATTATTACCAGGTGTTACGACTCTATGGTCTAAGAAAAATGTAACAGAAAGAAAGTGAAACCAACAAATCAAGTAAAAAATTAACAAGCAATTTATTACTAGATAATTAAAATGAAAAATCAAAAAGTCACTTACAGTAATGTGTTTTGAAATCCTAATAATCCAATAAGAATGATTGTTCTAATCACAAGTCCTAAATATAGAATGTTCCGAATTCACGGCTGTGTCCTTGAATGTTATTATGTGCCAATGGTCTCCAAAGTCCTGATGTACTAGAAATCTTGATGTGCTTATGTCAAAATGAAGTATTCCAAAATCTATCTGAATAAGTTCACTTAAATTCCAAAATCATCAATTAAAAATCCAAAATCCAAAAGTTTATGAGCACTGTTATAATCCAATGAATATTTAAAATAATTCCTCTCTTAGAATTTGGAATGAATTTTCACAACTGTAATAGCTCTTTACAAGACTGATGGTAATGTCAAAACTGAGTAAATGTCCACCAAACATGGCATATATAAAGATTGGTCACATGACAGAATGTTCTAGAACATGAGTCATCTTAATGGAATTTTTACTTGTAAACAAAAATCAACCTTGACCTTCAAATTGAGAAAACATATTGATCAAAACAACCTCATTCAAGGACACTAGTTAAACATGTTTTTCCTGATAACATTAAGATTTAAGCAAATATTAAAGTGAAGAAACATTTATAATTTCCTAAAATATTTATAATATTATATAAACATCATACATAACACCTCCCCTCATAAAGATAAAGAAAGATTTATATAATAAAGCTTTCTTTTGAATATACATCTAATACTATAATAACCAAAATTACATAAGAACATGTTTTATGATACTGGACTTAATTACATCAAGCAATATTACATTTCTAGGCACGTGAGAGTGCATCTGCAAACATATTGTCTTTTCCCCTGATTCAATACTCCACCAACCCCTACATCACTTGCATCAACAGATAATTTAAATTATTGGCTGAAATTTGGTGCAGAAAGAACTGGTGCATTCTTAAGCATGGCCTTTAACTTGTCAAAAGATTCCTGACACTTGTCAGACCAAATAAATTTGGTTTTCTTACTCAATAAACTTGTCAAAGGTTCAGCAATTTTGGAAAAATTGGAACAAAATTTCCGATAATATCCAGCCATACCTAGAAATCGCATCAGTTGCTTTTTACAAATTGGAACTTGAAATTCAGAGATAGCTTTGTCCTTAGCTTCTATAGGTTTAACTTGACCTTGTCCCACAATATGTCCTAAAAATGTGACAAGCATGGCAAAACTCACTTTTGCTCAAATTAATTGTCAGATTCGCATCGCTGAGTCGATCAAAGAATTTTCGAATGGTTTCCAAATGATCTTCCCAGGTGTTGTTGTAGATAATGACGTCATCGATATAAGCGTCACAATTATCAAGACCAAATGTTATCATGTTCATCAGACGTTGAAACGTTGCAGGCGAATTTTTCATTCCAAACGGCATGACTTTATATTGATAAAGTCCATCTGGAGTTACAAATGCTGAAATTTCTTTTGCCCTTTCCGTCAGTGGAATTTGCCAGAATCCTTTTAAAAGTCAAACTTGGTGACATATTCCGCATTTCCAATTTTATCAATGCAATCGTCCATTCTTGGGATTGGAAATGAATCAGTTTTGGTGACACTGTTGACTTTTCTATAGTCAGTACACATACGGAATGTATTATCTGGCTTGGGAACAAGAATACATGGTGAACTCCAGTTACTTTTACTTGGTTCTATGAAATCATTCTCCAGTAAATACTGAATTTCTTTCTTCAGATAGTTCTGTTTGAGACGATTCATCCTATAAGGATGCTGTTTCACAGGCGCAGAATCTACAATGTCAACGTCATGATAAATTTTACTTGTTCGTGTTGGAACATCAGGAAACAAGTGCTCATAGTCATGTAATAGCTGTTTTAGTTCATTTCTTTCCTGTTGTTGTAGATGTGAAAGTTTCTGGTCAAGGTTGTTAAATATTTCTGAATTCCGAAGATTGGTTATACCAGAGTCACTATAGTCTGATCGTACTCCATCGTTGATATCTTCACTGTGTGGGACAGGTACAACTAAATTAACAGAATAATTAGCTGGGCTATCTCTGTCAAAATATTCCTTTAACATATTTATATGACAAAGTTGTTTTTGTTTCCGTCTCCCAGGAGTGTTAATGATATAATTTAAGTCATTTACTTTCTTTTCAACGGTACAAGGACCAAACAAATTTAGCCTAAAGAGGATTCTGAGGTATGGGAAAGAGAGCCAGAACTTTGTCACCAGGTTTAAAACTCCTTTCCTGTCAATTTCTGTCATACCTTAATTTCATTTTTGACTGGGTAGTGTGAAGATTAGTTCTTACTACTTCACAGGCCTTTGACAACTTGTATTTGAAATCAGAGACATAATCAAGAAGATTAATCTCTGAATCTTCATTTGAAAGAAGCTTCTCTTTCAATAATTTCAATGGTCCACGGACAGTATGACCAAAAACTAGTTCAAAGGGACTAAAACCCAACGACTCTTGAACTGATTCCCTAACAGCAAACAACAACAAATGAACACCCTCATCCCAATCCTTTTCTGTATCAAAGCAATATGATCGAATCATATTCTTCAAAGTTTGATGAAATCTTTCCAAAGCACCTTGACTTTCAGGGTGATAGGCAGAAGATTTAAACTGTTGGATGCCTAATTCATGCATAACTTGTTGGAAAATTCCAGACATAAAATTTGACTCTTGATCTGACTGGACAGATTTGGGAAGGCCAACAAGTGTAAAAAACTTCACCAAAGCTTTCACAATAGTTTTAGTTTTTATATTTCTCAGAGGAATTGCTTCTGGAAATCTTGTAGATGTACACATGATGGTCAACAAGTATTGGTTGCCTGACTTGGTTTTAGGTAAAGGACCAACACAGTCTACCATTATTTTACTAAATGGTTCATCAAATGCAGGAATAGGTTGCAGATGAGCCTTAGGTATCTTCTGATTGGGTTTTCCTACCATTTGACAAGTGTGACAAAATCTGCAGTATTTAGAAACATCACTTTTGAGTTTCGGCCAATAAAAATGATTCAAGATCTTGTGATAAGTCTTACGGACTCCTAAATGACCAGCCAAAGGAGTTTCATGGGCTAAATTAAGAATTTCCTGTCTATATGACTTAGAAACAACAATTTGATAGCTCACTGACCACTCGTCACCAGCGGGTACATCAGGTGGTCTCCATTTCCTCATAAGGACCCCATTTTTCACAAAGTAACACACTGGAACTTGTGTGGCTTCAGTTTCACTAATAGCCCTCTGAAACAAACAAGATATCTCGGGATCTTGCTCCTGTTCAACGACAAGGGATTGTCGTTTGTCACCCTGAGTAGGACAAAGAGAATGAGTTGCCAAAAGAGGATCACTGTGATCAATACCATTTGATTGATCAATACCTGAGGAAAAAGTGACCTCATCAAAAGACTGACCAATACATGTGTCAGCTAAAGGAATAATATCCTGATCAACATCACTCTCAAGAGCGCTTTTTGACATAGCTCTAGTAACTGCACAAGCAGGGTACAAATCAGGGATTTCAGTTGCGACAGGATCATCTTTCTGATCCAAACAAGGCTTGTCAGTTACAAGTGGATTAACCACAACCTTATCTCCAGCTAGGTCATTGCCTAGTAATAAATGAACACCCTCTATGGGTAAAGAAGTCACTGCCCCAACAGTCACAGGTCCAGAAACTAAGTCTGATGCCAAATTTACACAATGAAGAGGAACATTTACAAAGCCGCACTCTACTCCCTGAACAAGAACACTTTCACTTGAAGAAGACTCCTCAGACAAAGGCAAAGTACCTGATAATAAAAGACTCTGAGAAGCTCCAGTGTCCCTTAATATTTTAATTGGGATAGGTTTGGCAGAATCACCAATAAGTGATATAGAACCTTATGACACGAATGGTTCATAAGCCTCCAAAATAGAATCAGACTGGGGTTTGTTTGACCCAACAAATGTATTGCTTTCAATACAAGACCGTGACCTTGACCTCGTAGAAATAAGAGCATTTGGAAAAGCTCTGTCTTTTCTCTGTTGCTTATTTTTCAACTTGAAGCAATCAGAAATAACGTGCCCTTTATTTTTACAATAAGTGCACGTAGGAAGAGATAAGGATTTCTGATCAGTCTTATCAGATGTTTGATTCCTAACAGTTGTGCTGTTGTGAAGTTTGGAAGTACTCGAATGAGATTGAAATGGTTTTTTACCAGAAAACTGCTGAGAGGACGACTTATTGCCAAATGAAATTTTGTGAGTCAAGGAATAATCATCAGCCATACGAGCAGCATTTTCCAAAGTTTCCACATTCTGCTCGTCAAGATAGGTTTTAACATCACTATGGATGCACCTCTTGAACTCTTCAATTAATACGAGCTGTCTGAGGTTATCATAAGCTTGATCAACTTTCTTGGCTGAGCACCACCTATCAAATAGTTGTTCTTTATCCCTTGCAAATTCGACATGAGTTTGTCCAGTTTCTTTTCTACAATTCCTAAACCTTTGTCGATATGCCTCTGGTACCAACTCATAAGCTTTCAAGATGTACTCCTTAACCACATCATAATCAGTGCTTTGTTGTACTGACAGTGAAGTGTAGACTTCACGAGCTTTGCCAATAAGTACACTTTGTAATAACAAAGTCCAATGCTCTCTGGGCCATTTCAAGTTTTCAGCTATTTTCTCGAAATGAAGAAAGTATTTATCTACTTCTTTTTCCTGAAAAGGGGGTACTAACCTAATATATCTAGTAACATAAAAACCTGGACTTGTGTTTAAAGGAGTGGAGTGTGCTCTGTTTGCCAGTTCTAATTCTCTTAACTTAAATTGCATTTCCCTTTCTTCTCTTTGCATCTGCATCTGTATTTCTATTTGTCTATCTTCTTTCTCTCTCTCTCTCTCCATCTGCCTCTCTTCCTTCTCTCTCTCCATCTGCCTCTCTTCTTTCTGCATTTGTAGCTGCCTCTCTTCTTTCTCTCTCTCCATCTGTATCTGCCTCTCTTCTTTCTCTCTCTCTCTCTGAATCTGAAGCTTTGCCAATTCTAAATCCATCTGGTTCTTTAACTCTAATTCCCTTAATTTCCTGTCAGAACCAGATACAGGCTTTCTCTTCAAACTTAAAGCACTATTTTCAAAAATTCCCTTTCCTACTAAATACTGAATCAAAATAATATTTATTTCCTGTTTTGTCAATGATACTTTTGCCTCAGATAGACTGTATTTTCTGGCAAGCTCGAGCAACTCATCCTTTCTCATGCACTCTAACCCCTCCTGGGTAGGTTTTGAAATGAAATTCTGAACATTAGATGCCATTGTAAATGCTTGTTGGTTTCACACAAAAAAATTTCTCTATTTAAAAATCTTTGCCAAAGACAAAAAAATTCAGAGACAAAATTAATATGAATTTCAAAGATAAATTTAATATCTCTAATATGCTTTAAAGAAATTCAATCCCGGAACGACGAGCCCCCAATTTTTGTTACGACTCTATGGTCTAAGAAAAATGTAACAGAAAGAAAGTGAAACCAACAAATCAAGTAAAAAATCAACAAGCAATTTATTACCAGATAATTAAAATGAAAAATCAAAAAGTCACTTACAGTAATGTGTTTTGAAATCCTAATAATCCAATAAGAATGATTGTTCTAATCACAAGTCCTAAATATAGAATGTTCCAAATTCACGGCTGTGTCCTTGAATGTTATTATGTGCCAATGGTCTCCAAAGTCCTGATGTACTAGAAATCTTGATGTGCTGATGTCAAAATGAAGTATTCCAAAATCTCTCTGAATAAGTTCACTTAAATTCCAAAATCATCAATTAAAAATCCAAAATCCAAAAGTTTATGAGCACTGTTATAATCCAATGAATATTTAAAATAATTCCTCTCTTAGAATTTGGAATGAATTTTCACAACTGTAATAGCTCTTTACAAGACTGATGGTAATGTCAAAACTGAATAAATGTCCACCAAACATGGCATATATAAAGATTGGTCACATGACAGAATGTTCTAGAACATGAGTCATCTTAATGGAATTTTTACTTGTAAACAAAAATCAACCTTGACCTTCAAATTGAGAAAACATATTGATCAAAACAACCTAATTCAAGGACACTAGTTAAACATGTTTTTCCTGATAACATTAAGATTTAAGCAAATATTAAAGTGAAGAAACATTTATAATTTCCTAAAATATTTATAATATAAAAAACATCATACATAACACCAGGTATAACAACAATAATAGTAATGATCCATACAGATTGATTCTTGAGGTTGTATCAACAAATGATAAGAGATATATTGATATATGTATTTGGTTTGTTTTTCTTGTTTTAAAACTGAATAAATCTATTTTCATATGAAAGTGTTAGTTTTTATGTTTTAAGCTAATGCCCTTTTTGGAAAAACTCATAAGCTAATGTCCTTTTTGGCAAATCTTGTAAGCTAAGGTTGCTTTTGGAAAAAACGGACATAGGAAGTCAATTTGTGAAGGAATACCTCCAAATTAATAAGATTTTTTCATGAAAAAGTTGAGTAATTTTTTTTTTTATCAATTTTGTTGTGGATATCTGCAAATAAATTTGACATATACAGTTAAATTACTCACTCACCCACCCCTTGGTATATGTTGATTTATATTTTCTTGATTACAATAAAATCCCCAAATTTATTATTTTGTGGAATTAACAAATGTACAGATTTATAACCAAGATAAAATATTGCCATATTCCAAAGACAGAAGATGATGAAATACATACCCAAGAAAGTTTCTCTCCTCAGAATCACTGTTACATATAGAATAAATAAAATCTGATTTGAAAAATTTCAGAGTAACCAGTTTATTTAGTGTATAGAAATGAGCTGTGAAACAGATACTGAACTCAAATACACCACTTGATGTGTGATAACATTTGCCACAACATGTGGGAATAGTCTGACCCAAAGGGTTCTGCTCTGGTAAACATTTCCAAATGGCAAACCAGTGGGGATTGATTATTATTAATCAATCAATCAATATATTAATTATATACCAAACATCTACATCAAGGAGGTGGGTTTTTTTACAGATCAAATGACATGTACTCAAACTGTGCATGCAGTTCCAACTTTCAATAACCTAACATCACAAAAGTGCACATTTCAAACTACTGGAAGTAATCTGATTGTGAAAAAGAACACCATTTTGAGCAGTTAGGTCCATGTCTAGCTGCAAACTTGAAACTTCTGCATATACAATTTCTGAGCTGTCATTTTAGCCTAATTGATTGTAAAGATCATCCACAGGTATGATGCCAGTCCATCACAGGCTAACAGTCCCTGCTAAGAAAGACCAGTATCCTGTTCCAACTTTAGTCAATATGGCAGTGCCAACATGGCTTCACCAAAATTGGGACAAGTCAGGGGCTCTGTCATCAAAAAGAAATTTCACTGGTAATCTGATTGGTCAATTTGATCACAAGGGTAAATATGCAATCTGGATGAGATCACAATGATACATGACATATGTGCAGATGATGACACTTTAATGTCACACAAAAGATGATGTGAAGACATTCACACATTATCAGGCCCATCTAACACTCATTTTAACATGCTCTGGATTCCTTTAAATTAACTGACATTCTATCATTTAGATGATTGCTTGGTTTGTATAATATCTAGCACAAAATTCTGAATGTGCAGTGTTTGATTATCTTTCATATGTCAGTGGAAAACCCTAAAAACAGTCTATGTTTAGAAGTGTATTGTAGACCAATCAAATTGTTTGTGGAAAAGTTCCAGACCTGCCCCAAGTTTTATCTAAGACATGGTACCAGTCAACATCTGAGGATAGTATCCATTTTGTTTTTAATGATTGTAACATCTGGGAACATGAGGGGTGAATTGTCTGATTGGTACTGAAAACAAATCTGAATGGAAAATCTTGGGGCTTAATTATCAATACATGGAACATGGGTCACAGTGTCTTAGAGGAAGTGTATAGATTCATTCATAATCATCTAGAAAATAAAACCATCTAAAGTGAAAAATATGCTATAGAATCCAATATTTGCCTACTGAAGTTAACCGGTGAAGAATTAAATTCATGCTCACAAAGCAGATGTTATGGAAAGTGGTAATTATAAATTAGCATGCTTCTCTGTAATTTATAGACACTGTTAAAATTGCAAGACATATTAAGAGATGATTTCACTTGGACAAGCATGTCATACTGCAAAGTTTTATTTACACATATATAATTTCACTTGGACAAGCATGTATTCATACTGCAAAGTTTTATTTACACATATAATTTCACTTGGACAAGCATGCAGTCATACTGTAAAGTTTTATTTACACATATATAATTTCTCATAGATGTAGAAAAGGCAAGACATGCACAGATCTATAAAGAATATATCAGTGCACTTACCAAGATAAAGTATCAACCACTAATTTTAATTACTTCCTAATTGTTTGTTTATTGTTTACAAAATTCTAAGACTATCTTACATAATGTTAAAGATGTTTGTTTGTTTGTTTTGTTTTGTGTTTTAATGTCATTTTTCAGCATATGATAGGCTATTCATGGTGGCCAGTATATCTGGTGGAGTAAGAACCCGGGAAAACACGAGGAAGAACCACAGACCCACGGGAAGCTACTGGCAAGCTTTCTCACGTACCCACATTGGCTGAACCCTTGACTTGAACCCACGTAGACAGAGGTGAGATGTGAGTGATCAGTAAAGGCGAGTTCCTTAGACCACTCTGCCATCCAGGGCCCCATGTAAAAGATAATGGCAGACTAAATGAAGACAACAAATCACATCAAATATATTAAGCCATTTCATAAATGATGATTGGAGATACATGTACTTGCAAATTCATTCTCAGTAAGTATAAACAACAGTACTATGAATGGCACATTGTACGCCTGCTCATGTTTAATAGTCCTCTATTAGACACTAAAAGGGCATGGTTGACTATGGATATGATTGACCAATGGATCTCAGTGAGCTGGACCTTTGGTTAAGGCATGAGGTCTTGAAATAAACTTACTATGTAGAACCACTACTTTCTTATCAGACTTTCCATTACCATGACTACTGACCTATAGACCCCAGAATCTAAAGGTTTCTTTATTACCTTAAGTGAAAATTTGGTCAAGAAACTTATTCTAGACTAGAACAAAAGTTATTCTGCAGAATCTAAAGGTTTCTTTATTACCTTAAGTGAAAATTTGGTCAAGAAACTTATTCTAGACTAGAACAAAAGTTATTCTGCAAAACCCAGTTTTCTTTGAGCCATAATGGCTATGACCTTCAACCTTTTGAACTAAAAATCAGTAAGCTTCTTCCTTACACCAAGTTCAAGCAAACCACAAAGTTTGCTCCAGATATATTGTGTAGAACTAATGTTATTATGCAGAGATCTTTTTTCTTCTTTCAGTCCCAAAATGAGTAGGCTTCTTCCTTACCCCAAGTGCAAGCCATCCACAAAGTTTGGTAACTAAAGATGGTGGAGAACCAGAGTTATTGTCTCGAAACAAAATAGGTAACAGATGGATGGACAGATGCAGGCATGTCAAAATACAAATGGTCTCAGATAAAGGAGTTATCCACATGTGGAAAGATTACCGTCCTCGCCCTCCTTGACTTGTCTGCAGCATTTGATACAATAGACCATGATATATTGCTTCATCGTCTCCATCATGTATTTGACATTCACGATACAGCCTTACTATGGTTCAAGTCCTACTTGGTCAACAGGACACAAATTGTGTCCGCAAATGGAAAACACTCCAGCCCAGTTGATCTATGTTTTGGTGTTCCACAGGGTTCTGTTCTTGGACCTGTTCTCTTCATTCTATACACTCAACCGCTCTCAAGTGTCATAGATCGTCACCCAGTGTCTCACCAATTGTACGCTGATGACACCCAAATATACAAATCTAGCCACCCAACTGAAGTTGATGCTACCATCCAAGGTGTAGAGAGGTGTATTTTCTATGTGAAATCATGGATGACATGTAACAAGCTGCAGATGAATGATGATAAAACTGAAGCCATTCTGATTACAACACAAAGACTTTCTCATTCACATCCTTTACCTCAAACAATAAATATCAGCAACACCAATATTAAATTCACACAGTCAGTACGAAACCTAGGTGTTGCTCTAGACAGTACACTCTCATTGCACCAACATGTCATGAACATATGCAAGGCTACTGCATACCTTGAGCTGAGACGGATCAGCTCCATTCGCAATTATCTTTCAGTTGATGCCACTAAAACACTTGTGTGTTCCTTAGTACTTTCAAGACTGGACTATTGTAATTCAGTTCTATCTGGTTCATCTCAGTATCTACTCCAGAAACTTCAAAAAGTTCAAAACACAACTGCTCGGATCATTCTTAGAGTACCACGAACAGAGCACACCTCTCCCCTGCTCTGTATCCTACACTGGCTACCCATTCGATCCAGAATCAAACACAAAATTTGTTCTCTGTGCTACGTTTCACTGACTGGCACCAGTCCAACATACCTATCTCACCTCACCCATGTGTACACACCAGCAAGATACTTACGCTCCTCTTCCGACACCCGTATTCTCATTATTTCCACTACCAAAATGAAGTCATACGGACAACGTTCTTTTGCATACCAGGGCCCAGCAACGTGGAATGAATTGCCAACTGAACTTAGACACAAAGACACAGTGATCTCATTCAAGAGTGCTCTTAAAACTCACCTTTTTCGACTGCAAGAATAGACCTAAAGACTTAATGTTTTCTTACCTTAACTATTTTCAGCATGTTTTTGTTTTCTAATTTCATGGTGTTTATTTATTTTTTTTCTTTCTTTCTTTTCATAATCATATCATTATATATGTTTGTTTAGGTGTTATATAATGTTGTAAAGCGCTTAGAGCTTCTAAAGATTAGGCGCTATACAAAGTCCTTATTATTATTATTATTATTACCATTAAATGAGTTACACTTAAGACTTAAGGTGTCCTTTTCTCCTTGTGAGAATTGCATGCTATTTATGTTTGAGTAATGTTCTACCAATATAACTGATAGCCTTTAGGTTCAAAGCAAGATGATGTTCATTTCACAAGTATTTCTGGATGTCAATTTCACAAGTTTTTCTGTCTGTTTGTTTGGCATTTAATGGCACATGAAAACATAAAAGATGATTATATCATGTTGAGGCAAATGAAGTAAAGTTCCTTCCCTGGAGACACACCATGGTGGCAGAACTGATGTAGTCTGGACAGGCTTTTAATCTGCACCACTTCTGGTTATAAGTCTGGCATGTTAACCACTGAGCCACTCCAGCTTCCTCGTTCATATGACCAAGAGCATTTTTGGTTTATAAGATTTAGAATATTTTTTTAAAATTATATAAAAAATAATTAAAATAAGAAACAAATGGATGAAAAAGTAATCCTTGCAAGGTTTAGCAATAAGGCAAGGAAGTCCCAGTCTTGGAGTTACATAATTTGAAGCAATGTAATCCCTTGACTGATAATTTCTCATCTTGTGACAATTCTATTAGTCTCTCCAAATATTAATTTTAGGTATGCATGCTTGATTATATTTGTAATGACAAGGATTTGGCTCAGGAACAAGCAAACCTCCATTGTAACATAAATATCATCTGATGAATTACATACCAGAGTTGAATGTAACCCATCTAACTGCCAGAGATGGGTGATTTTTTGGTCAGAATGGAGAGCTTTTCAAGTTAAATATCCAGCCGTCTGGTAAGATTTGTAGGCAACTATTCTAGGTTCAAATGGACTGTGGCTATGGTAGTCTAAAAAACTGCTCTACATGAGAGGAGTTGATTTCTCTGCAAAATTTCTGATCGATTTTGTAATACCTGGCCAGATAAAACCCACTGTTATCCATACGTACACTGCCAGACAGAAAAGTTGTGTAAAGGACTAGTAACATTAAAAACTGACTGGTCCTGTGTTCTGGTTGAAATTGTGGGGAATTTTCTGTTCTGCATATTTTGGACAATAGGTAATAGTTGTAAATTAAAATTTGACAGGTAGCAGGATACTTTTTGGACAAATATCTTCTGACAGCATGTATATTTATCTAACTTTTAGATTGATCTAAGTTTTATGAAATGATAAAATTAATAAAATATTGTTTAAACATTCTAAACAGACTCCTGAATGGGAAAATGGAGGAAAAGGGTAACAACTTTTTAAAATCTGAACAATTTAAATATAATAATATATTTCCTAGTATCAATATATGATACCTTATCCAATGGATTGTTTGTTTTATTTGTTATTAGTTTTCCTAACATTGTTCTGAGAGAATCGAGAGATCAGAGAAGTTTCAAAATAAGTGAAGTCCGTTTTCAGAAGCCATCTTGCTAAACATTTTCTGGCATTTAGATATGGAACTTATATAATTAAAACAAAGAACTGACATCAGTTATGTTAATTACTCACATATACCTCGTCAATTATTTTGAATGTTTACAAAGTAAGTAAATTCTTAATTCCGAGACCTTCAATTGCAAACACAACCAGAAACTGTAACCAAT
This sequence comes from Margaritifera margaritifera, assembly GCA_029931535.1. NCBI lineage: Eukaryota > Metazoa > Mollusca > Bivalvia > Unionida > Margaritiferidae > Margaritifera > Margaritifera margaritifera. Next base: position 98,619 of record JAQPZY010001359.1, on the reverse strand, counting down.
AGCCATACATATCAAATGCCATTGTATAGCAACTATTGAAACACCATCCGCAGTCTGCTCCAATTAACATACCGGTATGTAGAACAACTCCCTGAATATTCGTCATTGTCTCTCTTGTGAGTTGAAAATTGTATACTGTCCTCAGTAGTAAATATTTGAGGCATGGTACTTTCATAGCCATAGTTATCCACATTCATTCTGTAAGCAGTGTCAGCATTATGAATACTGAATTCTTGGTAATGTGCATACTGCCACACTCCATCGTATTGTTGCAGCTACAAATAAATGTGGCTGTCATCTTTTGTAAGTCTAGATATTTTTTCTAGCCCTAGTTAAACGTCTCCCTCCATATTACTAAAACCCTCAACATACTCATTTAAATTTCTCTTGAAACTCAGTGATCCATTTTGTCGCATCTGCATAACTGTCCATCCGCCATTTTTCATGTCGCAGTACACAATAAAGAAACACACATCATCTTGTGAAATGTATTATATTCCATCATTCTTTTCTCCTCTTTGAAATAACACAAGGTATTCTGAAATGACAAATACTGTAATATTATTTATCAAACATCGTATAATATCGACTACCTTGTTTGCTCACATAACAATTAAGGCTAGTAATAATTACTGTAAATTAAGAGGTGAGCTTCATATTTTACAGGATTCAAGAACCTTGAAAATCGCTCACTCACTGCATGAATGGCGGTAACTACAAATAGTTATTAAAATAGCAAAGAAACTAAAAAGTAAATAACAATACAAGATTTTAAGTTTTTTTTACAAATATTATCAAAGCACACAAGAAGGGTGCGTGAAAACATAAGTCATTACCAAAGTGGAATTTAAAAACCACTCAGGTTAATATGTTTGCACTAACATGTCATTTTGAAGATCTTGAAACCAACAGCCTACATAAACTTTCCCACCAATTTAACTGCACATGATAGGATCATTAAACATTAATCTGTGTGTGCAGATGTTTGTTATTCTGCTGAGTTCCTCTGTGTATGATTGTTACATGTCATATACATCACATGTCATCTACTACAACAGAATATGTGCCAATTTTACTTCTTCACAATGCAACCTTCTTTGAATCATGTCATGAAAGTTCAAATGTCTTTACTTATTAATTTGCATCGGAGCAAAAATGTACTCAATGGCTTGATGATTAATCATATCTTTACACACAGATATTTGATATGCATGCTGTTGGGCAATAACATAAATAATCAACACAAATATGTTTGATTTCCCTTTGTTTTCAAAGGTTTAGCAAGTTTGCTATTAAAATTATTTGCTATAATTATTGGAAACATAACAATGCTACATATCTCTGTGATTCAGTTAAGTGTGCAACCGTATACTTAATTGTTCGCAGCATAAAGACCCTAAATGTAATAGTTTTATATGGGTAAACTAAGCTAGTCTACAAAATACATACTAAGATTCATTCAACTTACTTGGTATTCTGATAGATAAAGTCAAACTTAATCAATCTTCTCTTCCTGCTCAGGCTGATCATCTCAGTCAAGTACAACACCACAAATGGAAAATGATGACCCAAGAAGAAAAGTAATACTTGGAAGAATATTGAAATCTCATCCACGAAAAGAAAATCTTAACGAGTGATCTAAAGACTTCATACAGCATTGCTAGCCACCACTGATTGACACAAAGACCAAACACATACAAGTCCTCTTGCATCAGAGCACGAATCCTTCCTTCACCTCTACTAACCTCTCTGAGCAGTTCAAAGTAAAGCCAAATTTGAAATCATCGCCCATCATTACATGCAAAGGCTGTTTGTCTAAAAGAATTAATACATGGAACTTCAATACCTCTTCATACAATGTTCGTATACATGACGAAACTGTCATGGAGCATTGGAACCCACATCTAATTAACCAACGCTGTAAACCTTGTAAATATGTTAACTTTTATGCTTTTGTATTTGATGGTATTGTATATTACATTTCTTTTCATTTCCCTATTTAGAAAGACAGCATTGTAAATGAAGATGAAGGCTAGCCCTGATTTTCAATCTCCGTGGTTTAGGAGTAAGTGAGTGAGTGAGTTAATTAGTTAGATAGTTAGTTATTTAGTCATTACATTGGGCATATTGAAGTGTTGATCTGAAAATTAAATCGTTTCTTGTCATTCCTATTTTTAATTATCTCACTCGGTTCTCTCATCCTTACTCTCCAGGAATATTTTCAAATATATCCGCATGTCTAGTTTATGAATGATGTCCATCACGTCTGCACTTCAGATACATATACCAACACATTCGCTAGTCTTTCTTTCATTGCCGACAAGCAAATATGAGCATTTTAGATAGAATATATTATTTGTTATGCCATTTTCAGATAATATAGCACCTCTTGGGCTGGTTGGAGGAGCTGGACCCTCTTCCAAACTGACGAAGACATGTCAAGAGAGTAGGTATCATTTCAGGACATTCAAATGACTCCTGATGGATTTGTTAGAGGAAGAGAGATCAAGGGAAGGAGATAAATAATACAAAGACGAGAACAGAAAAGCGGTGTATTCAGAGAATGGTAAGAAAAACACCACAAGGAGTAGCAACAGCAGCATTAACAGCCGCAACAATCAGTACCAACGATTGAGAAATGGGGGCCTAAGTTTAATGAGCTTGACGTTTCACTCATTGTCATCCGTTGACGTGTGTAGGCAGGATAGATGGAGCATGAGGTGGACTGACTATGAAACCCGATTTAGAAGGTACAACCATTAAAAACAACAATTATTAGGGCTGTTCCAACGTCCATTTTTGTGTATTTGTCTATCATTAGGTGTGTGTTTGGCCGTATTCCTGTAGTTTGGTCTACCCCTACTCCAGTTTTCATTCAGAAAAAAATAATGATATCCGTCATATTAAAATTTCCATAGACCCCCAAACCGTTCCATCTTTTCAAGGTCCATACATCTCCCAACCGTTCCCTCATGTTAAATTTCCATAGGCACCCAAAAATATCCCATCATGCTAAATTTCGATAGGACCCCGAAGTGTCATCCATAGTGTTCAATATTGAATTCCCCTTTTCCGTACAGTACTTCGAACACTCCAATTTCTACCCATAGTGTCCCAAATGTTCCACACATAATACATCGACCACTTAAAACTTTACACATAGTGTCTTAACTCGTCCCCCATATTGTCCACTGTTGCCACAATCATACCCACAACATTTTGTTTTGCCAGGTCGATTGCAAAGGAAAAAGATGAAAATGAAAATTAGAAACATAATAAAACAATGTATGAGCTTGCTTTTTACCTTGAAGTTCTTTTTGATACAAAACAAAGCACAAATAAAGAAAATTATACTTCCCATGCAGTTGACACTGCACAAGACCTTAGTTAGTGCCCAATCCACATATTAACTTTAACGCCAATGTCATAAGACATTGGAACATTGCCCGAGAACTTTTCATTCCAAAAGCCATCACTTTATACTGATAAACCCCATCTGGATTTGCAAATGCCGTAATGTCTTTTGTTCTTTCCGTAAGTTGAATTTGCCAGAATCCGTTTGAAAGGTCAAACTTGGTGACATATTTTGCATTTCCAATTTTGTCAATACAATCATCTATTCTTGGCATTGGAAATGAATCCGTTTTGGTGATACAGTTGAGTTTTCTATAGTCAGTACACATGCAGATTGTATTCTCTGGTTCAGGCACAAGAATACACGGTGAAGTCCAGTTACTTTTACTTGGTTTCATAAAATCATTCTCCAGTAAATACTTAATTTCTTTTTTCAAATATTCCTGCTTGCAAGGATTCATCCTATAAGGATGCTGTTTCACAGGCGTAGAATCTACAATGTCAATGTCATGATAGATTTTATTTGTCCGTGTTGGAACATCCGGAAACAAGTCCTCATACTTATGTAATAGTTGTTTTAGTTCATTCCTTTCCAGTTGTTGTAGATGCGAAAGTTTCTGGTCCAGATTTTTTTTATATTTCTGAATTCTAAAGTTTGGTTAAATCAAAGTCACTACTGTCAGATTGCATTCCATCGCTTACATCCTCACTGTGTGGGACAGGTACAACTACATTGATTGAATAATTAACTGTGCTATATCCGTCAAAATACTCCTTTAACATATTTATATGACAAAGTTGTTTCTGTTTCCGCCTTCCAGGAGTGTTAATGATATAATTTAAGTCATTTACTTTCTTTTCAACTGTATAAGTACCATACAATTTAGCCCAAAGAGGATTTTGAGGTATGGGAAAGAGGGCCAGAACCTTATCACCATGCTAAAAACTCATTTCCTGTGTAATTTTGGCATACGTTAATTTCATTTATGAAAGTTTTTGACAACTTATATTTGAAATCAGAGACATAGTCAAGAAGATTAATTTGAAAGAAGTTTTTCTGTCAATAACTTCAATGGTCCACAGACGGTAAGTCCAAAGACCAGTTCAAAAGGACTAAAACCCAATGATTCCTGAACTGATTCCCTAAAAGCAAACAACAGCAAATGAACAACTTCATCCCAATCCTTTCCTGTATTAAAGCAATATGACAGATTCATATTATTCAAAGTTTGATGAAATCTTTCCAAAGCAATTTGACATTCAGGGTGATAGGCAGATGATTTAAACTGTTGGATGCCTAATTCATGCATAACTTGCTGGAAAATTCCAGATATAAAATTTGACCATTGATCAGACTGGACAGAGTCGGGAAGGCCAACAAGTGTAAAAACTTTACCAAACGTACTCATTATGGTCAACAAGTATTGGTTGCCTGAGTTGGTCTTAGGTAAGGGACCGACACAGTCTACCATTATTATGCTAAATGGTTCGTCAAATGCAGGAATAGGTTGCAGATGAGCCTTATGTATCTTCTGATTGGGTTTTCCTATCATTTGACAAGTGTGACCAGATCTACAGTATTTAGAAACATCACTTTTAAGTTTCGGCCAATACAAATGATTCAAGATCTTGTGATAAGCCTTAGTGACTCCTAAATGACCAGTCAAGGACGTTTCATGGTTTAGCCTAAGAATGTCTTATTGCTATGACCTCGGAACGACAATGTGATAGATCACATACCACTTGTAACCAGCGGGTACCTTAGATATTCGCCAGTTTCTCACAATAACTCTATGTTTCACTAAGTAACAATCTGGGACTTGCGACAATCTGGGACTTGCGTGTCTTCAATTTCACTAATAGCTCTCTGAACCAAACAGGAGATCTCACGGTCTTGTTCCTGTTCAACAACAAATGATTTGTCTTTTGTCACCCGTAATAGAATAGAGAGAATGAGTAATAAAAAGAGGATTACTGTGAACAATACCTATTGATTGATCAATACCAGGAGAAAAGGTGACCTCATAAAAAACTGACGAATAATTGTGTCAGCTAAAGAAATAATTTACGGATCAACATCATTGTCAAGAGCTCTTTTTTTCATAGTTTTGGTGACTGTGCAAGCAGGATACAAATCAGGGATTTCAATCTCAACTGGATCAACATTTGGAAAAACAAGACCTGTCAGTTACAAGTGGATCAACCACGACTTTATCTCTAGCTAGATCATTACCTAGTAAAAATGAATACCTTCTATAGTAAAGAAGTCACTGCACCAACAGTAACGGGTCTGGAAACTAAGTCTGATGCCAAATTTACACAATGGAGAGGAACATTAACAAAGCCGCACTCTACTCCCTGAATAAGAACACTTTCACTAGAAAAAGACTTCTCAGACAAAGGCAAAGTACATGATAAAAAAAACACTGAAAAGCTCCTGTGCTCCTAACACTTTAGTAGGGACTGGTTTGGCAGAATCACCAATAAGTGATATAGAACCTTCTGACACGAATGGTTGGGATTTGTTTGACCCAACAAATGTATTGCTTTAAATACAAGACAGTGACGTTTACCTCTTTGAAATAAGAACATTTGGAATAGGTCTGTTTTTGTTGTTGTTGTTGTTGTTGTTGTTGCTTACTTTTCAACTTGAAGCAATCCGAAATGAGGTTCCCTCTCTTTTTGCAGTAAGTTCACGTATAAAGAGATAAGGATTTCTGATCAGTCTTATTGGATGTTTGATTTCTAAATGTTGTACTGGATTGAAATTTGGAAGTACTCATATGAGACTGAGATGATTTTGTTTTTACCAAAACCCTGCTGAGAGGTAAACTTACTGACAAATGAAACTTTGTGAGTAAAGGAATAATCATCAGCCATGCGAACAGCATTTTCCAAAGCTTCTACTTTTTGCTCGTCAACATAGGTCTTGACATCACTATGGATGCACTGCTTGAACTATTCAATTAGTACGAGCTGTCTAAGGTTATTGCAACTTTTATCAACCTTCTTGGCTGAGCAACACTGTAACACTATATTCTTTATCTCTTCCTTAGTTAAAGATACTTTCGCTTCAGAAAGATTATAATGTCTGGCAAGCTCAAGCAACTCATCCTTTTTCATAGACTCCAACCCTACCTGGGTAGGATTTGAATCTATGACAATTCTAAAACAAAGACAATTTAAATTTTAAAGGCAATTTGTAATATCTCTGAAATGTTTTAGGAAATTCAGACCCCGGACGAGCCCCAATTTCTGTTACGACTCTAGGTCTTACAAAATATGTATAAGAAAGAAAGTTAAACTAACAATGTAAGTAATATCAACAAGCAATTTATTTCCCTACCATACACAGTGAATTCAAGAGATACTTACGATATTGTGAATCAAATTCCAAAGAATCCTAAATATCCTAATTCACAATGTCATATAAAGGACGAGTTGCTTGAGCATGCCAGACATTATGATCTTTCTGAAGGGAAAGCATCTTGAGCAAAGCAAGAGATAAGAAATATTTTGATACAGTGTTTGGGGGCAAAGAAATGTTGGATAATATTGATTTGGGTTGGATTGCGAAGTCTGTGTCTAATCAGGGTGACAAAAGGCAATCACTCGTTGTCGAACAGGAACAAGATCCTAAGATCACCTGTTTGTTTCAGAGGGCTATTAGTGAAACTGAAGACACGCAAGTCCCAGATTGTTACTTTATGAAAAATGGGGGTCCTAATGCTATAATATAGACCACCTGAGGTACCCGCTGGAGACGAGTAGTATGTGAGCTATCAAATTGTCATTCCGAGGTCATATCGACTGGAACTTCTTAGTCTAGCCCATGAAACTCCCCTGGCTGGTCATTTAGGAGTCAATAAGACTTATCACAAGATCTTGAATCATTTTAACTGGCCGAAACTTAAAAGTGATGTTTCTAAACACTGTAGATCTTGTCATACTTGTCAAATGATACGAAAACCCAAACAGAAGATACCTACGGCTCACTAAGACTAAGTCAGGCAACCAATACTTGTTGACCATAATGTGTGCGTCCACAAGATTTCCAGAGGCAATTCATTTGAGAAATATAAAACTAAAACCATTGTAAAAGCTTTGGTAAAGGTTTTACACTTGTTGGCCTTCCCAAATCTGTCCAGTCTAATCAATGGTCAAATTTTATGTCTCGAATTTTCCAACACGTCATGCATGAAATAGGGTGTCCAACAATTTACATATTCTGCCTATCACCCTGAAGGTCAAGGAGCAGTGGAAAGATTTCATCAAACTTTGAAGAATATGAATCGGTCATATTGCTTTAATACAGGAAAGGATTGGGATGAAGGTGTTCATTTGGCCAAAGGATATTTTCCCCCACTTCTTCAATACGGAAGCCAATCAACACGTCGTGCTGCCGCATTTGACGGACGTTCACTATTACGACCCCGACGGATTGCGCACCGAACACCGAGAAGCCTTTCACGCTTGGTACCACGCTCACGCTCATGTGTACCGAGGAGTGGCTCGACAACGAGGACATGGTTTAGGAGATATGTTAAAATCTGCTTTTCGGACAGTAGCCCCCATCTTGAAACCCATGGTGACTCGAGGATTGCATGCCTTAAAAGATGCCGCTTTGACGCAAGGAAAAGAATTTCTTCAAAACGTCCTCATCGACAAACAAAATCCAAAAGAAGCCTTTATGAGAGCAGGAAAAAATGTGTTGCTGCAAACTGGAAAAGTTCTTTTGAGTCACCGAGAGACCCCTATAAATTTGCTTCACACTTCTGGCCCAGGCATTACTTCTTCCTCAACGCCACAGCAATGACAAGGTAGAAAGAGATGTCGCCACCCCTTCAGAGCTCATAAACGGCACGGGGTTCAGAAAAAGAATAAGAAAAGAAGAACGGTCAGAAAATTAGACGTGTTTGATTACTAACTATTGAAAATGATGCACCGAGATTCTTGCGAATGTACCAAGTCAGAACTGGATCTGTTTGACATGCTCCCGACCATGATGACCATGCAAGAATCCCAATGAGTAGAATTTAATCAGCCCCTATCGAATTTGAAATCAAAGGACAAACCGAAGATTACATCGATCAGAATAGCAGCCACTTGTATCTGAAACTCAAAGTGATCCAAACGGAAAACAGCAATCATGAGGCCGAGGCCAGAGTAGCTCCCGTCAATGATTTCATGCATTCCTTGTTCAGCGAAGTGGATTTGTATTTGAATAACAAACTGGTCAGCAGCAGCATGGATACTTACATTTACCGTGCTTACTTGGAAAATCTCTTGACGTACGGAAAATAAACCAGGAACACTCATCTGGATGCTTCCGTGGTGTGGAAACCTGACACCTTGGATGCTACCGAGTTGACAGAAGCTGACAATCCACACAAGGGGGCACTTTAGAACTGATGGATCGTTTGCATTTGGACATATGAATGCAAGACAAGTATTTGCTGAAAGGAGTGGATGTACGCCTGATACTGAATCGCAGTAGTACCGTCTTCCATTTGATGGCCAATGCCAATGAGTACAAAACCATCATCGAAGAAGCCAGACTTTACTTGCGCCGTATCGAAGTCTTACCTAAAGTGGTCAACGACATCAGTCAAACGTTGAGCAGAACGACTGCCAAGTATCCTGTGCGACGAGTGGAAGTGAAAACGTTTACCATTGCCTCTGGACTCCGATCCAAAGTCGACGATCACGTCTTCCAAGGACAGATCCCCAAACGTTTGCTAATCGGCATCGTGAGTAATGCAGCCCTCAACAGAGCCATCGATCAAAATCCGTTTGAGTTTCAACACTTCAACGTATCCAATATAGTTGTCACTCGAGATGGTCAGACGTTGTGTACCAGACCTTTTGAACCTAACTTTGCCCAGAAAAATTACTTGAGATTTTACTTGACTCTGTTTGAAGCCACAGGACAGTTAGGCAACAACAGCAGCCACGGCATATCGTACGAGGATTATGCAGGAGGATATGCTTTGTAGGGACTTGATTTCACTCCCGACTAAGGCAGCGACGAAGGACATTTCCACCCTATAAAATCAGGCCAACTTCGTGTGGAACTTCAGTTTCCTACAGCTCTAGCCAACACCGTGAACGTCATCTTGTATGCAGAATTTGACAATACTCTGGAACTAAACAGTTTGAGAGAAGTGATTCTAGACTATTAGAAAAAAAAGATGCAACACGAAGAACTCATGGAGATTGAAGATGAGGGATCTTGTGAACCTCAGCAGTCACAATCAACCAGTGATGACGATGTTTTTCATCCAGAAGCAAAAGAAGAAGAGAAAAGTAGTGTTCCCAAGTTTACTGGATTTATGGCCTGTAGATGGCCAGAACAAGAACAACATTTAGTCTCCTGTTTCGCTACGGAATTGGCTGAAAGAATTACAACCCTGACCCGAGATCATTGTTATGGATGTCAAATCGATCATCCGAGTCAGAAACACAATGACAAATGTATGATGATGACTGCAGAAGAAAAATTTGATGAATATTTGGAGGAAGCATGGTCTCTGATCTCACAAGAAAAGGTGTCGAGAAAGTGGTATAAAGACTTGCAGGATCGTTCCTCACCTCCACTCACTTCACTTGTTTGTGTATGTGTTCTTTTAAAAAATACAAAATATTTTTTTTATAAAAAGTGTTTCTTTAAGGTCCGCACACTTGATGTGTTTTATGTGTGATAGGATTTTGTATATTTTTTGGGAGGGATGTTTTCCTTCACGTCCGTGCTTTAAGCATATAAAGCGACGCATTCCCCAGTTGCTGCATTCATCGTAAACTTGACTAATAATGTCTACCGTAGAGAATCTGCAGGAAGCCTGGGATGTGATGGTGGAGGTGGAGTCACTGCTAGAAAGGATAGAGAGGTATTGGCGATATCCAGCTACTCTACCCTATGTGACAAGGCAAGTGGCAGCAGTAAAGAAAGCCAGGAACCTTGTGTATGAAGTGATGGAGGAAGAAGCCATAAAGATGAAGACCTCCTCTACAATTTCACCCTGTAGAGTGGGGTTGTTAAAGAAAGCACTGGATTTGCTGGAAGGGGTGGAGTACTTCCTAGGAAAGGTGAAGGAAGACTTGTGGCTGTATCCACCCCCACCCCCAGAAGCGTCAGGAGGGAAGCGGCCACCCTTCTAACAGCCAAGAGACTTGTGAGCGAAGTCATGACAAAAGAAGTGGCCAACATCAAGAAGGTTTGGGCAAAGGAAATAATGGAGAAGGAGAAGAAGAAGAAACAACAATACTTCAATCGCTTGAATGAGAACTGGATCAAGGTCCAGGAGAAATTCAGGCGATTGGGTCATCCTGACTTGATCCCTGATCCACCCCAGAAGAAGAAGTTTCACATCCTAGGCTTCCTGAAAACATGTTGGAGGAAGAAGTCAAACCCCAACGGCCCTTTTCAGGGCCACCCACATCTCTAGAAAAGATTACTCTACGATTGCCTTAAAAACATATTGGTATGTTTGTATGTTTTGTGCTTGTTTGTTTTGTTTGGTGTATCTGTCACTTCTATCCCTCTAAAAATACTTATGTCCCCATCCACACATCTGTCCCTATAAACACTTCTGACCCTATAAAATACTTCTGACCCTATAAACACTTTTGACCCCAAAGTGCCTCCTCCATGTTCATTTCTCGTATGACCCCCATGTGCCTCCCCATGTTCATTTTCCCATTGAAGCTATAGTGCCTCCCTCCATGTTAATTTCCCCTTGACGCTATAGTGTCTCCTTTGACGCTATAATAGCTCACTATACTACTAATGATATCGGTTATGCGCCTCAGGAACTCAGAAACGACAACAAACTTGTTTATGTAGCCACCGAAGGAATTATCACAGACATCCACAATGCTAATTACAACAACACAATTTTACCATCAACACCACCAGTACGCCAAACTGCGTCATTATCGTGTTTTTTTCGGTATAATGTGACTGTGTGTTTGGATCCGAAAATAGCCTTGCGAACATTTCTGCAAAACCCACGCATGTGACTGAGAGGAATCACACATGACAACGACAATGCGCCTCCGTGAAGTTGCCGCCGACGCTGTTGAAATCCTAGGTTTAAACTCACGTTGGTCCCTGTAATTACGACTTCGACATCCGCATCATCAGCAGCGGGGATTACATTTATAGGTCGCCTACGTATATACTGGATATGATCTGCGTTATTGGAATTATCCTTATGAAACACCATGGACCGGCCAGCAGATTTTGCATAATGTCAAGTCCGAGCATATTTGTGGCAATGTCAACGTTGCTCAAACATCCTTCAATTTCCTTTCCATCGATGACATAATTTGCGTCGCTAAACAACGCCACGATACCGTTGTTAACAAACCCAACCTTGGCACCGTCGGGGTAATTTGCATCGTCGTGTTGTAAAAGTTATCCCTCGATTCCCCAAAAGGCTTCAGACGGAAGAAAATACCGAGACGTATCATGTACTTGTAAATCTATTCGACATTTTTTATAAGGATCTTTTACCAGGTATGTATAATACTGAAAATCTTTATCACTTCGATTTATTGTCCGAGGCATATCCATGTCAAACGCGGGATTGAATACTTCTTTAAATAATGCCATCGTTTTCATGTATACATCATCGGGTTTGTCTAAGTTCTTTTGCGACGGTGTAGTCGCTCGAGTCCCGTCCACAACCGTAATCCGCTTTTCGTTGCCACATTTGCAATCGCTGGATTAGTTAGACGTTCTTGAACAGCTTCATTGATAACTTTGCTAACCGCGGCTGGCATTGTTGTTTTCATTGTTTTTGTCGACGAAAGTGTAATTGATTTGGTACTACCTGCGGTGCTCGCGTTACTAATCGTCGTAGTCGATCTTGAAGCGATTAAAACACCCGCGATCCCAGCTTTTTCAACCGATCTTCAGCAACGTTTATGATTTTTATCAACGACTCGCATTGCAACTTGTTTAACAATCGGTGCAGCGCGCGAAAACAACGTCGCTAGCACTTTGGGAGCGCCTGTGAACAATCCCCACACAACATCACCAAGACAATTTCCATAATATATCGCGTAAACGGGTTTTCTTGCATTAATAACACGCACGTACGAATGTCATTATATTAAATGTAACGTCGATCTCTAATTTACAGTTGTATCGCAGGTCCAACATGTGCCCGTCCTGGTCCACAAGGGTAAAACGCATATGTGTCAACCGAAGATAATAACATGAAAGATACACCGGTGACGCGGGAATAACCGATATTAAATCACCTGGTTCCGCAGTTGGGGAAAAACCAAACAGTATATAACCCTGAACAGCTATGCCTCCCGCAGAAAACTTGGACATATACAGACAGTCTGTGGTCGATTTACTCTTTCATGCACGTATAACTCAGGCTCCCGCGGGCGATGATGCCGTCGTTCCACCCATCTCTGGTGGTTATAGATGCATTACTATAATTCTTTCTGTTTAGGTAGGTTCTCCTCCGCTGGGGAAAAATATTGTTCTTCTTCGGGAAACAAAGCCTCGGGTAGTTTTACCCAGCGTGGTGGGTAATATTCACGATAAGCCGGCCAGTCTTGCTCGACCGCATTTTTTTACCATGTTTTCTATGTCTTTTAACACGTTTTATAAAGTCTGACCACCCAGGCTTATCTCTGTTTATTTTATTACTGTCCACCCAGTCCCTAAATACCCATTAAGGCCATTAATTACGGATGTAACTCGGGCGCGTGTCACTCGTATGTAGGCTTTACCGCGGAAAAATCTAAAGCATCCTTGAAGATCTCATGGCGTGCCCACTCATTAAATTTATTAACTTTTGTTGGCAAGTCTGACTTGTATTCGGGTGGTGGATCGTATTGTAGAAAACTCACAGTTGCCTCTTCATTACCTTCGATGCATTTTTAAAAATTTTCGCTACGATTTCATCTAATCCTTCTTGGATTTTCTCTGGTAAGAGTTGCATAGCCTCCGCGGTTTGTTTAGTGCGTTTGAATATCTTACGAATTTGACCCGGTTTTTATTTTGTTCCCATCATTTCTGTAAAACGTTCCGTGCTTTCACGTGTGGGTTTAATCAGCGGTGCAAATGTTTGTTCAAAGTCCACTGTGAGATCTTCCCGAGCAGTTTTTCTCAACTGTAACATATCTTTGACACGTTTGCGTTCATCCATGTACTCGCGTAGTAATTCCAGATGATCACATGAGGCTTTGCGACGTTGGTCTGCAGCTTCTGATATGGCATCGCTGGCGTATTTTGTCATTTGATATATTCGGTATAATTGTTAAATTGGTTTATCCAAACTGGCTCGATATTTGGATCCTGCGGATAAGACGCGTTCGTGTCAACCGCGGCCTTTTCCCACGATGTAACCGTAAGTTCCAGTCAAGTCAATAGGGAGAAAACTATATGGGTCCAAGGTTGCCTCCGCAAACATATTTCGAAATTCCACCCACGAGTTTATGAATGTTTGCGAGACCCTGCGCGTCAATGCAGCGAAATGTCATCAACATGTTGCAGTTATCTCTGATCACTTTAGATACGTGTGAGTATTGTTGTGACAAATAGATCACATCTGTATTTTTTATGTCGGCCTCGGGAAAATATTTGCGATGGGTTGATTTGGTTTTCAGGCATCACGTCATCATACACGACAAGATTATTCACGCTTGAATCAAGATTGTCAATCGCAGGCGCCTCGTCGACGATATAAAAGAAATCAACCGTGGACGTGGTGGCTTTGCCACCCGACGACGACGCAAGCGCGCTCGCAGAATCCCCGAGTGCATCCTAAAACGGTTTATAATCCGCCAACGGTGCAATCACGTACAACCGACCAGAGTCAACCATCTCATAATTATATTCAACAACAGTTGAGTTTTCCCGGAACCGGCCGGACCAATGAACAACGCACATATCACCGTGCTTCGACGGTTTCGGTGTTGCCTGCGGAAAAGTCAACAATGGTGAAATCTTTGGAGTTTCTTTAGGCATCTTTGATTTTTATTTTTCGTGATGCCATGTTAAATGTCAACAGCGATGTTGTATAGTACAATCATGCCTTCATGTTGTGTCCGATGCCGAATAAAAATTCGTTCTGCGAATCCAGCTCGAGTTCAAACAAGTAATGGTCGAACTGCGATCGCGGGAACTTGTGTTCGATGTAACGCAATCAAGTTCACGTTCGTTAAAACAAAGTCAGCGGTGATGTCGCTGCCGCGTTAGCGAAACCATCCGGGAGACCAAGGAGTAAATACCCTGGTGAAAAGGATATTCCCGGATAAAATTACTGTTGGCCTGGTACACGGCTGGATTTACGACTTGATTCCGATAACCGACCAGCACCCGGGGAAGCACCGGTAAACCGCATCGATGTTACTGACACGATCTCGCTTAAAGGGCATCAAATGATATTATTCCGTGTCAACGTGCCTATGTAGATCTCATCCACGACTTGAACGCGATCAGTCCTACACTCGGAGACAAACTCGCCATAGGGATCATCACAGAGGGTATGAAAGCCAAGATTGTTTTGGGTGGCAAAGCCTCCCGTGGGCAAAGTCCACGCATTAGAGGTAAACTATATTGATATAACAAACATGATTTCCGAGCGGAATTTGGCCTAAATATATAACAGTCCACACGGGTATTGGCACAGTGAAGCTGCTGTTGAAACGTCAGCGAGCGCGGCAGCGGTTACTCATGGGGTTGCTCGAAATTGGTTAGCGAAACAAGCGCTGTGGCAAATTTACCTACCCGCGCCAAGAAAGTATTCCCGTTTTTAGTTTGATGTCCAAACACCTTCATCACATCTGACAACAATGTAACCCAACCCGCATGGGATTTTTTTCAACAGCAAATGAATCTCTGTCCGCGTATGCGAATGTAAATCCTTGTTTTGCAGATGTAGAGATAGCGCAAGCGGAAAAAAGTTTTTATCCCAAGCGAACACGACAACGGCGATACCCGGGTTAAGTTCTTCAAACGTTTTGAGTAACACTTTGGTAACCTGAATTAGACCTTCAATGTTACCAAAATCAATTTCACTCAAGTATTGCTGGTATTTCCGCAGCTGGTCTACGTGATCGATCGCGGGATGTAACGCTGACGTGATCGCCAATTTGAAACACTGATGTCCTCGTTCTTTACATTTATCACCGACCGGTGGAACATAGTCTGGCGTTGGCAAATAACTTGATCCGCGGAATGGTTCGTAAGAGGAAATATGCAGTTGAACTTCCGTACATCCGTCAAGAGTCCATCCAATCTTTTCAGTACCTGTATCGATACCTTTATTGCTATCCTAATCTTGTCTGCAATGTTTCGCGCACTCCACTTGTTTGGAGTGATTAATTCTAGACTCGGATATTTTGATAAATTCTTTATAACACTATATGCATCTATATGTGGATTGTTCGCGATTTATATATAGAAGAGTAAATACCTAATATAAAAAATATTTGCATAAACTCAGCTACTATCAGTATCGAATATATCTGGTGCAAAATCCGCTTATGCAATATACCGCAATCGATAACCCTGTAGTGGTACCGTTGATAGAAAATATATCAGCTTCGAATAATATCAGGATAACTCGGATGTAGAGAAAATATTTTCTGCTACGGAGAAAATAATATGAACAAAATCGCTTACACTGTCGGTGGCGATCAATAATTTTGTTCGTAGGAGTATTTTTAGTCTCACAGAAAATGAAACTCCACAGAGTATAGCCACAATCAATAACATAGGCCTGACTGAAAACTTCACTTGTGCGGGTGATTATATTTTGTAAACCCAACCACGCATGCACTCGCGTGTAACGACCAAGATAAATATATTAAAGTCATGGGGTATAGAAGGGCTGATGTGTACCCATCACTCGGTTCTAAAACTTCCAAAGTACCTCTACTAGTTTCCTATTTGTGGCTAATATTTTATATATAGACAGTAACGGATTCTATAATTATTATTATTATTATTGGGAACCCATATGGTTTGTCTCTTTCGTCGGGTGACTCCTGGCCTGTATTCCTTTGCACGTGGGTTACCTACTTTGCTATGTTCATTTATATTTTTCAGCAGACAATATCGAGTAAGTAAATAGAGATAAATGACTTTACATGCTAAGGAAATTGCATTCGTTCTTTGATGTTATCAATAGTTCTATATATTGTTCAAATGAATGTAAAGACTTGCATTTTGCTATTTCTTGGTGAACTTTCTGTTTTCCATATATGAAATTTTGAAAAAATAATCATTGATGAAAAGACTTGGAAATTTTTTGAAAAGTATAAGAATGATCCTGGATGGAAAAAAGTCTTGAATATTTCCTCTTTCAGACTAGAGCAGCTCTTTCTGCATTTTCCAGCATAAACCCTGAAGAGCTCAAGCTTCCCGTAACCGGGAAAAATGTCAAGGTAAGATTTTACCAGAAAAGTCAAAGCATCAGAGAAAGTTTTCATGTAACCACTTATTACTTGTTTTGATACTGGGGCCAGATCTACTCACATCTTTATGTTTTCAACAACAAAATCGAATCAATTACCACATCTTTATCACTTTTGGGCTCGGGCTGTAGGAACCTTATCAACTATCCTGATTATCTCAGAAAAGATTGAGACACGTTGCTGCCACGCTGGTTGATCATGATCCTTACCCGCTAAGTGTAGATTTTGGGTTACACTGTCACCATGCTGGTTTTCTGTGAGTCGTATTGTTTCATTATATACAGGGTCAAATTGGCACCAAACATGCTGGCAAAATGTCTTATAATATCGGTGATAATATAGGATTATATTGTCATAATGACAACCAGAATACTGAAAAAGTGACCCTATATTTAACTAAATAATCCAGGTCAAGATCACATGCCACCAAACAGGTTAATTGTAAGTCGCATCGTCTCGTAATGAAACAGGGTTAAATTGACGATGATTGGTCTCGGTGAAGATAAAACTTCCCACTGCCACCATGAAGGTTCGAGATGATCCTTTTCGTCTTGGTGAAGACATAACGTAAAATTGCTGCCATGCAGGTTGGCACTGAGCCTTATCGTCTAGGTTAAAACATAAGGTACGCTGCCGCCATCCTGCCTCCAGAGAGTGGGCAATGCCATCATACAATTAAAGAAGCAGTGGTTGAAAATATTAAGAAATATATAACTATTGACTATGTTATTTATAACCGTGGCTTACAAATAACTCATTAATGAAATCAATCAGAAGTTATGATGTCGAGCCAAGAATGCAATCTATCTTCTGACATTCAAGATCTGGGTCACTCAATATGGCGAAACCGTTGATTTGAGAAAGCGAATGAATGATCATAAAAGCCACATTCGCAGCAAAATCAACCACTACAACTCGACTGGACATTCAGTTGAGCCCCTTGAGATGCTATCCATTGAATCAAATTTGGGATGGACCGACATAGAACGCACACGTAAGGAATGATACTGGATATTACAATTGAAAACCCATGAGGATTTCGGACTAAACGAAAAAATCTAACCTTCCCGTTGCAGTCTTATTACAATTACAGCCAGTCATCAGTTCGTCACCCGAACGTAATATCTGCGATAATATTTACCCAAATAATAACATGCATTATTTTTTATTATTTTATTGTCATTATTATTATTATTATTATTATTATTATTATTATTATTATTATTATTATTATTATTATCTCGCTACACAATTCTCTTGACATCTTTCCTTTAGAACCTTCATGTATAACTCTACCGGGATATAATTTGTTTCGCAATTCCTGTAGATGGCGTTGATTTTTCGTCATGCTGTGTTTCCGTCCTTTGTAGACAACATTAAATTAGGTCAACACATATTGGTTTTTATGTGATAGACACAATAACCTGCTCAGTTATTATTATTATTGTGGCACAACTTTTTATTATGTCTATTGAAAATTACCCATAGTGATGTTAACATGTAGGAGTCTAGAATATTTCTTAGATTTTGTGTTTAGTGTCTATTTTGTATATGTAAACTTTTTTTTCCCTGACGAAGAGCTTATTTAGCTCAAAACTTTGGGAAACCGTTTTGAATCTGCGCTGTTATCAATGTTTGTGTCTATATATATATATATATATATATATATATATATATATATATATATATATATATATATATATATATCAGTTTGTGTGTGTGTGTGTCAAAACAAAACAACACTACAGAGTATATAAAGTTAGGTAAAGAGCATTTTATTTAATTTAAGACTCTTGATGCCAAGACTAAATTTCAAGGTGCCATCGGGGAGTTTCAAAGAAATATGGGAACGGAAACAGTCAAGTTTATGCCGAAGGTAAGCTTAAACAAGAAATTCTTTACTGAATGCCGGGTCTGTAATAATAATAATAATAATACCGATTATTCTTCTTCTTCTTCTTCTTCTTCTTCTTCTTATTATTATTATTATTATTATTATTATTATTATTATTATTATTATTATTGTATTTTAGCAGATAATTTCGCAGAAGGTCCTACGTAATAGTATCCTGCTCCAAGACGCTAACATATGAACTTTGATCATCTTGGTGAAAACAAAATGGCGACTTATGTGGACAAATGCGCTCATTTGTGCTGGCTGATGAGGATACAGTTCCCGCCAATTCATCTTGAATTCAACTTTACAACGAATTTCTGTGCTAATATCTTCACACCATACCTTAACTCAGAAGAAAAGATGTTGTTTCCTGTACGGCCAGCTATGTTTTTGCACTAGGGAAATGGCGCCATTTTGCGTGATGGTGTTGTGGAGTATATGAGGAACAAATAACTCAAGCATTGATTTGAACTTTGTTTTTGCAAGTCAGGTGCCTCCCTATAGAATGCAGAATAAAGCCTTGATTAATTTATTGCAATAAGATTGTCTTTCATTCCACATAATGAAAAATCGTGTAATACACACTAAACAGTGAAAAAGATATTTCGCAATACATTGGAAGTGAAAAATCAGTACTTAATCGTCTTGTCAGCATCTGAGTATTCAATGTAATAGAACATAGAGATTTGGTTGTCAATATCAATTTGTTTGTAAATATCTAACTTAACGTGCAATAAAATAATCAATTCCAGAATGGAAAGTAATATATTTCTTATTATAACAACAGTTTATTTCAATCCTCTGTTTATTAAGGATAATCTACTCCTTATCATTGCAGTGGTTTTTATGCAAATTATATTAATTTAAGGTATAGTTATTCTATGTCGATCTTGACTGACTGCATGGATTTTAGTTCGGACTTAGCCTAGCAGTGGCTGCCTTTGTCAAATGTAGAACTGAGCTATCATATCGCGACTGTTGCACTTGCACTTTGCAATATTAATAGGATTTTCACGAACCGCGATTAATCAAAACAACTGACAAGTGACAAAAAAAAAAAAAGAAAAAAACAACAACAACAAAAATAAAAAATCGAAGATTCTTTATGAATAGTGGCTGTTGCTTTTGAACTATAGCTGAAATATAATATCTGCATCAAAGAGCAGTATAGCTTCGTAGTTTTAGCAAACTTCGAAAACATACTATAGCATACGAGTGTATTGTCCCTGCCTCTACTGTAAGATGGTAAAGTATTGCATCAGAGTGGAAGACACAATCGCTGCGGTGTATACGAATGAATACCCTAAAATAGACTTCAATTTCTAAGGAAGAAATATTATGTCTGGATACAGCTTGATGAGGTGCACAGTTACTTTGCACATTACTAGAGTCGATATGATAATAATTATTTATTAGTATTCAACTTTCTTTTGAAAATTTACCACATACTATACAAAATATGGTTTACGGTAAAATATAAAAGTTAGGAGGAATTAATTAAAAATCTAGCAATTATGAGAATTTAAATTTGTAAATGTTATATAGTGAAGCCTATATGAGCATTCTGCAAACAGTGAGCCACGTTGCCACATAGCTAGAAGCGTTTAGCACCCAGGCTCAATTACGTTTTGTTTCAAGCACAGCCTAGCTTGAAACTGGCCAGCGAGTGACATACTTTTGTTTGTTATTTGTTGTTACCTGCTGGGGATAAAGTACTTTTGATTGTAAACAATTCCATGATTCACATTTTTTTATATTTTTCAATGATGTACCGACACCCTATGCATTAAATATGGGTCGCGTCAGTGTTTATATTATGTTATTATCTTCAAGTTAGAAGCAAAAAGCCTCACTAGACTATTTCGTTATTGCTGCACAATTATGTTTTCATGCAAACGGTCACCAGTTCGTTTCATAACAGGCATGTCCTTACATATCTTGTTCGTTTTCTGGAGGACACCAAATGCAATTTAAGTTCAAGATGTAAATTCCAAAATCATTAATTCATTCGTAAATTGTACTGTCTTAACCTAATTTATATTATTGTTAGCTTCCTTTGTTCGTGTCCTCAAAAGTTGTTGCATTTTAAATTAGCCAGCAGCCATGAACAAAAAACTGTTTGCATCAACGATTATAAAGTAGCCTACGTATTGGCTTCCAAATTGTATCCCTAACAGACATAGAGAGAATTTTTCTGGTTTGATTATCAGTTTGGCACAGAAGAGAGCATCAAATGTATACGCCTTTGTTCGACGTAACAAAGGTTATATAGTGTGCATAACATAACTACATTTGGTATTCTCTCTCTCTCTCTCTCTCCCTCTCTCTCTCTCTTTGTTTTTTCTTGTTGCTGTTGCTTATTGAACTATTGCCACTTCACTTCCTTTGTTTATTATATTAAATTTCAGCAATGTTCGGCTTCTAGTTATAGTTCCTTTTACTGTAATCTATATTTCACTCTTTTGTATTTGTGAGTTTTTTGTGCTTACAACATTTTCAAAGTTCAATATTTATTGTCAACAGTCTTTCATAGTCCACTCCTTTTTAAAGAATGTTTTAAAAAATCTTAAACGAACTAGTTGTATTTGACACATAACATGTTTGATATAAGTATTCCCTTGAACCATTTGCATCATTAAGTACAAGTAAACAATATTTTGTTCCTAATTTACTGGCCAATAATAATCGTCGCAAAGGCAAGTGATGGTCATAAAAAATTTGAGACATGCAATTACTTGCATAGCTACATGTAACTGATTAAAGATTCCATTTTGTTAAAATCAACTTTAATAAGGATATAAACTGTTTTTCTAATTTACAGCAATTCAAAGTAGCCATGGCGTCTTTTTGTACTGCGACCAGAAAATAGTTTCACATTTGATTTTGTTCTTATGTATTTTTAGCTTAGTTTTGATAACAAGAAATTGGTTTATGTATATAATTTAGCTGAACCAAAGTTACCAAAAATCATCTGAGTGATGATTTAGATTTAATCACATTTCTGGCCACAAACTCCTACAGATACTGTATGAGTTATATTGTTGATGACTAAATCAAAGTACGATACTTGTTTTCTTTTTTTTTTACTAGTTGTATTGATCCAAGACTTAAAATACCAGAACTGTAATTAATTTATATAAATGTTTGTCATATTATGTTATGATATTGTCTGTCCGTCCGACTATTATCAATTTTGCAGCCGCACAGTAACTCGATTTCACTACCATCTACAGCTATCGAACAATAGCGGATGGCTTGCACTACATAAAATGAAACAAACTGTTTGTTGTTCATTTATTGCAGTGTTACATAGCTTAGTTAATCATGACCTTTAAGTGTGCTGCTTTCAACTCCATAAGATTTCAAATACTAAAGACAATCTGTACACACTTACTGATTGATTATGCAATGAATCAGAAATTAGCTTTTTCATTGCCGATGGTTTAAATACCATGCATACGTTAAGATGCTTTTCGTATAATTGTTCCCCGAAAAAAAGAAGGTTCGATCTGCGCTTATCCTCAGTTGAAAATATTCACCTCCTTCGGAAACGTTTCTAGGTGGATTTTTGCACCTATCGTGCGTATATGGTACAGTTTCAAAACTGTCTCTACTTGTTAAATTCTATGAAATGCATTATGATGCAGATTCAACACTTTAATTTAGCTTGCGAACAAATTTTAACTCGCTTCTTTTAAAACATTTGTTTCAGTTTCGGTCGTTTCATTTTGAGAATCAAAAGTTCGTCAATATTCAGCAATACTAATAATGGAGTGTTTCCACAATATACAATATATGGAATGATGGACAGGTGGACTATCAATTGAAAACCGCCAATTCACACAATTCCCAAGTACAGCTAGACGGACTGACGGACAGGCGAACTGTATATAGGAAACATTATAGCATAAGAAGAAATAACAGGGAAATAGTCTACACAATGTTTATTAAACATCTATTATATGTTTTTTATTAAATGATACATATGTATATAACTTTGGCATTCCTTGGGCTTCACCCTCCGCCGCATGAGGTCATCTGAAGTAAGATGGTAGGAAAGCATGCAGTATCTATGAGGCGGAATCGCCAGTATGACTGAATGAAAGAACGACAGAATTGTCAAGGCAGAACTGCCGATAGTTTGAGGCGGAGTCGCCATAACTTGCTATGATGAAGTTTCTAGGAAATTAATCTGTTAAGTTGACTGGATGGGGGCAGAATGCCCAAACGATGCTGCATGCTGGGAAGGGAACAACTTGAGTCTTATGCAGATGAGAGCCCAAAGGAACGGACTTGTATGGGAGGATGAATACCCTCAGTTCTGTTAATATAAACGCAACAAATGGCACACAATATAAGCCATATAGGAAACAGACCACGAACGATGAAGACAGTAAATGAGCTAGATGAACTAGATCTGCATATACATTAAGAAGTAACTAGATTGTTTTGAGTACTCTATGAAATTACGGAATACAATACAACAATACGGTATTAAACTAAAGTACCACATTATTCTATATACATGTATAATTGTGAATCAAAAAAGAAATTAATAGCACGGTACGACATGTACTTTAACATCAATCAAAGTGCCTAGGAAAAAGAAAACAAATATTGACGTTCTGAACTGCATATGATGTCCACATTGTGTTCACTGTTCAATGTCTATGCCTAAAATGCAGTATTGTTTGTGGGTGTCAACAAGACTCCAATTACCTCTGTATAGTTATAGAGCAGTTACAAAGCAACGATGTAACGAAACTACTTTTTACGAATGTCACAAAGTGCAACTAAGTTACCACAAATAAAGTTGTCTGATCTGTAAGAAACGTCCTACGGTGCATAGAGTAATCAGATGTATTGAACTAGATGACTATTTCTTTTGAACTACTAACTCAGATTTCATCATATTTTGAGACAATACTCCCTATATTATTTCTACAAGATTTGTAACATTTGCAGATTTCATAGAATATTTTTTTGTTTCCATAGCAACCAGTCAAAAATGTATTTGTTTACAATTATTCAGGTTGGGATTAAAATTAGCAAAAATGTTCCTGTGAAAATTTTCTTTCACAGTTTTATATTTGGTAGCAACCGTGCGACTTTCATAGCAAGCTGTTTTGGAGAATGTATTTTGGGCATCTCTTCAGCAGCTACTGAGCCAATGTTTAATTAAACCGTGTGGACATTTTTCTTAGAATACGTTTTTCGAATGTTTAATGTTAATCGCTTTCTAAACAACTTGTTTGTTTTCATTTGGTGTAGTTTGTATTTTTTAAATCTATTCCAAATATTCTTCCCCAACTTTGATCAAACATGTAAAAATATTCCTTATGACACGTGCAATAAATATTACAGTCTGGTGCTTTTCCTAGCACCTTTTTTTTTCAATAACAAGCTTGTATAAAATGTAATTATGATATATCCATAACTACTAACTAGAACAAGTATGATCACATTTTGTAAAGATGCTCCATAGAACACATTCTACCAAAATAGAATCTTAGTAGTTTTTCTAGGACCAGAGTGTTTGCATAGCAGACAGGTTAAAAATGTTATGAGAAAATTGTACGTGTGTTGCTCAGCCTGTCAAGCTTTTAGTTGCTGTAGGATGCAGGTGATAGATGCAAATGTGACATCTCCTGTAATAAATCTTTTCGAAACGTTACTAAACATTTGCAACAATATTTCATGAGACATATCTAGCATGGTTGAGGCTGTAGATATATCCCTAGAAATATATTGGCTTCCATGATAAGAATTCAATTCATTAAAGCTGGTCAATTCGTGTTATGATGGGTTCGTAAACTAACGGCAGTACCTATTAGTTTAAAAAAGTCTCTCAAGCCTCAAAAGATAGTTTACACAAACTTACTTGTTTTACTATAATATGCTACTAACTAAGATTCATTGAGTTGAAAAGCTTTATAAGTTTAGGACTGAAAATGTTGAATATATCTTATAAAATGTATTTTGGTAAAGTCATCTAGCAAGCGTAAACTTTAGGCAACTGTTACATAATTTTTGGAATGAATCTCTGGAAATGCGCCTACATACAAACTTTGATGAGTCTTGGAGAACTAACTTTCTGTTAAAAGTGGTCTGTAAATTCAACCTAGTGACAAAGTCACTAATCTAATGACAATAGGTCACAGTGACTTATTTTCTGAACGGACGCGGATAGCTTGTAAAGATCTATACAAGTCTTAAATTTGATGAGTGCGTGGTTTAACAATTAAATATATGGAGCGAAATGAATTTTTCATGACAAAGCTAACCAAAGTGACCTACTTTTGAAGTCATTTCGAGGAGTGGATATACACATTTCCATGAGTGTAGATGCTTTAGTACCAGGGTGTAAAAGATGGCATGAGTAGTGTTCTTGGAGATGCCTTCAAGTGCACAATAATAACAACCTTTGATGAGGTATATAGTCTGCCATAGATATTGGCTTAGGTAGTACATCTTAGATTTGTCGTTTAGAAAAGGTGTAGCTCATTTTTTACCAGCATAGCTCATGTTCAGAATTAAATTTATCATAATTTTTTTCCGTCTTCCCAAATTCGTACCAAGGCATCATTTTCAAGTGGATGCTTAGCTTTACGCTTGCTTCCCAGATGGCATTTAACAAAATCATATGTGCAAAAGATTTGTACACAGTCGGACCAGACGTATCAAGAACAAGATAAATAGAGTCTAGTTATACAATATTAAATAGCAATCTTCAGTGTATTGCACACATTTTGTACTATTCATACCTTGGAAGAATTATCTGTGATTCCAAGCCAATATACATGTGTTTACCGTTGCATGTAAATAAATACGCCCACAAGAAAAGCAAAACAGAAACATTATTGATATTTGCAATTTTATTATTGAGACTCCTGACAATTTATTCTGCATTCGTCTTCTTCAGGATCAGGTGTATAAAAATTAAACTGAAATGAATGAATACATGAATGAATGAATCAACCATTCAACGAAGAAATCGATTAATCAATCAAATAATCAAATCAATCAATCAAAAAATGGGAAAGTTAAGGTGGTGTCAGTGTGTTACTAGTAGTATTAAACTTATGTTATGATTTTGTTATATATATCTATCTATCTATCTATCTATCTATCTATCTATCTATCTATCTATCTATCTATCTATCTATCTATCTATCTATCTATCTATCTATTAAGGAAAGAAAATAGTTTTCAGTGAAATAAAAATTCGTAAAAAAAAATACATATTTCTTTGCATTATACGTAGATGCTCATCATGCTATACACATTCTTTGCTTGCTACGTTTATTGTCACGACTCTTAAATGCAACAAGAAGCAAACATAGACCATGTAACCATGTAACCATATCCCATGTAAACAGTACTGAACAAAACTTTAAGTTGATGCTTGTTGGTTTCAACAGCATGCTTAACACATTATTGACTATATCACGCCGAGGAAATAGGAACTAAGTGCCCTCCCAAAAGACACACTGAGGTAGATGCAACCCTTTGATTACAAATGCGACGCTCTACCAACTGAGCTACTGCAGCTTGGAATTCAATAACTGTCGCTCTAAATAGAAACCTTAATGGACTCATGCATTAAATATCCTTTTCTATGGTCATATTATATATTACCCTTGGTTGCTGAGAGAAGTCTTCAGATATCAGAAATATATCAGTTTCACCTCATAGTCGTTAAGCTATATTAGTTCACTTAATTCTACACGTGTCTTATATCTACGAAGAATTGTGTTGCGCCTACTTTTCTTTTGGTAGGAGGGAGTTCATTTTTGCTACTTTGATAAATATGATCTGATCAATTATTATTAATGTAATTATTAATATTGTTATTATTGAAGATATTACCAATAATATCGCTTCGGATAACGTACTTATATAGCATATTATATTTCAAGATAATATCAACACTGGATGGCGCATTGACCATGATCTATGACAGAGAAGCAAAATCAAAGAAATTTAAAGATAATGTGGCTCTAAATTAGTGTTTGAATCCGGCAATGTTTCTTAAGGATTTCCTTGGAGTAACTAGACTAACTCTATTTAATCCTTTATTATGACTCTGAGTAAAGAATTGCTGCTTAGAGAACTTGTGGAAGACTGGATCTATATAATTAATTCCCCTCCGCCATGCATGTACCGATTTAAGGTTTTATTGTTTTCTTTTTAGCATAAATATATTACAATCTCTTAAAATGAGCACAAAATTACGATGCATGAACTTTGATCGAAGTGTTTTTCCTATAGAGAATACTCATACAGAATGGTAGAAAAGAGAAATATTCTGATCAATATTTTAGAAAAATATAAAATATGGAAAGAAAACAATAAAATAGACAGAACTATTTTAGTTGAAATGGGAACATAATGATTTAAATTTTAGTTCTATACATTTACTTAATCTAAAAGGTACGTAAATAATCGTGCTATTTACCAACTCACTAAATTTTTATGTATTAACACTTTTGAGATACATTTCAGGTATATATTGATTTCTTGTTTGAGAAAAACATTGCCATTAAAATAGATAGTTTTCTTTTAGATATCTCCAAATTTTGTTACCTTCCATTTCAATGGGGAATCTATGATTCTTAGTACTAATCTTTATTAAAATTATTCTATTCATTTCTGGCATGCATGTTAAAAAATGTTCAAAATAAAAAAAAATAAAAAATTAAGATGAGATAACTTATACTAGCATGCCAAGTTTGTTCAGCTGAAGGGGGAATGACTAAGACGTACATGTTCAATAGCGGAATTATCACTAGAACCCCAGATGTCTCATCCTTCTAGCAATATCGGCAAAACAGTATTATCAAAAAGTTACAAATGCAAATGTGATAAAGAGAAATTTATATTATTTTGTATTGGACAAACAATGCTTGTTTAACCTTGTATAGTGATTCTCTGGTTTGCCAAATAAAATGAGCAGTCTTTTTAAAATCAATTCTAAATACAAATACTGGTTAATTATTTCCAGTGATGTGTTACCTAACACAAAATAGAAACGGTTAGATTGCCTAGAAGCAGATATCCTATTTTCTGGTTTTTCAACATTGACTTTTAAGCTCCATTCTCAACAGTATACATAGAATTCGTTCAAAATTCTCTGGAGATCGTGTGCATTGTCTACAAGAATAACTGTATCGTCAGCATAAATATAACATTTAACATAACACCCGTAATTTAACCATCTTTCCATTATCTCAAAGGAAGTTAGAGAAAGTGCAAACATTTCATTATAACCAATTCCAGGGGATGAAAAGTGGGACCTGTTTGATTTGACAAATACATTACAACTTTTAAGCATAAATTATCAAACTTCTACATTGTTGCTTCACTCTGTTTGTACTATATATACCAAGCTGGAGCATGTACATACAACATATGTTTTGTTTATTAAGTCCAGATCAAAACTTTTACTAAAGTATTATTTACTTTTTAAAAAAATTATTCCGATATGACCTTGTGCATTTTTCGTTTTGTCATTTTTATTTTACCACTAGTAACAATTAAGAATTGTATGTGAATTATCCGCCCCCTTTAAATAAAGTCGCTATTATTATTATTATTATTATTATTATTATTATTATTATTGATATTATTATTATAAGCAATCGGTTATATTTTGAACATACATATTTAGAAGGCCGAATACTCACTAGCAAGGCATCTCATCGGTTGCTCTTATGCACAGTTTGATTTCGCTTTTCCATGTAGCATCAGCTTTAGCTGTAAAGTGCCCCATTCCATATTAGAAAAGAACATAATAACCTTTTGAAATATATCAAACTCAGGCCACAGATTTATGGCAAATGAAGAAAGCACATTCAAAACCCATGTATATACGACTTAACCATAATCTTATACAGTTACAAGAATTGACATGAATCAAATTACAACAATTATAAAAAATAGATTACCGAATAAATAAATAGATAAATAGTAAATTGGAAGACAAAAGGATTCATAAATGACACATTCTTCATCTTCAAAACAATATCGCTTTTGATCTAACTGAACTATCAATACGTGCCTTAATCCATGAAATAGATAATTTATTTCGTGAATCTAATACACATATGATCATATAAACCTATAAGCAGCATCAAATTCGTTCATTTTAATATCGATAAAGATACTCAGATTTGTAATATTGATATTACGGCTTGATATTTCAAGACATTCGGGTATGTGTTGTTGTATTCGTAACAAGACAATGTATATCTTGCCTTTAAAAAATCACATTCGAAAGATAATGAAAAATCGGCGACAAGACACTCCGTCAGCTTTGAGTAACTTCACACATTAATTGGATTACTTTAAGAAAGCAATGCATGAACAATATCTGATAGCTCCTGAATTTACATTTACCAAGTAAATAATGGCAATGAACATTACTAATAATTAATATTTTAAAGAATACTTCAAATCATGTGAATTCAACAAGGAGCGAGGCAAGAAAGAATCATGGAGATACAAGCAAAAAAGCTATACATTTAGCAAATCTAAGCATAGCAAAAGAAAGAACGAAAACAAAAGCAACATTTTTTTGATTATGGAACACAAAATGCAGAAGCACTTACCCGATAGCAGGTATTGGGATTCAGCCATTAAGTTCATGGTACATGCGGAACTTTGAGGGATTTGAAAAAATATGTCCATGCCAGCAGTCAGGTCCAAGCTAGACTGAAAACAAAACCTCTGTTAGTGAAAGGCAGGTGGGTGGATAGATTGTATCATGTAGTACGAGCAAATTATTTCCCTTCTAGTGCATTCGATTGAATTACAAATAATCTTATACTAATCGTTGTTCAAAACGGTTTTAGGTGGAGTTTAAGACAAAATAAAATTTCCTCTCTATATATTTGCTGCATTGAAATATAATGAACGATACAAGGTATCGTATGTCACAGAGTATTTGTTTCCACCTCTAGTGCACTAGCTTGTATTAAAATCTAATAGGTAACTAAATGACAGAATAAATTCAGTGGATATCTTAGCTCATATTGGTTAAAAAGTAACTTCTGTCATAATGGCAAGATTTCATCACACCACCTTACGAGTAAAACTCGGTAATTCGTTTCCTGCACAACGAGGTTTCGCCTCTCGCACCCTCATATTTCTCAGCCCTTATAAAATAAATGTATTTTTTTTCTTCAACCAGACCCCTCCACTGACATAATTCTACTTCTGTGCCCTTATTCCATAAATCTATTCCCCAACACACTAGACGTACTTCTAGCACCCTCTTATCTCTCTGCGACTTAACCCTAGAAATTCTGTCCATATCGCACCAGGCCCTCCAATCACACAGTCATGCATTCCCTTTATCACAAGAATTCATTACCTAGCACACCAGGCCCAACCGCTAACATCCTAACATCCTCCTATCTCTTCACCCTTATCTCAGAAATGTATTCTCTAATATCCCAGGTCACACCACTTACACACTCCTATTACTATCCGCCGTAATCCTAGAAATTCGTTCCATATCCCACCACTCCTATCGACTCGCACCCTCCTATTTATTCGCCCGTATCCCTTATATTCATTTGCTAGAACATCAGGTCCCACCACTTACACTCCCCAATCTCCCCGTTCTTTTTCAGTAATTGTTCACTACCAGACCTATCCCAAACGCTTACACTCACGGATCCGTACTATACGTCGAGGACAAAAAAATTCAAACTCATGTTATGGTATCGAAATAATCCGCTATAGTTGCCATATATACTACGCCACTGACTTAAACACTTTGAGAAATGTGTGCAATAGTAAAGTATTAATCTCTGGACACGTATTCATTCTTCACGTGTATTTTATCTGTATATGTCTTTATCCACAAGTACAAACTGTCCTTCTACACTATCCCTCAAACGTCCAAGCGCCAGTACAATACACATGGGATGGTAAATACATATTTCTATTTAGGGTTGCAAACAACATTGCTAATTGGGCTGATGTGTACGCAGAGCAATAAGATGGAACAATGCATAGAATAAAGTCTGACTCTAGCTGCCATCCATAACTTCCATTATCTTATCAATTTTTTTCTGAAATATTTTAGTGAGACATAAGTTATTTAATTCGTTTTATCCTGGAATTCATAATATATTTTCTCCATTTATTTTATGCCCATAGCAATTCTAACAGAAATCATGCATATATATATATATATATATATATATATATATATATATATATATATATATATATATATATATATATATATATAATAATAATAATAATAATAACAATAATAATTATATTAATAATAATAATAATGATAATAATAATTCGTGACAACAGTGTTTGATAGACATTCTTCCAGCACATCAAGGTGATTGTATAGAGTGAACAACCATGTTAATCTTCATGAGACAGATTTCGATGCAATGCCTCTGTCTGTTAAATTAAAGTCAATTGAATCTAGCAAGATATAATAGAAATGCGTCGGATAAAATGGTAGGCATCTAACCTCAATAACCTCGTCAATGTTGGCATTAATAAGCGCTATGTCGCCCGATAGTTTGCTAATGCTCTGGACCGTCAGCTTCACGACTGGCAATATGTGAGAGAAAGAAAATGTGGTAACATTAGGAAATATTACTTATTTGTATTGCCATGTTGAAAATCAAACTTATATTATCAATAGCGAAATTACATGTTGTACGTGATTGTTAAAAACAGTATGATTGCTCTGCCGTAACTTGTCATAGAATTGACTTATTATGGATATCACAAAATAAATCTAATAACTTGAAAACTTATTTAAATTGAAGTATATATATATATATATATATATATATATATATATATATATATATATATATATACATATATATAT
The DNA here is from genome assembly GCA_029931535.1 of Margaritifera margaritifera. NCBI lineage: Eukaryota > Metazoa > Mollusca > Bivalvia > Unionida > Margaritiferidae > Margaritifera > Margaritifera margaritifera. Next base: position 67,048 of record JAQPZY010001359.1, on the reverse strand, counting down.
ATATGTGTGTGTGTGTGTGTGTGTGTGTGTTTGTGTGTGAACTATAACATGTGAATTTTGCAATATTTGCTTTCAATTTGAAATTTTGTTTCCGTGTTATTTCATTTTTGATCACAAGTTATGAAAGAATCGTTGTATGTTTATGAAGTCTGTGCACCCTTGGGTGGCAAGTAGTAAATGTTTTCTTACTACGTAAAATCCAATGTGTGTAGACTGGGGTTGCTAATATAATTATGAACAAAGGTTATAATGCAATGCAAAGATATGATCTATGAAATAAGTTTGCATTTTGTGTACTTTGATGCAACAAACTAGCGAACAGTGTATAGGCATTTCCTTACTTCCCCAATTTAAAAACATGTGGTCAGCACTTCATATGCAAGAAATCTAATGCTGAATGCTGAATGAACGAACTTTCCATTTATCAACTTATGAATTATTTTCTGGTCTTTGTCTTTCCCTTATCCTAGTATCGTGAACATACTGTAGCATACGCAGTATATATAGATTACCGCCTAAGACCAAATTGGTTTAGGAAGTAAGTGCACCCCAGCATGTGCAACTACTATACCTATGTGTATAGAGTGAGTGATGTCATGTTTGTTCAAGGTGAATACCAAGTTGGTAACTAAACTGCCTAAGCACAAACATTAAACTCAAAATCAAGACTCAAAAGAAAAAAATCATATTTAAAATCTTTAGATATCGGTGAGGCGTAGCAAGTTTGTAGACAAACATAATATGTTCAGGACGAAACTTTTGCGTTTCTATCTCCATTTCGAGCGAAGTTATATAAGATTCAAGTTTATACAATATCAGTACAACGTGTGCGTTCCATAAGTTTACGGGTGCTGGCTTTAGAATAATTGTCATTACGTTCAGAATTATTTTTTCTTTCGGGGGAGGGATTTTTTTTTATTTGGGGGTGGGGTGGTTTAGTATATGCAGGAAATAAAGATTCAACAAGTTTAGTTAATTAAGCGTCACACATTCTTATCATTTAAAAGATACAATTGCCACTCGGAGCTCCGTCCGTTCAGGTCAATTAAGAGATGGTGCTCATTCATAATTTTCTCTTTAAATTGGTCAGTTTGTTAGCTATACATTTGCCGAGGATATATTATATGAAACCGCCACACATTTAGATCATGGGATGGAACCGACAATTTACTTTGTAATTAGCGAGTAAAACCAATATTTAGATACGTACTTTTTATGCTTTAAAGTTAAGTACCCTTTCATAAACAGTGTAAGTATATTAGAGAAATATCGCGATCGTGTCGAAGAAAATCTTAAATAACATTATATTTTACGGCAAGGCGTTCTATATACCTTAAGAGGCTTTTTCTGGTTACAAATTTAAGTTTTGTATTTCTTGTTTTCTTATATATGATATTGTCAAGTGTGCCAGAATTTGTATAGTGTACAATGATATGTATACAGATAAGAATGCTTTATCTGAATTACACTTCTTCTTCGTTTTGGTACTCTTGCTTCCTTGAGTAAAATAGTAACACTTTGTATAGAAATAAAATACAATGCAAGCTCAATCTTCGTCCTAAATAGAAACAGCTTTCTTAACTCGAATATATAACATATTGTATTATACGTCCCTAGTGTATCCTCCAGTGTAAATGCATTGAGTAGATATTCTAATAAATTTTCCACGTATTGGGCGTTAAAAATCACTAATTGGGTGCAGATAGCACAGGACGGAATAACTGTGTTATTACGTAAGATGACATCGTGGTACATTCATTATGATACAAAAGATCTAGTCGCACAATATGTATATGCTTGAATCAGTGATTCAAAGTATAAAATAAGTATTTTGGTAATATTTGTACCATCTCGTTAATTCTTAGAAAGGAACTTATATACACTTTCTATTTAAACTATAGTAATATTATGGCGACTGTCCTGTTGGATATTGTGCTTTTCTCCAAAGTACACGAGGCTCTCAAGTTAACCCCGTAAAACTACGCACTCACCCACAATATCTAATAGAACCAGCATTATAAACTATACCTCATTATAAACATGTGATTGCAGCATTAAGTAGAATAGATACATCATGATATGGATAATTGACCATCTGAGGAATTTAATAAATTGTCAGCATAGTTTGCATCTGCCGGCACTGTTAGTTAAATGTCATCGCATTCAAAATAAGCTGCAATCAGTCATGCTCAGTTGGCTATCCAGCCAGTCCATCGACGGCAAGTGCCCCGTGTGATGTTGAGGCACTTAGCTTCACGTTAACATATTCAGTGCGTGTCACTGTACCCAGCAGTGGTCAGATTCATCACAGAGTTTGTAGCGTTTTCAATGTTTGAGTAGCAAACGGACTTACGCTCTCTGGTCCCGCAGTACTGTATCTCATCTGAGTCATAACAGGAAGAAGCCTGTACCATTTCATTTGCAACCATCAATAGGAAACAGTTGATTGCGATGGCGGCGGTGACTGCTTTTCTCAAGAACATTCTTTGGTAGATGTTTGGAGATGGGAAAATTAGAAACTAGCTTCTGCAATGCAATGTCAAGTTAAACATATTTACTTCTACTGATTATTTCCTCTACCTTGAGTCTTAAACTTCAATATCGATTTTTTCACATAAAAAGAAACTTTCCCCAGAACATTGATCACGTGTACTAAATCTTTATGTCCGTCAGAGACAGAGAATAATTAGAATAAGAAACAGTGCCACAAAAAGGCTGATGATCTAGTAATATATTTTTCACGATACGATTATCTAAATTGAAAAGAAGAACGCAGCAAGACAAACGCCAATCAAATCTAATCTATTGTTTTCATGAAACACTATTGAACGTTTATCCACGCTAGACGAACATTTGAGGCGACCTAATTGTATCTGCACCACTGAGCCTAACGATACCTTTATGCTGCTTTTTGGAGGCATGCAGATGGTTTGTTTGCATTTGTGCTCTTGGCGGTACACCAATAGATGGCTTTCAAAGAAATTCCAGAACAGAACAGAAACACAGTACATTAATAGGTCCATAATTAGGAACATCCTATTTAATGATTAATGTAGGTATTTGATTGTAACTAAAGCCTCGGGAAAATATTAGGTACTTGGTATAACTGTATTGACACAGATATGTTTAGGTAATAATTAACGTGATACGGTCATAATAAGTTAGACATGCCAATATCTAATTTTCTGGTTAGTACATTAGTGCGCTTTTTACTATGTAGTACACCCTCCTCAACATGCACACACACACAAAATACTCTCTCACAATCTGCACACTATCCACGTGTCCTCAAGGCTACACGTTCAACTAAATTGCAAAGTTATTTCGCAAGCAGCAACATCAACACACTTTCTTCCATTATCGTAATGCTGACAACTTTTTGGAATAGGATCTCGACTTAGCGTTGCATAGCTTTTATTGGTAAATATGAAATTATCCAGATGCACTTTAAGTAAGCATATTACATTTCGCATTATATATATATATATATATATATATATATATATATATATATATATATATATATAGAGAGAGAGAGAGAGAGAGAGAGAGAGAGAGAGAGAGAGAGAGAAATAGAGAGAGAGAGAGAGAGAGAATTACAAAAATACACCAAACAGAGCAGAAAATGCTATCCCTGGATCCTACATGAGAATGCTTGATAACATTAGCAAAATTGTAAAATATGAATGAATAATATTATCATCGAGGTTAGAGAATTTTAAATTCGTACTCTACGGAGATTCGAACCCGAATCCCCGGGTTACGGCACCCATCGCCTTGCCTGTAAGCACCAACCCTTATACCGTCTCGACCATGCACACATCACCAAAAACATGATGCTAAAAAGTTGGTGGTATAGGCATTCGTGCGTAGCAGACATACCCGCATGTCGGTCCAGTAATTAATTCTCATCTAAGTCCATCTGCATTCCTACTACAGAAATCAAGATATATAGAAGTTATTATAGAGAATTACAAATATAAACTTTCCGCTCTGTTTGGTGCATGTTTGTAATTCTCTATAATAACTTCTATATACCTTGATGCTTTATAAAATCATGATAATAGTGAAGGACTGGATTTTGATGTTTTCAAAATCAACAATAGCTAAGATTCCCTCACTGTCTCTCATTTAACAAAGTATATAAATTACTTCATGGGAATGGAATATCGTACGACTCACCTGTATGTTGTTCGATCTCAGAGGCACGATATGTCAGTATGATATTGGTTGCGTACTGGCCAGGTTTATATTAGGCTGGGTAACAATAAAGTGTCTGAAGGGCATAGTGGTGAAACGGTTAATCATATAATTCTGATTTACCTCTGCTACGTATTTGAATGGTCAAATGTGTCAACAATCCATATTATTTTAACTGAAGTCAGGACCTATGATTGTGCGACAGATGAAAAGAAGGTTAAATGTTTGCTTCTTCTTTTGATCAATACAAAAATTAATACTATACACCCTTTATAACGAAATATAGTTCTTCAACTTGAATGATGCAAATTACTCAGAGAAAACTACATAATCTACATTCTTACATCAGGAATCGAACACAGAACAGTAGAGGTGCAAATTGAGTACTTCTTGATTCACAGATCGTCTAATTTTGATTGCACACTGAAACTCATTTGCATGCTCATTCTATGAACATGACAAGGGCATATATCGTTAGGATTAACAGTTCGTCCTGTACGTGCTTAAAAATGCACGTAGTCCCAAAAGTATTGTGTGAGCAACTACGCCCACATATTTCTATGGACTTAGTTCAAATTCGGCACACCTTGTTGTCATGTGCAGAACATTTGCTTGTACGTTTGTGAATGTTCTGCTGCATATATATATATATTTTTTGTTTGTTTTTTTTTTAAAAACACTTATGCTATCAGAGCGACCTGAACTATTGCATGTTCAACGATTGTTGATCGGTCATGTATGTATTAGCTCTTCTGACAGAGAGAAAATGTGAGGATGATGTTGTGATTTACGTAAATCCCGCTTTAAGTTTATAAGCCACTTCACAGTTTCTTAGTCATTGTATATTATAGAAAATCACCCATACGAATAAATATTCATTCCATTATCCATTTTTTCATCATATATATATACGTAACAATGGGAAACACTTTCCTTACAATGGATGTTTTAATGAAACTGTCAGATATATTCAAGACTGACATAGCATACAAATTGAATTCTCATAATAAAAGGTACAAGACGTATATTAGATGAAACAACGCAAGCTGAGCAATGTATGTTATGCACATTGGCATGCACATTATAATAGCTGTCACCTGTCCAGTAAGGCTAAAGTGTAGATTGGGGAGAATAAGTTTGAGTTTCCAGTCGTTTTGATTGAACGGCATAGTTTCAGTTATTATAAATCGAGTACACGTTTAGAAATTTAGGTAGACGTTCCAGCCTTAAATGTGATTAATATGAAAATAGACCCTGAAAAACGGCATTGTGAGGGTACAATGGGAGAACAGAAGGACCTATCAGAAAGTAAAGAAGTTGTATATACAAGTCCAGACTGTCCTTCCACCCAAGGCGTCCCCTCACAAGCGATCATAAACGTGCAGTGGTCTCCCAAAGAATCACAGATTCAGGCACAATTGCTCACCACTACAGTCTCAATAACTACGGAGACAGACGGAGAGATGAACAATTAAATCGGACAAGACGATGTGTTACAAATTCTAACATGAAATGATTGTGGACATACCAATGGAAACAAAAAACGAATCAAAGGATGTTTCACATTTTGTATCAGAATATGACATATTTTGCTTCTCACAAACATGGTCTACGAAAACTTCTAAGTCAAATTTAGCAGGGTATAGATATATTCATTGTTATAGGAAGTTAATTCATTAAACAGGCAAACGTAAGAGTGGAGAGCTTGTAATTTATTTTTGAAATAACAAATTGAAAAATAATAGCAAGCAAATGCATTCAAAAAAAGATAGTTATGCCTGGTTCAAATTAGATAAAGTTACTTGTAATTTTCAAAAATATATCCTTATTTATTTTCTTTGTTTACCACCAGAGGGATTAATAACATATAACTTGTTAACAACTAATGTTCTTTTTGAAATACAAAATGATGTAAATATATTAAAGGTTTCGATGTTATACTTATTGGCCATCTAAATGTCAGAACTTCTTCAAAACCTTATTTTATTGTAAATAATGACCCAGATCCTATAGAAAACCGTATTTATTTTGATACTGATAATGATAATATGAGAGTTTCATGGAACAAAATTACAAATAGGACTCTCTTAATGCTGCTGCAATTCTTAAAGATTTAGAATATTTTGACAACTGTATAGCAAATGTTTATGTTCATGATACTGGTAGTATATGCATGTATATATATATATATATATATAACTGCGAGCTAGTTGTCAGATGTTTTAAATGGCCATGGAAAACCATACTTTTAGAAGTCATATAGAGAAAAGGTTGGTAGTTCTTATTTTACAGATTTTATGACTCAATGAAATAAAGTTGATTTAGAAGTGCGTGTAGGGATATTTATAAGTGTTACGTGGATCAGTTATCAATATACAGAAAAACTTTAAGCGAAACAGATATATTACTGATGTTTGAAGAAACAAAGACAATTTCATAGTGATAGGAATTTCTTAAAAATTTCGTTAAGAAATGCAAACATGTCATTTGTACTTACTATTTATTCGCTGAACAATTTTCAAAATATTTAAATCTGTGCACAAAATAAAGCCTTTCCAAAACTGGAACTGAATCAGTTATACAGTATATATATATATATATATATATATATATATATATATATATATATATATATATATATATATATATATATATATATATGTGTGTGTGTGTGTGTCTGATAATCATTCACTGCTCCAAGGAACACTCTTTGAAGGACTCGATGAACAAATAACAGGGGATGAAATTACAAAGCGATAAGATATCGCACATCTCCTACACATCATTTCCTGAATTATCTTTTAAACGAGTATTTCAGAAACGGAATGGAGCTACTTGTACCCTGTGTATGTGAAATATTTGATGCAATATTCGATTGTGATCAGTTTCCTACGCAATGGGGAGGGGGTCATTGTACTTATATTTAAGTCTGGTGATGTTTGTAATACAGGAAATTATAGCGGTATTATCCTATTACGTTGCTTTTTCCAAAATATTTACGAGTATTTTCAACGAAAGACTTGATTTGCGCGAAGAAAAATGACAAACTATTGGATGTACAGTTTGGTTTCAGCGAAGGTGTGGATACTATTGATGCTATATGTTAAAAGACGCTAGAACGTCCTCTTTATTAGATTTTGTTATCCGGGTGTTTTGGAGCTGTTTTTGTTCATTAACTAGAAGAGTACTTCCTTTGTTGGACTGTCCTTGTCATCCTTACACAAAAAGATAAAATGTAATAACTAAATACTGTACCAGTCACATACCCCGTAAATTGACTAGAGTAGCCTACATATATAAAATAGTTCAACTCCCAGGGTGCAAAACAAGCGATTTCCTTCATATTTCTTCGCAGAATGTGAACTGCTGATCATGCGCAGCACTGAATCTTGTGAGCTGGAGTGTTTCATTCATACTGGAAGAAAAACTATATCCGGGAACGGAAACGGTGTAGATAGATTTAAGTTCTTACTTATTAGTATAATAAATATACAGAAATATAGACAAAACGGCTTTATTTCCTTTTGCAATATGTCTCCTTTGCTGAATTACTAAAAATCCATCCATGTGGAAATAATTTTCTACATTATAACGGTATCATATGTGCCATACAGTTAACTACCTCTTCACTTGAAAGATCAATTAGTCCATTACCTTTACACATTATTATTCATAGCAGATGCGGCTGTCAAAATGTTTACTGATTTGTGACTAAATCTAATATTCATCGAAAGCTCATAATAAATTGGAAAGTAATTCTTAATGTCGATGAAAGATTTATTTGGAAAGATAGACATTTAACATTACATGAACTTATAAAAGATACTATTTTAAACTGATTTTAGTTTAGAATATTTCATAGAATACTGGCGATCAACTTCATCTTGTTGAAGACTTTGAAACGACAATACAGCTTATGTTAAATTTGTAATGGAGGATGACGAAATCCTTGTACATTTATTTTACGAATGCATTAAAGCTAGATTTTCCTTGGACAACGTTGTTTGCCTGGTGACTTGATCATTATTCAATTATATGTTTGATTTTTTAAAAAAGTAATTTTTAGGAACATATAAACAAAGTAGAATCGGCAAAGGTTTGTTGTGACTTGCATTGCCAGGAAATAAATGCATACATAAATCACGCCAGCACAATAAAGTATCCGTTTTGTAAGTTGTCAGAAATGAGATATCGTGTCGAAACAAGCTCGAGAAATGCAGGGCTCACAAATATTTTGAGTGAAAAAAATTAAATCAATGATGGTATGTATAGAAGACATTTTCACGTACTTCATTGAAACAAATGAATCTACTGTTTATAATATATTTTGAATTTAAATAAATTTAAAAATATTTTAATAAAAACAAACTGTTTCGACCCCTCCATAGGTTTTATCAGGTGGTGGCAACAAACCATAAGTTTACCCCATGAGATGCTTTGAATCTTCCCACAACATGTTGTCTTTTGCTTGTTTGTTTGTTTGTTTTTTCTTGGGTTTTTTCTGCTTAACAAAAACGTATTTACTTTCCTATCACCGATCATGATCTTGCCACATATGCACCATGGTAAAACTGCTCACTTAAAATTCGACAATTTGGTGAAAGGATTATTTTTGTTTTCTTGCTTCATATGTTTGTTTTGATTTCAGCTTCAAGACTGCCGGCATGGAATTAAATTCTTTGTTATCAACACAACCAAGATTTATTCTCATACGTTCATCAAGAGTGTCAGCACTCAACCTGCACTGCAGCTTTGTTCTGATCAAATTCAGCCGCGAAAATCCTGACTTGCACTTCCCGCTTGACACTGGAAATACATGTGAAATTGCCATCAAATTAACCCCATTCGTGTACAATCCTTTCATTAAAACTAGTTTTCTCAGTAATGCTGAGAGAACTCCGTAAATGTTATAGAGTAACCAAAGGATTAAGTTGCTCAACCCTAACCCCGTTTGACCAGCTTAATTGTTAGCGGTATAGCTTTCAGGCAGTGGAACAATAGCAAGCTTAATCGGCGACGCCTCTTTCGATTGTTCGATACACAAACTGTAAACAAGACCTAGTCACCGTTGTAAGCGGCACCTTTATTGATTGTCCTACTCAAGGAAAGTGTCACACAAATCTATTACATTCTTACTTAATATATTTGAGGTCAGGAAATACAAGATAATTAAACAATTTCCCTTCTTTATAGATTTTTTCTTGTTTATGTCTTGTCTGTCAGCTTTCCAGCATTTGCATTACCCTTAACCAGAAACTTATCCATACTTTATGTTTATCTGTTGTTTACAACATTACTATTCGTGTTATCGTTAATAAGATGCTATTAACTTTTGTCCTGTGGCCAGTGGCCATTACCGAGTAACTCCACAAATCAATATGTCTGTCAAGCCAAAGTTCAAACGAATTCTTCCTATTTGTCGGTGTGTTGACGAAAGACAAAGATACGCGTGTCTTGTTATTCCAAGTTTTCACCCCGAGGAGTTGGTAAGAATGAGTGAGATTAGTTACTTAATCAGATATTAGTTGCCCACACCAGCGGATTAGTGAGGTCTATTGCCGACAACAGGCACCCAATATTCAACTACGGATAAATGGAGATTATTAGGGCGCCATTCTGTAGGTACCCCAAAGGTCAGTTTGAAAATTAGATCAGCAAGAAAAGATAATCAAGCAATTTCCTTTATAACGGTGTCTTGATGTTAAACAGTCTTCCAGAAGTTTGACTATTTCTGACCAGAAACTTACCAATATTTTATTGTATATGCATTTAGCCATTACGGTTCACGTTGAGGTTAATCAGATTCTTTTGACATGAGTCATGTGTCTAAATCGCCATTTAGCTATAGGCTTTGCATGTAGGAGTTTGTTTATACAGTTAGGATTAGTGTGGCCTCTGACCGATAACGATCACCCGACACTCAACTACAGATTATATGGACAATTTTCGGGCTCCTTGTTGTAGGGATTGCGAGGGCCAATTTAACAATCCAGCTGGTCTTAAACCAAAGGATTCGGCTCCCTTACAACTGTGTGATATTTACAATACTTTTTCTAAGGCGGTTGGCGAAGGCAAAGAAATCAGATTAGTATTTTGTGATATTAGTTAGGCCTTCGACAAAGTCTGGCACAAATGTTTAATTCATAAACTAAGAAATATTAGAATTGGTGATTGACTTTTAGAATGGTTTGAAAGTTATCTCTCAAACAGGATGCAAAAAGTTGTAATAGAAAGCTGTACTTCAGACCAACAACATGATAGGGCTGGTGTTCCTCCGGGATCTATACTTGGACCACTGTTATTTTTAATTTACATTTATGATATTGTCACCGATATTAGGTCCAGAATATGACTGTTTGCTGATGATACATCGTTGTCAATTATTGTTGAGGACCCAACCAGGCTGCTGGTGTTTTAAATGAAGATATACTTAAAATTAATGTATGTGCTATTCAATAGTTAGTCTATTTTAATCCTAACAAAACCGAATCAATGACCATATCGATACAAATCTCAAAGAGAACAACACCCACAGCTTTTAACGAATTATACGGCTATTAGGAATGTCACTTCACATAAACACTTGGGCATAATTTTACATATATCCTTTTGTGGCATATACACATACAGGAAATAACTACAAAGGCATTGAAAGGGTTAAATATACTACGAAATTTGAAATTTAATCTTCATCAAAAGTCATTAGAACTTCTTTATTTCACCGTTATAAGGGATATTATCTGGGATAACTGCACCTAATATGAAATAGATGAAATAGAAAAAATTGAAGCTGAAGCAGGTAGAATCGTTTGTAGGGCGACATACTCTATATCATAAGCTAGAATTTTGGAGGAGACGAAATGGGAACAACTTTGAACAAGGCGCTACAAACATATAATGATCACTTTTGTAAAATGTATCATGGCAACGCTCCAGGACACATGCCGGCTTTGATACCGCCAAGTGTCCAGCAGGTAAGTAAACGAAAACTTCGGGATGGAACAATCATCCAAACGCCCTTCGCCAGGACCAGTCTATACCAAAGTTCATTGATACCAAAGTCTGTTGCAGAATTGAATCTTCTCTCTGTTGAAGTTTGAAACAATCCTTCGTTGCATTCTTTTAAATCACATATAAATATGAACCTATGAATAATTCAAATCTATTACTATCAAGGAGAAATAATAGCACAAATTATGCACACAAGACTTCGACTTGGTTGTAGTTTATTAAACGTAGACCTTTTCAAAAACCATTTGTCATCTAGCAATATATGTTTATGTGGTGAACCAGAAACCTCAAAGCATTGTCTTTTAGACTGTACAAATATGTTAATCTCAGAAACCGAACAATAGGATTATTGCCCCATATCATAGATATAACTTCGTTATTAACGGGTAATCCCTTGCAATCGGTTGAGGTCAACGAGGAGATGTTCAAGGCGGTCCATAAGTATATAAATACATCAAAGAGATTTGCCTGATCATTACTTATGTCCCGCTCTTTAAGCTGTTATATCTCTTGCACGTATTTGGTTATTATAAATACAAACCACGCGGGCTGAAGGAAACATAATCCTTTGTCTACTCCCCCGCCGCCTCTCCCTTCCATCAATGCCAACATCTTTATACTTTTATTTATTTCTCTTTTTTTCTTCTGTCCTCATCATTTGTTGATTTTCAAGAATACATTAACATGTTCCTGCAGTAAAGGCTTATTAGTTACTGTGTGACACTATTACAATATTGTATGTATAATTTTCTTTTAATACCTCATTATAATGTTTCAATGTTGTTTAAACCAATTTAAAAATGAAATGTTTGTTGCTGGAAAATACATACAATTTCATTTCAGTTTTAAACATGATCATTTCTTAATTAATTTTTTTTTTTACTTTCCCGACCAGGCTTTTGCATCTGGGAAAATTGTATGCCTGAATTAATTTTTAGTAGTCCTGGGTTCCCGCGCAGAGCATTCTGGTTTATGAGATCTGTAGTTAAGGTGTTCAAGTTCAAAATAGAATATATATATATATATATATATATATATATATATATATATATATATATATATATATATATATATACAGGTAAAACTCCCGAAAAACTGCAAGAAAATAGTATAAATCGTAATTGTTTAAGATGACCGATCTAATATGAGATTAGGAAAGCTTTTTAATTGAAAAGAACTAAAGTTTAAATTTTCGATAATCATGGAATGGATTTGGAATTAAGAGATTAAAATGTATAACGTTTTATCTTTGTCATGCAACTCAGTTTAACACTCCAATTAACAGACACATTACGCAAATATTCGCAGGGATGAACATTTTCTGCACTGTAATATATTTTTTGACTCATAAACCTTTGAACGTTTGGGGTAACTACATTTTAAGATTTGACACTAATACAGTTGTTGACCTATACCGAGCCCAGTATGACATGTGATTTTGCCTGAGAGAAATTAACTGTGCTGTGTGAATGACAACAGCTGAACGTGGAATACATTATTTGTATTTAAGAGATTAAAGTGTGCCAGAGTTAGTTAAATCAGTTTTAAACATAGATTTCACGTCAAGATTCAAATACGGACCTTTTGTCTGAATGTAAAATAATTTTATCTTAATGAATTTACCTTAAAATAGCAACATGACAGATACGCTCCCCAGCATGATCGTAGATACATGAACGGAAAGAAATCCGATAGCTACTAATAGTAAATAGTATTATTGGAAAAAGAAAATATGATGAAACATATGAAGTAAATAATGTTGTTTGTTTGTTGTTGTGGGTTTAACGCCATTTTTCAGCACATGATAGGCTATACATGGCGGCCAGTTTTATCTGTTGGAGGAAGAATCCGGGGAAAACTCCAGGAAGAGTCACCAACCCAAGGAAATCTGCTGGCAAGCTTTCTCACATATCCACATTGGTCGAGCACGAGACTCGAACCCACGCGGACAGAGATGAGTAAAGGCGAGCGCCTTACACCACTCTGCCACCCGGGGCCCCAAGTAAATAATAATGTAAAAGATAAATATATCCTTGAATGAGGATATTCTCATAATAAAATAAAAGCAAGCTAGTATACACTTACAAGGCAATATAGGTAATATTTACCTATCCATTCTGTAATTACATTTTTCGTTTTACTGTTGCTTCTATCATACTCTTCTTTATGCGATTATAAAACTTATGTACTACCATATATAAGACTTTTCTGTCCTTTACCAAACAGCGAAATCACTTCATATATAAAATAAATCTGTTCCAAAATAACATTCAAAACAAATCATGCAACAAACATTCTATGCAACAAACAAACTAAATTCCTTCCTTTCTACACATTTCATGCATATTAATCTCAGTTACAGCGTTGTTATATCCTGTTAGTTTTGCGTCCTCTATTGGTACATTTCGAAAGTACCAGTCCTAGACTTGTTTTGTTACATTGTTTGATTAAGAAATGTTTAAGTCAAGGTACAATGTTTTAATCAGATTTTTACTTGTAAATGGCATTTAATATTATTTACCTAAATGGTTTGTTATGAAATAGGTTTGATGCAAGCTGAAATTGTATCACCGAAATTATTTTTGTTATTTCTTGAAGATCTGGAAACATCATTACAATCCACAGGAAATATCTGTGTAGAATTAGACGAGTTGTCTTTATTTTTTTTTACTGTTCGCAGACGATATAGTTTTATTTTCACAAACACATTGGCATTTTGCAAAAGCTGATGGATAATTTGAATGATTACATTAATAATGAAATCTAAATATCCCCCTTAATGAACGATAAGACTGTCTCCTTTGCTGAATTACTAAGAATATATCCATGTGGAAATAATTTTCTACATTATAACGGTATCATATGGGCCATACAGTTAACTACCTCTTCACTTGAAAGATCAATTAGTCCATTACCTTTACACATTATTATTCATAGCAGATGCGGCTGTCAAAATGTTTACTGATTTGTGACTAAATCTAATATTCATCGAAAGCTCATAATAAATTGGAAAGTAATTCTTAATGTCGATGAAAGATTTATTTGGAAAGATAGACATTTAACATTACATGAACTTATAAAAGATACTATTTTAAACTGATTTTAGTTTAGAATATTTCATAGAATACTGGCGATCAACTTCATCTTGTTGAAGACTTTGAAACGACAATACAGCTTATGTTAAATTTGTAATGGAGGATGACGAAATCCTTGTACATTTATTTTACGAATGCATTAAAGCTAGATTTTCCTTGGACAACGTTGTTTGCCTGGTGACTTGATCATTATTCAATTATATGTTTGATTTTTTAAAAAAGTAATTTTTAGGAACATATAAACAAAGTAGAATCGGCAAAGGTTTGTTGTGACTTGCATTGCCAGGAAATAAATGCATACATAAATCACGCCAGCACAATAAAGTATCCGTTTTGTAAGTTGTCAGAAATGAGATATCGTGTCGAAACAAGCTCGAGAAATGCAGGGCTCACAAATATTTTGAGTGAAAAAAATTAAATCAATGATGGTATGTATAGAAGACATTTTCACGTACTTCATTGAAACAAATGAATCTACTGTTTATAATATATTTTGAATTTAAATAAATTTAAAAATATTTTAATAAAAACAAACTGTTTCGACCCCTCCATAGGTTTTATCAGGTGGTGGCAACAAACCATAAGTTTACCCCATGAGATGCTTTGAATCTTCCCACAACATGTTGTCTTTTGCTTGTTTGTTTGTTTGTTTTTTCTTGGGTTTTTTCTGCTTAACAAAAACGTATTTACTTTCCTATCACCGATCATGATCTTGCCACATATGCACCATGGTAAAACTGCTCACTTAAAATTCGACAATTTGGTGAAAGGATTATTTTTGTTTTCTTGCTTCATATGTTTGTTTTGATTTCAGCTTCAAGACTGCCGGCATGGAATTAAATTCTTTGTTATCAACACAACCAAGATTTATTCTCATACGTTCATCAAGAGTGTCAGCACTCAACCTGCACTGCAGCTTTGTTCTGATCAAATTCTGCCGCGAAAATCCTGACTTGCACTTCCCGCTTGACACTGGAAATACATGTGAAATTGCCATCAAATTAACCCTATTCGTGTACAATCCTTTCATTTAAACTAGTTTTCTCAGTAATGCTGAGAGAACTCCGTAAATGTTATACAGTAACCAAAGGATTAAGTTGCTCAACCCTAACCCCGTTTGACCAGCTTAATTGTTAGCGGTATAGCTTTCAGGCAGTGGAACAATAGCAAGCTTAATCGGCGACGCCTCTTTCGATTGTTCGATACACAAACTGTAAACAAGACCTAGTCACCGTTGTAAGCGGCACCTTTATTGATTGTCCTACTCAAGGAAAGTGTCACACAAATCTATTACATTCTTACTTAATATATTTGAGGTCAGGAAATACAAGATAATTAAACAATTTCCCTTCTTTATAGATTTTTTCTTGTTTATGTCTTGTCTGTCAGCTTTCCAGCATTTGCATTACCCTTAACCAGAAACTTATCCATACTTTATGTTTATCTGTTGTTTACAACATTACTATTCGTGTTATCGTTAATAAGATGCTATTAACTTTAGTCCTGTGGCCAGTGGCCATTACCGAGTAACTCCACAAATCAATATGTCTGTCAAGCCAAAGTTCAAACGAATTCTTCCTATTTGTCGGTGTGTTGACGAAAGACAAAGATACGCGTGTCTTGTTATTCCAAGTTTTCACCCCGAGGAGTTGGTAAGAATGAGTGAGATTAGTTACTTAATCAGATATTAGTTGCCCACACCAGCGGATTAGTGAGGTCTATTGCCGACAACAGGCACCCAATATTCAACTACGGATAAATGGAGATTATTAGGGCGCCATTCTGTAGGTACCCCAAAGGTCAGTTTGAAAATTAGATCAGCAAGAAAAGATAATCAAGCAATTTCCTTTATAACGGTGTCTTGATGTTAAACAGTCTTCCAGAAGTTTGACTATTTCTGACCAGAAACTTACCAATATTTTATTGTATATGCATTTAGCCATTACGGTTCACGTTGAGGTTAATCAGATTCTTTTGACATGAGTCATGTGTCTAAATCGCCATTTAGCTATAGGCTTTGCATGTAGGAGTTTGTTTATACAGTTAGGATTAGTGTGGCCTCTGACCGATAACGATCACCCGACACTCAACTACAGATTATATGGACAATTTTCGGGCTCCTTGTTGTAGGGATTGCGAGGGCCAATTTAACAATCCAGCTGGTCTTAAACCAAAGGATTCGGCTCCCTTACAACTGTGTGATATTTACAATACTTTTTCTAAGGCGGTTGGCGAAGGCAAAGAAATCAGATTAGTATTTTGTGATATTAGTTAGGCCTTCGACAAAGTCTGGCACAAATGTTTAATTCATAAACTAAGAAATATTAGAATTGGTGATTGACTTTTAGAATGGTTTGAAAGTTATCTCTCAAACAGGATGCAAAAAGTTGTAATAGAAAGCTGTACTTCAGACCAACAACATGATAGGGCTGGTGTTCCTCCGGGATCTATACTTGGACCACTGTTATTTTTAATTTACATTTATGATATTGTCACCGATATTAGGTCCAGAATATGACTGTTTGCTGATGATACATCGTTGTCAATTATTGTTGAGGACCCAACCAGGCTGCTGGTGTTTTAAATGAAGATATACTTAAAATTAATGTATGTGCTATTCAATAGTTAGTCTATTTTAATCCTAACAAAACCGAATCAATGACCATATCGATAAAAATCTCAAAGAGAACAACACCCACAGCTTTTAACGAATTATACGGCTATTAGGAATGTCACTTCACATAAACACTTGGGCATAATTTTACATATATCCTTTTGTGGCATATACACATACAGGAAATAACTACAAAGGCATTGAAAGGGTTAAATATACTACGTAATTTGAAATTTAAACTTCATCAAAAGTCATTAGAACTTCTTTATTTCACCGTTATAAGGGATATTATCTGGGATAACTGCACCTAATATGAAATAGATGAAATAGAAAAAATAGAAACTGAAACAGGTAGAATCGTTTGTAGGGCAACAAAATCTATATCATAAGCTAGAATTTTGGAGGAGACGAAATGGGAACAACTTTGAACAAGGCGCTACAAACATATAATGATCACTTTTGTAAAATGTATCATGGCAACGCTCCAGGACACATGCCGGCTTTGATACCGCCAAGTGTCCAGCAGGTAAGTAAACGAAAACTTCGGGATGGAACAATCATCCAAACGCCCTTCGCCAGGACCAGTCTATACCAAAGTTCATTGATACCAAAGTCTGTTGCAGAATTGAATCTTCTCTCTGTTGAAGTTTGAAACAATCCTTCGTTGCATTCTTTTAAATCACATATAAATATGAACCTATGAATAATTCAAATCTATTACTATCAAGGAGAAAGAATAGCACAAATTATGCACACAAGACTTCGACTTGGTTGTAGTTTATTAAACGTAGATCTTTTCAAAAACCATTTGTCATCTAGCAATATATGTTTATGTGGTGAACCAGAAACCTCAAAGCATTGTCTTTTAGACTGTACAAATATGTTAATCTCAGAAACCGAACAATAGGATTATTGCCCCATATCATAGATATAACTTTCTTATTAACGGGTAATCCCTTGCAATCGGTTGAGGTCAATGAGGAGATGTTCAAGGCGGTCCATAAGTGTATAAATACATCAAAGTTGATTTGCCTGATCATTACTTATGTCCCGCTCTTTAAGCTGTTATATCTCTTGCACGTATTTGGTTATTATAAATACAAACCACGCGGGCTAAAGGAAACAGAATCCTTTGTCTACTCCCCCGCCGCCTCTCCCTTCCATCAATGCCAACATCTTTATACTTTTATTTATTTCTCTTTTTTTCTTCTGTCCTCATCATTTGTTGATTTTCAAGAATACATTAACATGTTCTTGCAGTAAAGGCTTATTAGTTACTGTCGGACACTATTACAATATTGTATGTATAATTTTCTTTTAATACCTCATTATAATGTTTCCATGTTTGCAATATAATACCTTCATTAATTTCCATCAGCTACATTATAAACGTAAATATTATTGTTAATGGGGAGAGAACTCGAAATAAGCTTGTGCTTGTTGCTTAATCCTCTATAGTTCGATTTTACATACTTTCCATGATGATTTCAGCAAATAAAAAATGCTGTTTAAACCAATTTAAAAATAAAATGTTTGTTGCTGGAAAATACATACAATTTCATTTTAGTTTTAAACACGATCATTTCTAAGTTCATTTTTTTACTTGCCCGACCAGGTTTATACAGCTGGAAAAATGGTATGCCTGAATTAATTTTTAGTAGTCCTGGGTTCCCGAGCAGAGCATCCTGGTTTATGAGAACTGTAGTTAAGGTGTTCAAGTTCAAAATAGAATATATATATATATATATATATATATATATATATATATATATATATATATATATATATATATACACATACACAGGTAATACTCCTGAGAAAATGCAAGAAAATAGTATAAATCGTCATTGTTTAAGATGAACGACCTAATATGAGCTTAGGAATGCTTTTTAATTGAAAAGAACTAAAGTTACACGTGACACAAATATTCGCATAGATGAACATTTTCTGCACTGTAATATATTGTTTCACTCATAAACCATTGGACGTTTGGGGTAACTACATTTTAAGATTTGACACTAATACAGTTGTTGACATATACCGAGCCCAGTATGACATGTGCTGTGTGAATGACAACAGCTGAACGTGGAATACATTATTTGCATTTAAGAGATTAAAGTGTACCAGAGTTAGTAAAATCGGTACATGTATTTCACGTCTAGATTCAAATACGGACCTTTTGTCTGAATGTAAAATAATGTTATCTTAATGCATTTAACTTAAAACAGCAACATGACAGATATGCTCCCCAGCGTGATCGTAGATACACGAACGGAAAGAAATCCGATAATTACTAATAGTAACTATTATTGGAAAAAGAAAATATGATGAAACATATGAAGTAAATAATGTTGTTTGTTTGTTGTTGTGGGTTTAACGCCATTTTTCAGCACATGATAGGCTATACATGGCGGCCAGTTTTATCTGGTGGAGGAAGAATCCGGGGAAAACCCCAGAAAGAGTCACCAACCCAAGGGAACCTGCTGGCAAGCTTTCTCACATATCCACATTGGTCGAACCCGAGACTCGAACCCACGCGGAGAGAGATGAGTAAAGGCGAGCGCCTTACACCACTCGGCCACCCGGGGCCCCAAGTAAATAATTATGTAATAGATAAATATATCCTTGAATAAGGATATTCTCATAATAAAATAAAGCAAGTTACATATTTCATAATAATTATAATGTTGAAGAAAAAGCCAATATTGCTTGGATGTACATTTTCTTCTTCAATACAGTAACGAACTTACCAAAGAAGATATTTAAATATTAAATCAAAGTATCAGATGATATGTGATTTGTACACGAGGTGTTTAGGTTCAAAACAGAAAATATATAATAGACTCTTTTTCAACAAGATCGGACACTGATGAAACGTTAATACAATTATAAGATTTAGGGAGAGCGATAGCATGATTTAGATAAAATCATTATGGGAAAATCTCAACAATGCATAATAGATACAAAACTGAAATTGGACTACGCTATTGGTGGTTATGATGTATTTTTGTTATCGACTGACACTTTATCAAATTGGGTAGAATTGTTGAATTAACCAACAATTTAAACAAATACAAGGACTCGTTTAAACTTGGAATAAACCCAACGAGAAAAACTGAGGTAACAAAGAATGGTGTTCCAATGGCTGATAATCAATCCATTAAAGTACGACATGGAATTATTGTGGACATCAAGTAAGACAAATTATATAAAACTATATGAAAACATGGCGCTAGTATAACGATAGTCCTAGTGTCAAATCTGCCGACACGATTTGATACTTTTACATTGAAATTATACATGATAATGTAGAAACGCCAGAAAACATAACTGAATATGGAATAAACAATCATTTTATGTATAGTAATAGTCGCAGGACTTATTACAACCTACTTTCTAAAAAGGTTATATATATATATATATATATATATATATATATATATATATATATATATATATATATATTATATGTATTCGGAATGGGCAATGGATCGGTATAAAAAGGGAATTTAATCCCATGAAATTACTTTATACTTCTGCCTTGTTATATCTAAACAACTTCAAGTGAAATATAGTCGTAAATGTGCCGTGCAAATGTTAATAGAACTTAGTCTTAAATGAGCAATTATACGTCCGTGGACATATTATATCATTATTTGGGAAAAATAACATATCCTCAGGTATATTCAAATCAGATATTTAAACATGACAGATTATAGTTCTTCTCCAATTTTATTCTAACATTTTGTTTGGTCAAATTTGTATATGCTACAGTCAAGAATAGCTTTAATGTAATATCTTGTGTGATAGTAATGGAACACATATATATGGTTGTTGTGTAAGATATATTTAGAAACTGTGAGAAGAAACGGATATCGCATCACTCTCAACACGTTTGAATAATACCCGAAAACCAATTGGCAAATACAAGTATATGTTTTATTTCACTCAGTGCAATTGTAGCTTGTTCCAGAAAAAGGTACGAAATCAGATCATTAAAAAGCGCCATTGTTTTGGAAACGAAACAACTTTGAAATCCATGACCTATCTAACTGTCTACCAGATAGAAGCAACTTACTTTACCAAGTATTCCCGATTGTATTCCCTCGTATCGATAAGAATCGAATACGACAGCTACACTGTAATAGCGCTTAATAGAATAACTAAACATTACTTGAACAAACTCATTTCCTAAATCTCCAAACGTTGGAGTAGAAGCAGGCTACTCGATACTCTGAAAACGATAGATGTCATTGATAATACGACGTAAATAGTGAGTAAATACAGGAAAAGGCTCATAAAATGCTCACCTTCCTTCTAGTATATTTTCATGTAACTCCTTATGTGTCCACTGAAGCTTGCGATAAGCAAATGCCAATGGAGTGGATGCTATTTCATGTTTTAACAGCGTTTAAAATGTGTATCCACTCTTCGGAAACAAATCATTTTCAAAATCATATATTTCAACCTGACGTATGCCTTAAAGGCAATAAGTGTTTGAATGCATTATAGTTTCTGATCATTGGTCTAAAAAAACATGTATTCGACTATTGGCTTATAGTCAACCTTTCTGTGACCAAAATGTATTGAAAATAAATTAATGAATTGACTGTTCTACTCTTTGACAGGATGTAAATAGGTCCCATTATTCATCTTATGGGTCAACATCATTATTTTAAAAGCAAATAAAGTTTTTAATTATCTCGATCGACACTCAAAGATTGCTTATTTGATCTACCATCAATCTCATTGTGTTTATATATTCATATGCTTAATTTACAGTAATATGTTTGAAACGATATTTATATCTTTAAAATAATGAAATCTCTTTCTTGAAATCTATTGAAAAAATGTACTACAATATATTCAAACTGTGCATATCAGTCAAAGTACAGAGACCTCCTACTCCTCAATCATAAGTCATGTGTGATTGATATTTTTATGCAGAGCAAGCCATGCGAAAATGTGAATATGCCTAAAAAAAAGTGATGGGTGTTTGGTCTATATCTAGATAGCCTTACCAAAATGCAAAGATTTGGTCTTCCCTTGAAATCGTTCTCAAAGTTGTATAGTATAAACTAAATCAAAAATGTTGTTGGCAAAGTCAAACATTGTACACGTAGCAGCATTTATTTCAAAGCAATTTTAAAACTTATAAAGATAATCTATTGGATTTGTTGCTCACCCCTCTCCGTCCCCCTCCTCCCTACATACAACCACGAAGAAGCTTTATAAATAAGTGATCCTATGTGTACTTTAATGAACCTTTTATGACCCCTGCAGCATATGCAAATGCGGCCAGCTAACTGACAGAAGAATTCATGAGACAGGATTTTCATCAAGTTGGTTACATTTGCTTGGCTAGGTAACCCATATAATAAGGTATTAAAGATATATAAGATAGACGACAAAGTGGCAATTTATCCATATTTTCATTTAACGAGCCCTATATGGCACTTGAATCCTCAGATTCATTATCTACGCAAATGAATGCATATCAGGAATTTCAGTTACAAAATCTGAATTGTACTCTGGGTCCTAACTACTAAATGTGAACGGACTCCATACATAAACATATTTTGACCGTTTTTGACCATATGGTACTTTGTTTCTCTAACACCTTTTAATACAACGTACATACAACACTACTGATATTATATCTGCAAAAAAATGATTATAATAACCTGCATAAACTTATCACAGCTTCAGAATTTTCAATGTGCATTATACACATTTATTGAAGATCAAACATTAAATTGATCTACCCAGCAACAAATCAAATAATAAGCAATCACAGAGATTTCGGGGATTTGTTCACGAAAGCTAAGACACGAAATTTTGACTTCAGATTGTATATTCGGATTCTTCTAATAGTTCGCAGTCATCAGTATGCAGTGGATAATGTCAGCAACTGTCTGTATTTGTGTGACTCGAATCCCACCTAATTTATATTTCCCTGTGATAAATAAGTAGATACAAGGTTTTAACAATTTTCTTTATTAGTAAAATTAATAAATCATGTACAGAGGACGATTCATTTCATCAAAATTATTGCAGATAATGGTCACTGGATTTATTATAATAGCACTATATCAAGGGATACAACTTAATTGGTGACTTTTCTAAGATGAATAGAATTGTATCCCTTGAAGTGCAATCTGTATGAGTGCTACTTGAAAGAATGATACAGTGAGAAATAATACGTTCGCCTGCCAAACGCACAGGAAATCATATAATTGAGAGTTCTAGACACGGAGAGTGTAATATTTGAAGAGAAATATACTCATTCGATGATCACAAAAACATTTATGGACTGGAATAAGTGTGATGTAAGGAGATAAATATTCTTAATCGGTAACCACATATTATTTATAAAGGTATATTTGTAATATCTGACTAGAAAATCTATTTTTTCAATGAAAACACACACATTACTAAGAAGGAAGTTATGTACAGTAAGAAAACGCCAGCAATTATCACGCAAACAGACATATATAACTGCAATTTATCCATATGTCAAGGCGAATGCATTTACGTTTGTACAACTAGGAGCTGCGAAAAGATTTTCTTAGAGGAAATAACTAAGTCATGGTGAGATAATATTTCAAACACAGGAAAAACTGTCTTATATAAAATATACAAGTACAGAAGTTAGTACATTTCAGAACGTTACAGGAAAAAAATCATAAATTCAATTGATCAATTAAATTATTGAGATTATAGTTCAAATGATAAGAACATACCAGATATATACTAAAGTATACACTGGTTCAATTGCAAATTCTGTACAATTATTTCAAAATAAACACCTAATAGATTACATAATACTATGTCTCGCTATTTTCAGGATTTGCTGCTGTACATACCCAAGGAATTTGGGTTTCAGAAGCACAGGAGGCTCGTTGCTCATGAAAACTGGTTTGTTGGATGCCACTTTTAAACTTTCATAGGTTTGACTAATGTATAGTTGAAATTTAGTTGAAAAATATTTGGAAGATTGTAGTATAAGTGTTGCAATTTGGAAACTATTGGAAAAGCCATAAATCGTGCTGAAACCAGAAGTCTATGCAACCAGGAGAATAAATTGCAACTAATTGTTTGGTAAATTGGCATGAGGGGAAAATACTTTATTGAAAATGTATCCGAAATTCGTTGTTGAATGGCTATTTTGTAAACCGTATCGCCCTCTGTACGGGTGCACTAGACTTAACCCGTCTTGCACGTGCCCAGTGCACTGTAATTATGCGACTACAAAGATCACATCCCACAATCAGTGGAATGAAGCACCGTAATATTTATAAGTACTAGCTACAGCAATTAAATATAATCTCTGGTAATTAAGAATTATCTCAGCAATAGTCTCCTTCGAAATCATCAGTAGGTCACATTTTCCTAATTTACAGGTACACATTGTGAGTAATCAGCGTATAGCTCAGACAAGCCTTCATAAGCTTAATTATAATTATTTTATTATTACCTTTATCGAACATATCCCCGAAAAAAGCATCCTATGTGTACTAAAGTAATCTTGTGATCTAGAAAATTGTGGATTGTAGTGTTTAAAGAACGATCATAATTCTTATTGCTCAACAGTGCTATTAACATAAAGGCTGGAAGAATGAAATATGTTACGAAATACAAGGCAATTAAGAAAATCAATAAAATAAATAATGTTGTCCCATTTCCACTAAATTATGACCCTCATTGGACCTTGGCACCCTAAAATAAAATAGCCACACCACTGGATGAAACAACAATACAAGATACAGTATCTTGGGCAAGGTTGACACTTTATCTTGTCTCGGTCATCCAATCAAGCAAACTGAAACAATATTTAGCTTAAATGAACGAAAGAAAAATGGTAATTTTGCCATCCTACCGTTAAATGCGCTTTACATGATCGTTGCACTTTCCAAGAGATTGTACACGGTTTAAATGTGTGTCATGAATATTTTGTAAAATATTTGAAATTGGTTTCAATTTTAATAATTAAATTAATTATTTATTCAAAAGGTTCACTTAATGACCTTTACATGAACCTTACACAGTGAAAGAAAGTGACCACTACACTGGATGAAGTAAAGATATATTATCCATCATTTTTTAGCATGCAGGTCATTTTTCCTTGGCAATGTAATACAACCAAGTACAGTTTCAAGCAATCTAGATATGAAATAGACAAGAAAACGTTTAATTTTACCCTACTTGAACTTAATAATCCCTATATTACCTTTGCACCCGCCCTGTATGAAGTCAGTAGGAATGGTACAACACTTTTCTTCTTCTATGTAGTCCGAAAGTTCCAAAATCTGGACTTTACGTGTCTTTTAGGACCCAAACAGAAAAATGAGACATAGTTTATAGTATGAGCATAGACAACACAAAATTCTATTCCATTTCGTATCAAATAAATGTACAAAACCATGCAAAACATATATAAATACCAAACTCAAAACTTGCACGTTTTTAATTTAGAGATATAATAGTAATTACCTTTTGACCACCTACTGGAACATTTTTAGTAAAGTGAAATTCATGGATTTTAAAGATTGTTTCAATATCAAACAAAACAAATACCATCATATCAGGTTTCATTAAATTTCAACCCATATGATTCAACAAGGAATTAAAGGATGCGGTGAAAGAACTTCAGAGTTTTCTGGACAAGACACTAATTAAATTTATGCCAAAAGTACTGTAAATATTGACTTGTTCGACGACTGTTTTTTTTTTTGTTTTTGTTTGTCACTTAAAGGATTTTTAAAAATATAATATCGCTTACATTTTACATCGAAGTTGTGCACTGAATTATTAGGCCTATGTATCTCTGTGTTTTTATTTTATAAAATGATCTGTATTCCAAGTTTGTTCCGGATCGGTGGAAATAGTTTGACATTACAAAACTATTTCTCTGCACTACCTTAGTTTGAAAATAATATAGATACCGACTACGTTTTCGCACTGACATACTGCATGCTAAACAACGTTACCATGAAATATCTCTTAAAATATTTATACGAGAGGTTTTATCGTTGTCGTTTCGTTTTCCAGAGTTCTATATAAATGCAGATTGGTTTATCGCCTGCAATTGAACATAATAACTACATACCAAAAAATATAGATACCGGCTATTTGTTTACACTCATACACTGCATGCAAAACAACATTACCATGAAATATCTCTTAAAATGTCTATACGATAGATTTTACAGTTGTCTTTTTGTTTTTCAGCATTATAGATAATGCAAATTGTTTTATCGCCTGTGATTGAATATAAGGAATTTTTCTTTTTTAAAGATTTAATATACTTTAAAATTATTTCTGTGTTTCTTGCATATTTAGACAATTGATTAGATGTATCTTGTACTGAAAGGTATGCAGTGTAACATCGACATCTGTATTTATTATCATTATTATTATTAGTAGTAGTAATAATAGTAGTAGTAGTATTGAAGAAAATACTTAAACAATCTCTCTGCGAAATGGTAAAGCAAGAAGGAAGAAATACAGCCTTTTTTGGAGAAATGTCTTGAAACTAATGCGGATCCAGGACCCGGCTATTCATGTTGATTTTAAAATCAAACCGGGAAGGGGTGCCGCGGTAACTCACTAAAGCGTCGGACTGTTCGATATCCGCCCAGTTGAGCCAGGGTAGGCTGCCTTGTTGCGTCATTGGTAAAGGCAATTAGCCAAATATGTGCTAAAAATGCTGTTGAAATCAGCACCGACATGCACTAAACCAATCGCGATTTTAATGGAAACTTCACGTCCCATATCTCAACTCGGGAAAAAGGTGTTATTTCCTGTGTGTAAAAAAACATTGATATACTAGTCTCGTTTGATTACGAAATTTACTAAACTAAATGTGTTATACTTTCTGCCTTACTGTAAAAGTGAAACACCCCTGTATATATTTAAATTGATAGGTATTATATTTAGTTCTTACATTGCTCAATCTTTGAACGTGAATATATAGTAAATTAGATACTGTATAAAACATTATGTTTATTGGGTTGTATAGTAAATTAGATACTGTATAAAACATTACGTTTATGGGGTTATATAGTAAATTAGATACTGTATAAAACATTACGTTTATTGGGTTATATAGTAAATTAGATACTGTATAAAACATTACCTTTATTGGGTTATATAGTAAATTAGAAACTGTATAAAACATTACGTTTACTGGGTTATATAGTAAATTAGATACTGTGTCAAACATTACGTTTATTGGGTTATATAGTAAATTAGATACTGTATCAAATATTACGTTTATTGGGTATGTAAATACAAGCAGTTGCAGAAGAAAAAAAAAACATACGGGAAGAAATTGAGATAGAGGGAAGATATTTAAATTTCCTTAATTTGGAAAAATGAAATAAATCTTTCTCAGGTGTTATCCTTTTGGATGAAGTTGATTTCTCTTGGGCCATTACAAATATAATATTTGTACCGTTTGCCATTATATATACGAAGGAAATAAGTATATGTTATTATTGCATTAGTACATTTGCTGCTATAGACATGACGGTAAAAAATGGTGTAAAGGAATGAAAGAAACTTTGTATTGAATACACAATTAATCCTGGCAGTACCCTTTTTGCGGCCATTGTCCTTGCCACCTAATGTTAAAGTGACACAAGTGCGCTCGGTTGATCAAGGAGAACAGCTACAATTACCAAACTCTGTCTTGTCCAACTCATCAAAGGTGAAGCAAGCATGAGAGTTCACGAGTTATTGATATTCCTTTTTTGTCGAGGGTTTGAACTCTTTTAAGAATGTATTAGTCGTATTAGTTCTTTTGAAGGTGGAGCATTTACCGGTAATTAGTTTTAAATCAAAGAAAAATTAGTGTGTTGGAGTTTTAACGATCTGAGGGGAGGATTATTCTAAGTCGGTAAAGGGCAAGAACTCTTTCAAATGATATCAATTTGCTGACTGTTAAAACTTAAAAAAAGACATGGTAAAATAAAACTTCACTGAACTAATCTATACAACTTAAACAATATATGCCTATTATACGTTAAGCAAGGGTAAAACCTCTGAAGATGAAAAGAAAATGCTGGTTATGAAAATGAAATGAGACCCAGCTTCACAATCAATCTGTTTAGTAGCAAATGCTATTTCTAAAGCTAGATTATATAAAAAAGGCGACCGTGTTCAATAGCCTTTCAATATTTTGTCAAATTTTACTCATCAACTGAGTTTTTCGAGAACTTCCAAAGATGAAACTTTAGCTTTGTAAGGTAAAATCAAACAAAACGTTGAATACTAAAGCGTGTATGAGGAATTCATTGCCTATTCTAAGCCTATCTAGGAATATACAGCAGTAAACTATTTGTAAAATCGCAAGAATAATTATATTAATAAGATAAAATATTTGCAGCATATTTGGATGTAATCGAACATAATATGTGAATGCCGAATTATTCGCAATCACCAAGATACTTTTTTTTTGGTCGTAAAAGGGCAATAGCTCTAGTAAATAGATGCCAAACTGGTTCATTACTATATTCGTCTTGACCTTTGTTATGATTAAGAGCAATGATGAATTATGCTCAGAATGTCGTGGCTAGATTGCTGACAAGCATGTAGTGATCAACAAGTGTACGCTATCTTTCCAGGAATATACGGCAGTGGAAATGTGAATTACCCCACTCATACGCACAACATTTACACACAGTGAGCGTTTTTGCACACATGTAAACTTACACACATATATTTTAGCAAAATTGAAATTCGTTCACATGGTTTTTGAAATAAAAACAACCTCATATACACAGAAAACATAAATGACAGAATAACATAACAAAGTAATTGAATACATATACCATGTCATGAACACAAGAAGAAAACACATATGGATAACAAATAAATAAAGGCCAACTCACACCTAAAATCATAGCCGCCCTGACCAATTTAACATGTGCTCAAAACAAAACAACAACATTCCAAATTTTTTAATATCGTAAAATAAACATGATCAGAGAAAGAAACGATGTATGCTCCCGCCCGTTATGTGAGAGTACCTAAATAGGGAGTAGCCACTCTTTCCCTGCAAGTGTAAACATTATATACATTTTATCAACTTAACTACAAAATATTTGTTTTGAGCTAGTGTTACAAACTTCTTACTCTTCAAACAATAGGCAAATATAAATAAACAAGACCTAGCCAACATGTGCTACCCCTCCCCTAACTATTTCAAATTCAAAATTTACCACATAAAAAACACACACACAAGAAGAGAGGGAGACTATGTATGCTCCCACCCTTTATGTGAGAGTACATCAGCTGGGCCTAGCCACTCCTTTCCTGCAAGTGGAAATAATATTTCATATAAATCTCTGAACTAAAATGCTAAACTTTTAAGCTAATGTTATAAAACAACAAACTTAAGACAACACACAAGAATGCATATTACTAACATAACTCAAACTAACACCAAGGTACAAAAAGTTCAAACACGGGATACAGGAAACTATATATTCTGAAACTAAGGAGCATAGATGTTGTAAGGCCCATGCCATGATGCTAAATCGAGATAATCAGGTTTGCAAAAGAGTTTCAGAAAACTCAGAAATATAGTAACAGCACCAATCAAACAAGAAAGATCATGAAAAACAAACACAAAATACTAGCAAATGCATTCCAAAAACTAACGACAGACATGCATGCACCACAAAAAAACAATATTAATTATTTAAGCCACCAAAACTAAAACAAAATCTCAAGCGTATCCGAGTGTAAACGTTTTTCGATTCCGTTCACTTTGTAAAAGTTTCCATTATGTCCGCGCCAAAACATTTTTCAATCCCTTTTAGAAATCCAAACTCAAACGAGCATGTGTTCAATCAGGTCCGCACGCAAACACTTTTCAATCCCTTTTACAACTCTGAGCTCAACAAACAGAAAGAGAAATGCTCTCCATTACGTCAGCGCGAAGACAAATCTTAATCACTTTTAGATATAACAAATAATAATAACAAACTTGAGCCAATAAGGGGGGGGGGGATGAGGAGGGACGAGAAGTTAGGCAAGCTGAAGCTTTCTTTTAGGGTTCCTTTCTTTTCTTTTCTTTTTTTCTTTCTCATTGTTTGTGTGTGGATTTGTCTTTTGTTTTCTGACAGCAATCAAGCCCAGTTAATTGTTTCAACCCTGAAACTGAAACTGGCTTGGGTAAAGAGGGAATTTTGTCTGGTGGCAATGCCAGTGACCATTTTTTCTACAACATTACCCCACAAAAATCAGCTTTTACAATCTAGCGGTTCTAAATTAATAATTTTGTAAATTCTTTATCATGTACTGAATTTTTAGCTATCACTAGTGTAGTTCTTTGATGTATAATTGCCTTTTACTCCATAATATTAGCATGATTACCATAGCTGAGTAAACAGGTACTTTTTTAAGGTTGCTTACATCAAAGCAAACGAACACTGAGTTTTTTACAGTATTACAATTATTTTCAAAGCATTATTCTGAAACTTATTTATCGTATTTTATAGATATTATTGAAGTTTAGTGCAGTGGTGCCAATGATTGGAAACCAAGGAATGTACTTCATTCAGTGCAAGTTAAAATCTTCAATGTACATGTGGTGATGCCATGATGTAAACTAGTTCAGTAAATGCGAACATTGAACCAAACACTATTTTTGTTGCTGTCATACCGGTACAGTAAAACCTGTCTTGAAAGACCACTGCTATGAGAGACCACCTGCCTTGAGAGACCAGCTTCTCAATGCACGGATTTATTGATTATATAGTATTATGACCTGTCATGATAGACCACCTGTCTTGATAGACCATTATATTTTGGCAAAAGGGATGGTCCTTCAAGGCAGATTCTACTGTATCACATTTTAATGAATTAGGTATTTACATTTCAAGGGAAAACAATTATTTTCTGGTGACTTTCGACAATT
This sequence comes from Margaritifera margaritifera, assembly GCA_029931535.1. Classification (NCBI taxonomy): domain Eukaryota; kingdom Metazoa; phylum Mollusca; class Bivalvia; order Unionida; family Margaritiferidae; genus Margaritifera; species Margaritifera margaritifera. The sequence goes on along the minus strand of JAQPZY010001359.1, from coordinate 36,201 downwards.
TTAATGTACTGATACATAAACTGACAATAGTAAACTAGAGCACAAAAGGGAGAAGTTACTGTTAATATGGGTACAACATCCTGCTAATGCTCAATTCCTGTCATCATCTGATCAAATTATACACATTTGAATTAGGTAGTTATGATAACAAACAGGAAAATTAAACATATTTATTGACTTTTAAAACAAATTATATTAATTTATAACATTTCCATCTACCGGTAATAATTCATAATGATAGTCCCTTAAAAACCACAAAGTCATTTTTAAAAAAAAATGATGTTGCAATCGATAAAATATGCTGATTGGTCAGTAGAAAAAAAATACCTGTGGTGTCCCAAGACTTATAATACATGAAAAAATTGCTATAACTTCATGTCCCAACTTTTATAGGTTATAAAAAAATTACTTTACTTTTGAAAATAATTAAGGGCATCTCAAGACTTATAATGTCCCAAGACTTACCGTCAATATGGTAATGAGATCCAGGTAACAGTTCCCAGTAGCTTTGGTGCTGAGATGGCAGCAAAGTAATGGTTGTCAGCACTAAGATTTCATGTTAAATTGTTTGAAACTGAATTAACATATATATCCTAATACAAATAGTGGGCAAGACAGATTATTCAATCATATCCTTGTCTTAGATCATTATTTTCCTTTTTTTCAAGGTTATTGCCCAAAGCCCCATCAGTGTGTGATCTCTCTGCACTACTCCAAAACCATGGTGGTGGAGGAGCTGGAAGCCAAGTGACCAAAGTATCAGTATGCCATAGCAGATGCCATGATACAACCGGCTGTAGCCAAAGGGTCCAAAGAGGGAGTATCCTATAATTTAATTATACTTAAATTTTAGACTTTTTCCCAGAATTGTTCTCACTCATTACAGCACTGTCCATGGGATCCATAGGGTGTACCACCTTATAGTGAAACTGTCTTATAAGGAAGTACATTATACATATAATTTTACTATTACATAATGTAAAGGGATCCATGACCATACCTGCCTAATAACAGGAATGGTATTATAATAATGGGCCTTCCAGTGAGGGGTGCTGTATAAGGTTCACTCCTGTATTACTGTTCATAAGAAGATTAAAAGTGTCCTGTATTTTAAGTGAGACCACCATATACTCGGGTGTGACACAAGCATAATGGGGTATTTTAAATATAAATTGAATGTTTAATGGTATCAAACTATCTTATAAATAGTTTTCATCAGCCAGACACTAAATCAAAAGAAATATAAATACATGTAGCAATGATAGAACTAAATTTATCCAATTTTTAGCTCTATTCATCATAGACCAGAAAATTGTTTGCAATGATATTTTATCTATTGTCCAATGTCTGTTGTCCATTACTTGTCTGTTGTCCATTAGCTCAAGTTTGTTTTCACAACTCCTCTTAATCTACTGAGAGGATTACTACAAAAATTTGTATAATCACATTCATCCCAATGTCTGTATTGTCCTAAATGAAAATGATGCTACTTGGATGTCCAATATGGCCACTATAACAGTAATCTTGAAAATCTTGTTATTGCTACTACTACTGAACAGATGATCATCTCAACATGGGTTTTCACAGAAACACTTGATAGTGTCTTGTAAAAATAATGCCATTCTGACATCCAGTATGGCTGCCATAGCCACTATCTCAAAATCTTGTTATTGCTACTTCTCCTGAACAGATGGTCGTATCGACATGGGGTTTCACAAAAAGACTTCTTATGATCTCTGGTTGGTCCTAAATAAAGTTGGTGCCTCACAGATATCCAGTATGGCGATCGTGTCAGCCATCTTAAACTTCTTGTTACCGTTACTACTCAGGAACAGTTGGTCATATATCCATGGGCTTTTCACTACAAGACTTCTAATGTTAAGTTGGTTCTAAATGAAAATGGTGTCCATCAGACTTACCCTCAAACATCCAACCTTTGCATCCATCTTGACAATCTTGTTACAAGAGGTTTCTTTACTTGCAACTGAAGATGGCATCAAGCACGCACAGTTTAGATGCGAAAAGCAGTGTTACAGTACAGGAGTGCATGGCTCCTTAACATTACAGCAGATGTTGGTACCCATTTACATCTGGGTCACTTGGAGCAAGTGGGTTTCAGTGCCTTGCTCAAGGATGCACAGTGATGGCTAGGGGAAACTTGGAACATGTTGCCCTCATTCGGATTCTGTGTTTATTACCACTAGGCTACAATATTTTTTTTAAAGTTTGCTAAAGGTTAAATAAAACATCATAGTGCATTTAAACCTGACTGGAAAGAATACTCTTTGCAAGACCACTTGTCATTTAAAACAAGAAATGAAAGATCTGTTCTTTGCAAGATCACCTCTCATTTAAGACCAGACTTGAAAAAACACTTTTTGCAAGACCACCTGTCATTTAAAAACCAGACTTGAAATACCACTCATATACAAGACCACCTGAAATTTAAGTCTAGACTCATATTGTATGGCTCATTGATATTATCTAATCTGATGACCACTTTGAAAAGACCACCTGTCTTGAAAGACTAGTTTTTGTTGGTCTCTCAAGATAGGTTTTACTGTATCAATTTATTTCAATGGGAAATGATTAGATTTTGCAATGGGCTGAAATATCTTAAAAATGTTTTCATTATATAGCAATGTTCAACAGAGAAACAAAAATGTTTGAAACTTGTACATTTATTATGATATAATCAAGTGGGGATGGAGAGATAATTATACAGTGACCGAAATGAGCACAATTGTCCATATCATTATGGAATATTGTTTTATGATACATATTGTTTTTTGACTTGTATCAAAATACATTTTCTTACCTATGACCTTTGTAATGCAATAAATATTGTAATGTTTACATATTGTAATACATGTTTATAACATCATCATATCTGACATACAAGATTATCACTCTGTTACTCTTCGTGATGGAGTAACAGTGTACACGTTGATGAAGGGTTGGAGTGGAGGAATATTTGTTGTGGAAAACAGATTTCCTTCTGAGCACCTTAATTTGAAGTGTGACTGTAGAGATAGCTCAAACATGGTATCCACTCGAGGACGCTTAGATTCTGTGGACTGTGTCCCTCCACTTCATCGGTAAGTCATAGGATGATGCGGACATAATGCACATCAGACCAGGCCTCATCATCATAAAACTTTACTAAACATTTCGAGTAGTAAATTTTACTCCAAATTTGAAAATCTTGTTCAAACATATAAATGCAGCCTTCTGATTAGTCAGAATATTTTCAAATAAGACTTTGAATCAAGTAAAGTTTTACGATGGTGGGGCCATAGATAAAAAACTTTTAAATGTTGTAATTAGTCAGATTACAACTAATTTTGAGCAGTTTGATTAAAGGTACACTTACATACTTTTGGGCGGAGTAATTGATTAAATTATATTGCTGTTTAAACTTTAATGACATTAGTACTTTGTATAATACGGTTTAAAAAAAAGTAATACCGATGTCTTCATAATGGAAATATTTTACATTTTTTTTAAAAAGACTCAAAGATACCCCAGAGTATAAGCTGACATTTAAATGTCAGATAAGTAGATAATCTTACACAAGTGCTTATTTTAAATCAGATTTGTGGAATGATATCAGTTTGGTTGACAAACAATTGAAATTATTACAGGATTTTCTACATAATTATTTATCAGTGTTATAGCCCCTGGTTGTTTGACCCATTCACTTTCATTTCTGCACATAAACTCATTTAATTGAATTGGATTTCAACTGAATTTATATTTGGATCTTGGCTGAGTTCCCCTGTCTGCTTTGCGAATTATACGTTAACAGAGTTATGGCCCATTTGTGTCAGACCTACCCACTTTTGCTTCGACACAGTAACTCTCTAAATTATTATTGGTTTTCAACCAAATTTGGCTTCATTTTCGTTTTTCCTTGGTTGAGTTAATTGGTCAGCATTCAGCATCGTTTAACATTATCCTTTAGCAGAGTTACAGCCCTCATTTGTCAGGCCCACCAACTTTAATTTCTGTTTTATCATTGTATTTCCACCAATTTTTTATTGGCAGCTTGATAGTGGTGAGGCCTCAGCTTAGTTTGATTGTCAGCATTCTACATCATTATTTAGCAGCACTATCACCCCTGATTGACAGACCTACCTACTTTTATTTCCACACAGCAATACCTTTATTAATTTACAATTGGAATTCAACACAATTTGATAGACAGATTGATATTGATAGGACCTTGGCTGAAGCTGAGTATTAGCATTGTATGTCATTATTTATCTGAGTTATATCCCCTGTATCTGGACTCATTCACTTTCATTTCTCCACTGTAACTCAGTTCATTTAAATTGGATTTCAACCAACCGAATTTGGTGTGCAGCATAATATTAACGAGGCCTTGATTAAGTTCAGTTGGATTTTATACAAATTTAGTAGGCAACTTAATAATTAAGGCCATGGCTGAGTTTGATTGTCAGTGTTGCTTAGGTACATATTCAGCATACAACATTATCTTTTAGTAGAGTTAAGCCATTGGCTGTCATCTCACCAGCTTTCCTTTCTGTCCAAAAACTCCCTTGTGTGCAGCTTTATGTTGAAGAAATCTTGACTAATATTTTTTTGAGCTTTGATCTGCTTCATCATTTGGCAGAGTTGTGACCCCAGTTGTTGGATGCACCCACTTTTGTTTCCACAATAATTTCCATAATTTGTATTAGATTTCAAGAACATTTTATATGCAGCTCTGTCTTGATACAACCAGCAACCAGCAGAATTTGATTATCAACTTTCTTTATCATTGTTTAGTGGAGTTATGGCTGCCGAATGTCAGGCTCACATTTTGTATGCAGCTTGATATTAACGAGACCTCACCTGGGCTCCATTGTCAGTGTTCTGTGTCATCAGTAGTGTTCTCCTTTACAAATGTACTATAACTTATTTGGAATATCGCCTAGCCTTTTCTCTGGAAAACTATGCTTCCCTGTTTCCAGCAAAGAGTTGGGAACATCAGTTCCCATAATCTTCTTGCATTTGGCAGTATTCCTTTCTGCTATTTCAGAAAATTTTATTGCAAAATCTAGATAATATGAAATTATTTTCCAAGCCTTGGTTTCAGTAATATGTCCTAAAAATGTTAAGGTTAGACTTTAGAATTTGGGTTGGTTGGTCTTAAGTTAGACTTAAATTTCATCCAATCAGATTGCAGGATTCTATAATAAAGTTTGTCTTGAGTTAAGTTTTTTGTGCATAATCTAGGCCTGGTTCCCAAAGTTTCATATATTTTCACACAACCACAGTATCTGTGTTGTTAAAGTTCATATATTTTCACACAACCACAGTACCTGTGTTATTAAAAGTTCATAAATCTATGCAATATATTTATGTTTTACACACTTTTTATAACACCTTACAATGATACAGATGAGTTTATGACATTGTATATTACACAGATGCAATCTTGGGCATTGTAATATACTAGAAAGTCATTTCTCTGCATTATTTTATAGTTTCATTGAATAAAATCAGCATTTTTAGCCATGTGATAAATAGAATCTTAGATTTGTTCTCATTTCAAGTAAAATTTATTAAATGAATTTAACAAAATAAATCTTTTGCTCACAAGGCAAGTAAATTTATAGAAATTATTCAACCTCATAAATTTCATTGGATATCCACACTTGTATAAAATTGTCTGTATTTGCATCAAACTGTATTTATTTGTTCCGTGTTGGAGAGTTTCCACATGACACTGTAAGTGTTCTTATTATATACACCTGATATGTCTATGCAGATGCATTGTGTGGAATGATCCGGTATATTCTCCTCTTCTTGTGCCTTTGCAAATGCATTGAGTGGATTTGATCCAGTATATACTACTCTTATTATTGGATGCTATTTATGAAGAGTGATGCAACAGTACATAAACACTGTAACATCATACAATGTATTTATGTGCAGTTGAATTGTTAAAGTTAATTCAAAGAATTTTTCCTTTTAAAAATAATTTCATTATGTTTAGTATTGGGAAAAGCAATTTTAATACAATTTTATATTTAAGGAAAAGAGGGTATATAATTAGTAAATGATTGCTTGATCTTAAGTCAGACTGAAATTTCATCCAATCAGATTGCAGGATTCTAGTATAAAGATTGTCTTGTATTGTATACACCTTGTGTGCCTATGCAAATGCATTGTGTGGAATAAGCCTTCTTATTGTATACTCCTCATGTGCCTATGCAAATGCAATGTGCGGAATAAGCCTTCTTATTGTATACTCTTCATGTGCCTATGCAAATGCATTGTGTGGAATAAGTCTTATTGTATACTCCTCATGTGCCTATGCACATGCATTGTGTGGAGTAAGCGTTCTTATTGTATACTCCTCATGTGCCTATGCAAATGCGTTGTGTGGAATGAGCCAGTATGTACTCATAGTATTGTGCCTATGCAAATACCTTATGTGGAATAAGCCTTCTAATTGTATACTCCTCATGTGCCTACGCAAATGCATTGTGTATAATAAGTCTTCTTATTGTATACTCCTCATGTGCCTATGCAAATGCATTGTGTATAATAAGTCTTCTTATTGTATACTCATGTGCCTATGCAAATGCATTGTGTGGAATAAATCTTCTTATTGTATACTAATGTGCCTATGCAAATGCATTGTGTGGAATAAATCTTCTTATTGTATTCTAATGTGCCTATGCAAATGCATTGTTTGGAATGTCCCTCTGTATATATTCCTCTTATTGTATGTCAGCGAGCACTTATTTGATGCTATTCAACACACATATAATCCATTAAGTTTGTTGCTATGTAACATGATGTCACATGACATCTATCTATAATGATGCAATAGTACATAAATACTGTTACAACATTCAATGTATTTATGCGCATTTTTGTGAAGTTAAAGAATTTTCTTTTCATGATTACTGGTAGTCTTATTTTCTTAAATAGAAATTTGCAAAAGCAATTTTAATACAATTCAATATGTAAAGAATAGGCTGTATAATTAGTAAATTACAGAGTTTGTACTGTTGAATACTACGGTCTGAACCGAAGTGCTAGGGGCTTGCAAGATTGCCCCATTGTACTTTGGTAGTTTGGTCTCACACACAATATCTAGCAGTGCAAATACTATAAATACTCATTCTGATTGGTATTACTTTCAGTCTCGTTTTTTGGGTCATTCTTCCAGAAAAAATTGCAGGATAAACTAATTTATATTTTTAACCTGCTGTTAATTAAACAATAATTGATATTTGAGTTGTCAACATTTGGATGTTTCCTTCAATGCTTTATGTTATGAATAGTTGCTATAATAGATGGCAGACACCTTCTACAAGGGGAGAAGCCAGTGATTTCTTTCGTATCTCTTAACTACAAATTACCAAGTCAATGAACTGTAACCTTTAAAAAAATTTGTCACTTTCAGACAAGTCATAATGGTCCTAACACAGATGGAGAGGACATCAGCATACCACTTGTCCAGAAGAATTATAAACAGAGTAAATTCACATGGGAGAGGACTGGGAGATTGGGCTACTGTTGGAGTACTTCAAGACCCTGGCCTTACTGAATACACTGCAGGACTATACACACCAAAGCCTCTCTGATATGGAGACAGCAGAAGGATAGAAAGAGAAGTGTATGTTTAAATATAGATGCTGCAAGCCACAGTCAGCAAATAACCAAATGATGTTTGGACATGTCTAGACTGGACAAATATTTTCTAACATACTTGTAATTGGAGCAAGTAGAATAACCAATTATACTTGTCCTTTTGGACAATGTATCCAAATTTAAGTAATTCTTCTGTTTATAGATGCACCAATAAGGAATTTCTTTGATCAATGTTTTTGTGAACAGCTTTTTTTTGCAACTGTAATACTTTATTATTTCTGAGCATTTCTTCTGATATTTTAATCTGAAAAAACTTCTGTTAGCTCATCACTGGCCTGTAGAAATAAAAGTAAAACTAGCACAACATTTCTGAGTTCTATTATCACAAAAATGATTGATTGCACATAAGAATTATGAACTACATTTGTGTCTGTATACTATAAATTTAAAATTTGTCATGGGGTACATGAGATTTTATGGTTGTTACAAAGCGTGTATTCAAAATCCAACAAATTATGAGCTGTGCAAACAAAAGGACCCCTTTCCCACCATGAATTTAAATATCGACGTAAACATAATTTTTCCCAAAACCACAAAAATTGATACCCGTGAAAATAAATTAATTCCTAGTATTACAACTTCTGGGTTGGTGTGAGAGGAACTTAATTTGTATACCAAAATATGATTAAGGGAAAAGTATGCTCAGAAATTTAATGGCTGTTCAAGGGTAACAGAAAAATACAATCGATTGACTTGTCCACTGCCCAGTATTACTTGTCCTTGACATAGACGACTTGATATGCCAAGCTATAGTACTTTGAACAGGTACAAAAACAATTTTTGGTAGTCAATTTTACATATCCAGTTTTGGACCAACAGGTGAATATTAAGGGTCCAAGTCTTGTGCTACAAAATCAAACCTGGTACACAAGCCTGGTGTTTTTTAAACTTTATTGAAGCATGCAGCTTGACTCAAGTTTAAGTACAAACAATTTGATACTCTGTAACTTTATCAGAATGAAGTTAAAATCATCAACTTTTAAGAATTTTCAAAACTTGAATTTTAATGCTATTGATGTGTTTAGAGTATCATTTTGAGAATATGCTTCCAGACATCACATGCTGTTTCAGGAAACTGTTTTTATTACCTTATTCATTTTGTTCTTTTCCACATATTTGGTGCATTACAATTGTTGCTTAGTAGGGACAGCGTCAAGCTACATGCCCATGTCTCAAATGTTCTTTCTTTCCTTTTAGACACATTATTTTGCCCACTAAATACTCAAAACATGTCAAGAACGAGCAGTTTTTAGTTTGAGTATACTTATTTCATGCCTATTAGCCATCCATGAAAAATTCAATTTTTTTTAATGTAGACACCAGTAAAAATATCAGACCAGTTCACACTTGAATTAATTCTTTCTATGTTGATTCGTGAAAGGAAATAAAAACTAGTCAGTTCTCTTGAAAATTACATTAGTAAGGAAGAATACAGTGGTAAGCTTTATGGCAAAAGAGTATTCATCAGTATAATCTGCTGATTTTGAGAATGCGATACATAGTGTATTACTTGCAAACTGAAGAATATCAATTGCAGATAACAGGCAATTTTGTTGAGATTTCTGGAAAATACTAGTGCACTGAAAGATAGTGATGGTAATCTCCCCATTCTCTATCTCAGCCAAACTAGGACCTTCTACTTCCAATGTTCAGTGTAATGTGTCTACTATCCATCAAACCCCCAGAGACCCCTCTCGAGAGCTTCCCCCCCCACTCCACCCCGAAAGTTTAGAGTTACATAATCCCACAAACCCACCAAATTTTTCCTGAAATAAAGGTTGAATGGGTTCAAATATTTTTGGTTGGACCTCTTGAAATTTCCTTGATGCCACCTCTGTACTTGTGTCAGTATTTACATATAGCCCTCATAATTAATGATTGTATATTAAAAACAACTTGCTCTATGATAGGGAATAAGTTCAGTGCTTTTTCATCTGCAATTAATCATTTAATGAAAATATGAAATTCGTGTTTTAATGTCTATTATGCTTTGACTGCCCTAGCATAATCTCAAATCCTGGAAGGGGGAGATAATCGTCATTCTTGGACTGTAAAGTCAGAAATCTCTGCCCTTTCATATCCATACACCCTCTCTTACCATAAGGCAAGGTCAAAGTAATTTTAAAATCTTGGTTAAGTCTGTAGTTAACGTTTTTCTTTATGGTCTTAAGTCGCAAACCCTGGGAAGGATAGCTGTCAAACTTAGATTGTAGGATCAGTAACCACTGCACCTTCATATCAATGCACCCCTAATCTCTCTCTGACCTTCAGACGAGGTCAATTTAAAATCTTCATTAAGTTGTTTGTTAATGTTTTTCTGTATGGTCATAAGTTACAAACCCAGGGACAGATTGCTATGGTACTTGGACTTGAAAAGTCAGTAAGCACTGTTCTTCCATATCCACTTTCTGACCCTCAGGCAAGGTCAAGTTCATTTGAAAATGGAAACATATCTTTATCAGGTAGGGGAGCAGGTGAGACATATAGTTCTTTGGAATTTGTTGTTTATACATGTATTTGCATGCTGATATTTTGTGCAATTATTGGATTTACACATTTTTATGCAATTATGAAGTCATGTCTTTATTGTTGAAACTTTTTTATTGCAATCTTTTCTACCCATACAAATCACAAAATTCCAATAGATGATTTAATGGCATTAATACATAAGCTGCTATTATTGCATTGCTGAATTTTTTCCTGGAACTAGTCTCCAAGTTCAAGGAGATTATTCCCTCCTGCAAATTAGTAATTGGAGGTCAAGAATATAAAAAATAACATGATCCCAGTGTGATACCTAAGTCCACTTCCTACAATCCCAATATTGTCCTTCTTTGCATAATTATAATTAGTTTTACTCCCAAAAAACTAGATTTTTGCTTGGTACATGCTGTATTTACCCAAGTATTTGTGAACAGCATACACCCTAAGTGAAGAGTGTAAACCAGATTACTATCATTCAGATAGACCTTTCACCTGGTTCTGTGAGATCTCTGCCATATGAGGGTCTGGTAAAAAAAAGTAGTTTTCCTTGTAAAACCCAAACATGACTTTCCCAACATTGTTAAAAGTGTTTCAATTGGCCAATGAGATAAAGTGACAGTTACATCATTGTGATGATGAGATGACACCATGTTTCAGTTGAACATGAAGATTTTGATTGGCTGATTGAGATGTGACTCCTTTTGGGCTTACAATAGAATTTTGATTTGAATGATGATTGCAAGATATATCTTTTCAAATTTGTATGCAATGACAAATTTGGTTGTTTGGTTTTTAATGGCACTCAGCACTTTATTTAGCTCCAACACTTTATTTGGCTTTATCATAGATTACAAGAGTGATGCTCTACCAATCTACAATGGCTTCCCTTGGGTGCACATTATACTGGAGGAAGTATACAATATGCATCTGCATAACAAGCATATGCAGTATTTCAATAAAAGAAAAGATGTTGGCTGGAACTCTTATTAGCAAGACATGAATTTTGTATAATTTTACACATATAGCTACTATCTTTTTTACCTTTAGTCAGACTGAATGTAAACTTCATTACACATGCATGCTTGTAATTTTTTTTACATATTTTATGTTTAGTGAAGTATTTTGCTTACCTCGTACATCAACTCTACATTTTGTGCAACCAAGTACCTTTTACATTAAATATATTAATGATCTAATACTATTAAATGCTAACAATTACTGTGTGACTTTATATACCTTGTTTCTGTTTTTTATTTTTATGATAAGACATTTTCTGGGTTTATTTCTAATCAGGTAAGGTCATGAGATAGCTGATATCTTTGGTTGGTCCTTTTATTTTAATATATCAGATTAAATAGATTAATGGAATTTATTGAATTGAGCAGATAGAAGTGTCTCGCACAAATATTTCAAAGGACAATTGGCAGAATAGCTCAGCATCATTGGACAGTGTACCCCAAACAGTGCCATATATTTGCTCAAACTACAGTAATAATGTTAAGGGTTCATTCCACACTGCTTGTCATTTTAGCAGGATTTTGTTTTCTTGAATTGTTGAATTTATGAACAAAATTCTCTACTTTCTGTCTGTGAAAATGATTGTCAGATCCAGTAACTTGTGAGATGTATCCTGTAAATTGTTATATGTATATGTAAATTGTTTTATGTATCCTGTAAATTAGTATATGTATCCTGTAAATTGTGATATGTCAGACCATGAAACAAGTTGCAATCATTGACCTTGATGCTGGTGATAGATTATCATTCTAGGCAGCATGTAAAGATAAATGTATTTTGATGTAAGGAAATTCTTTTATATATATATATATATATATATATATATATATATATATCTTACTGTGAGCTACTGGATGTCACAAAATTAAGTTTTTGAACAGCAAAATATGAAATTTTTGTGAACTTTTTTGATGGATTTTTTGTGAAGTTCTTGTGGTCTTCCTGTTTTGGGGTGCACTTCCATAATAAATTTCTGATTTGGAATAGGTTGATTGACAAGTACTGTACATGCTACAATATAGCTAATTTGTTAATATACTGTATATTGGGTTACAGTAAAGGAAGGGTAATTAATATTATTTGAAGCATATTATATTATTAACAGGTATAATAACAATAATAGTAATGATCCATGTGTTGATTCTTGAGGTTGTATCAGCAGATGATAAGAGATATATTGATACATGTATTTGTTTTGCCTTGGTTGTTTTAAAACTGAATAAATCTATTTTCATATGAAAGTATCAGGGTTTTTTTGTTGTAAGCAAATGTCCTTTTTGGAAAAACTCCCAAACTAATGTCCTTTTTGGAAAAACTCCCAAGCTAATGTCCTTTTTGGAAAAACTCCCAAGCTAATGTCCTTTTTGGAAAAACTCTCAAGTTAATGTCCTTTTAGGAAAAACTCATAAGCTGATATCCTTTTTGGAAAAACTTATAAGCTGATGTCCATTTTGGAAAAACTGATAAGCTGATGTCCGTTTTGAAGAAACTCATAAGCCGATGTCCTTTTTTGGAAAAACTCGTAAGCTAATGATTTTTTGGGGACAAAAACTGATAAGGGTAGGCAATTTTTTAAGATACCTCCAGTTTAATAAGATTCTTTTCATGACAAGGTCCAGTAATGTTTGCAAAACTATTACTGTGATATCAATTTTGTCATGTATATTTGCCCAAAAATATGACACAAAAAGTTTATTGGCTCACTTATCGCTTGGTATATATACAACTGTAATTTACTGATAACTGTAAAATCTCAAAATGTATAATTTTCTCATTTTGTAGAATTAAAAAAAATCTACAGATTTGTAGCCAAGACAAAATCTTGCCATAGTCTAAAGACAGAAGATGATGAAATACTTGCCTGTGAAAGTTTCTCACTTCAAATCACTTGTATATCGAATTAAAAAAATGTTGACTTGAAAAATTTCAGATTAACCAGTTTATTTAGTGAATAGAGCTGGTCAAACACATAGTGAACACTAATATACCATTTGCTGTGTGTAAACATTTGCAAGGACATTTCGGAATAGTTTGAACCAGATGGTTCTGCTCAGGTAAACATCTGCACACAGCAAACCAGTGTACAAGCATTATTATTAATCAATCAATCAATATATTATTTATATACCAAACATCTACATAAAGGAGTTTTTTTTAGCTATACTGATCATAGACCAGAAGAGTTTATGGGATGGTCTGTTGTCCATCATGTCATCCGTCCGTTAGCATAAGTTTGTTATCGCTACTACTAAACTATTTGAAGGATTGTCATGAAACTTTACATACACATTCATCATATGATCTAGTTGGTCCTAGATGAAAATGGTGCTGCTCGTACATCCAATTTGGCTTCCACAGTGGCCATCTTGAAAATCTTGTTATTGCTACTTCTTCTGAATGGATGGTCATGTCATCATGGGGTTTTTACTAAAAGACATCTTATGATGTCTATTTGGTCCTATATGAAAATGGTGCTGATCTGATGTCCAATATGTACGCCATGGCAGTCATATTGAAATTTTGTTATTGCTACTACTCCTGAATGGATGATTATATCAACATGGGGTTTTCACTATAAAAAACTTCTTATCATGTCTACTTGGTCCTAAAGAAAAATGGTGCCGATCTGATGTCCAATATAGCCGCCATGGCAGCCATCTTGAAAATCTTGATATGGCTACTCCTCCTGAATGGATGGTCGTATCAACATGGGTTTTTCACTGAAAGATTTCTTATAATGTTTAGTTGGTTCTGAAAGTTATCGCAACTCCTCCTGAACAGAAAAGTCATATAGACATAGGGTTTTCACCAAAAGACTTCTGATATCTAGTTGGTCATAAATGAAAATGGTCCCCATCTGATATTCAATATGGCCACCACAAAAATCAAGTTTTTTCAATGTGAATAAAGAATTCTCATTATCTTGAATAGTTTCATTGTCTTCTACACTTTTCATTAAATGTATCAGGGTTTACCTGGGCTTGGGAAGATAAGGGTGTTCTATATTTAGGCACTATGTGGCTTGTGTCTGCCTGTGCAGGTGAAGGTGTAAAGAAGTGGAGTCTTGCTTGGCTAGCACTACTTCTATTTTCATTATCTTGATTAGGGACATCATCTTCTACACTTTGATGAAATGTATCTGGGTCTACCAGGACTAAGGTAGAGGGGATTGTTCAATATTTAGGCACTGTGTAGTTTATGTCTACTTGAGCAAGTGAGTTTTGTAATGAATTGTGATCTTGCTTGGCAGGTACTGCTGGGATTGGTGGTTATATAGGTCAAGCTAAGGAAGTCAGTGTTGACACAGTGCTGGTGTTTGATCTGTTGTTTATATTTTAACACAGTACAAAAAATCCATTATACATTCAAGTCAATCATCCACTGCCCTGAATTAAAATTGTATTTGCTGATGTGAATTCAGTACATGTAACTTTATTTTCATGTAAAGTAGTGATCTTGTACACATACCCATGTTACTATGAGTATTCACAGAGTTGGATTTTCATCATGGTAAGTTCATTCAGCTGTTTCAGTAATTAGTTGTTTCTGACATGGATAGTGATACTGTCTGGATTGTTTTTGATGTGAATAAAATCTGGGATTACCTTTCTGTATGAATTTACTTCTACATTCTGAATATCCTCTTTGGTGAATCCAGATAACTCAAACATACTGGATCCATCGAAAGTTTCCTGGAGTATTGACATTTTTAGATTTACCACCATTTTCTTTCTTTGTAGAACTCTGGTAAGTATTTTCAAAAAATAATACCATTTCTTACAGAATCAGCCACAACGAGGCTTCACCAAAAGCATTCAAGTACTCAAATGAACAATATCCATGATGAATAAATCCTAGATGAATGAATAATTGTATGTTATTCACTGCTAGCTGTAAGAAACTATTTTCAATATAAACAAAGATACCTTACAAAAACAATTACCTATACCTCCAAAGAAGTGTGTCCTCACACTAAAAGAGCAGTGTGTTTAGATTTATTGCTCTCAAAAACTTGTGACTAGATATATGAATGTATTCAACTATGTGATGTGTAACTAAAAGCATTGATATTATAAAAGCTTCATTGTTGCAATGAAAATTCTCCAGTTTTTTGGCATAAGTAAAACCCTATATCATATCGCAATTTTTCTAAAAACAAATGCATACACACATTCTACCTACAAGAAAATATTTAATACAAGACCTATCGTAATTTAATGTTTTTCACTTTTAATACTTCATTTAAATTCCTGTAACTGAATTCCATCGTGTCTTATGTCAACTCAGTAAATGAACTTTGCAATTAAAGTTTCCTGTAAAACTTCTATTCTTTCGATCAGTTTGGGTGTCGTCTTTGGCATCCACTCTGAGCAGTTTGTGGTAGGTTTTCCATTGCGATGCTTTCCATAGGATTATTATGATTGTCATGGCAAACATTGTCATCTTCATCGATATCATCATGATTACTTCGATATACATCCCTGTTATTATTGATATAGCTGCTTCTCCTGAACAAAACATCATAGTGATGTGTACTTTTCAACATCTTGTTATCAATGAAATATCCAAGACATGGTTTCAACACTCAGCAGTTGAAAGGAAAAAATGATCTGATCTTGCTTTTCTAGAAATTTATTTTTTTCAAGTAGAGCTTCAGTCCCTTCAAAGGAGTCTTGTTTTAAACGAGACGACATGTACTCTAGCAGTTCATGCAATTGCAATGTTTGAAAAACCTAACACCACAAAAGTGCACATTTCAAAACCACTGAAAGTAGCCTGATTGTTTAAAAGAACACCATTTTAAAGTAGATAGGTCCATGTCTTGCTGCAAGCTTAAACTGCTGCACATGAAATGTCTGAGATGGCATTTAGCTCATTGAATGTAAAGACTCATCCACAGATGTAATGCCAGTCCATCACAGGCTAACAGTTCCTGCTAAGCTAGACCCATATCCTGACCCAACTTTTAGCCTAGGCAATACTGGGTCAGGTCAGGGGTTATGTCATCAGAGACTATTTTTGCCAGCAATCAGATTTGTCAATTTGCTCACAGGGGTAAAAATGCAATCAGTATGACATCACAATGATGTGAAACAGACATGCAGATGATGTCACTTCAACGTCACATAAAAGATAATGCAAAGACATTCCCACATTCTCTTTCTCATCTGGCACTCAATTTAGCATGTTTTTGATTCCTTCAATTTGATTGTCTTTCTATCATTTAGATGATTGTGGGATTTGTATAATATCCAGCACAAAATTCTAAGTGTACAGTGTTTACTTATCTATCATTTAAATGGAAACCCCCTAAAAAACAGTATGTTTTGAAGTGTATTGTGGACCAATCAAATTGTTTGTGGAAAATTTCCTGACCTGTCCTGAGTTGTACTTGAGACAAGGTAGCAGTCAACAGCTGAAGATGGTATACATTTGTTCAGTGATTTGGACAACTGGAAGCATGGTGTTATATGCCTGATTGGTACTGGAAACAAATCTAAATTGAAAATCCTGGGCTTAATTACCCATGCATGGAACATGGGTCCCAGTGGCCTACATGAAGTGAGATTCATTGAGAATCATCTACAAAATAAGGTTTGCTTTTGTGGGTTTAATGCCATTTTTCAGCACATGATACATGCCTGCCAGAATATTTGGTGGAGGAAGAATAATCATCACACGAGACGCTACTGGCAGGTTTTCTCATATACCCATGTTGGCTAAGCTGATACTTGAAGCCACATGGACAGAGGTGAGATGTGAATGATCTGTAAAGGGTGAGAGTCTTAGACCACTCAGCCACCTGGAGTCCCCATCTAGAAAATTAAAGACATTAAAAATGAATACAAGATTCTCTTGAAGGGATTGATACTCTTCTGGCTGAAAAGAAGTTTCAGGAATTCAAGATGAGACCATTTCTTCTTTTTAACTACTGAGTTTTGATATTCTTCAGCAATAACAAGATTTTACAAATTAGCTGCTATGGCGGACATATTGGTTGTCAGATTGGCACCATTTTGATTTAGAACATAGCAGACATCATTAGAAATCTTTTGGTCAAAATCCCATGTCAATATGATCATGCATTCAGGGGGCGTGACAACAAGATTTTCAAAACAGCCATAGTGGCAGCCATATTGGATATACAGTTGGCACCATTTACATTCAGAATTAACTAGGTTTCATAGGAAGACTTTTGGTGAAAGCCCAATGTTGAGATGGCTGTTCATTTGGGAGTAGAGACAATATTTTCAAGATGGTCACCATGGTGACCATATTGAACATTAATTTGCATCATTTTCATTTAGGACCAGCTAGACACCATATGAACTGTTCTGGTGAAAACCCCATGTCAAAATGACTTTCCATTTAAGTTCTGCTCTACAGTTACATACTTTGCAGAGGGTATGATTTTTCCTGAAAATGGATTTCCCAGGTTTTTCTCCCTGGTTATCCTGGTTATCTAAAAAAGACCTTGTTTATCTTAGCTATTGTTAAAATAACTTTTAATTCCCTTTCTTGTGGTATATGATTGATTGGTGTTATGTGGGTTATAAAGTATACAACTTGGCCTTACTTCAGATATGTACCTAGACAGCTAGCTCCACTTGGTCATTTTAACTTCCTGGACTTCAATGATAAATTACAAAAAAATCTATCTGATAACTTTTTTTCTCTTTATGTATTTATAATTCTTTTATTGCACTTTCAGAAGATGGTATTGTCTACTTTAGCAAAATTCATATGTACTTTGGATTAGTTCAGGCTCATTTCTTTTTTGATCAGCAGTCTGCTTTAGATAGTGCAGAGTTTCCATAATTACCACATGTAAAGAAATTTCAGTCACAATATATGAAAGTAGCATAGAGGCATGCCAACATTCTCTCCATTGTGCATGTTGCTAATGCAAACAACATCACCTTATACCGGTCCCTCTCTCAGAAGTACATAATAACTGTAGAACAGAACCTTAAGAGGAGTAATGGCCATGCTGGATGTCAGATCAGAATCATTTTAATTTAGGACCAACAAAACATCATAAGAAGTCTTCTGGTGAAAACCGTATGTTGATATGACTTTCCATTTTGAAGGAGTAATGATAAGATTTTCAAGATGGCTGCCATGGTGGCCATATTGGGTATCAGATTGGTACCATTCCCATTCAGGATCAACTAGATATCATCATAAGTCTTTTGGTGAAAGCACAATGTTGTCATGATCAGCCATCACCAAGAAATAGCAATTACAAGATTGTCAATATGGCCATTGTGGTGGCCATTTTGAATGTGCAGATGGCAGATTTTCATTTAGGATCAACTATACATCTTAAAAAGCCTTCTGGTGAAAACCTCATGTCGATGTGACCATCCACTCTGTCGTAGTGATAACAAGATTTTCAAGATGGCTGTTGTGTTGGCCATATTGGACATGAGATTGTCACCATTTCATTTAGGACCAACTAAACATCATAGGAAGTCTTCTGGTAAAAACTCCATATCAATATGAATTTATGTTCAGGAGGAGTAGTGATAAGAAGATTTTCAAGATGACTGCTGTCGTGAAAACTCCTTGTTGATATGACCATCCATTCAGGAGGAATATAAATAAGATTTCAAGCTGACCCTTTTGGCAGTCATATTGGATGTCTGGGAGGCACCATTTTCATTTAGGACTAACTAGACCATGGGATGAAAGTGTGTGTAAAGTTTCATGGCAATCCTCCAAGTAGTTTAGGAGGAGTAGAGATAACAAAAAAGTTGAGCTGATGGATCAATGGAGAAACTGATGAACAATGATAGAAGACAGACAGACAGACAGACAACAGACTAACCCTTAAGCTCTCCAGGTCTATGACCAGTAGAGCTCAAAATATGCTATAAAATCCTATATTTATGTACTGAAGTTGACCTGTGAAGAATTCAATTCATGCTTACAAAGCAGATGTTACGGAACGTGGTAATTATACATTAGCATACTTCTCTGTAATTTGTAGACACTGTTAAAATTGCAAGACATATCAAGATATAACTTCACATGAACAAGCATGTAGTCATACTGCAAAGTTTTATTTACACGTATATAATTTCACTTGGACAAGCATGTAGTCATACTGCAAAGTTTTATTTACACATATATAATTTCACTTGGACAAGCATGTAGTCATACTGCAAAGTTTGATTTACACATATATAAATTATCATAGATGTAGAAAAAACAAGACACACACATGTGGATGATCAATGCACTTGCTAAAATAAAGTATAATTTTGATTACTTACTAATTGTTTGTTTGTAAAATTTCTTTAGATTTTTTTTCTTTTATTTCTATACTTGATATCTGTGAAAATGATTGTCAGATCCAGTAACTTGTGAGATGTATCCTGTAAATTGTGATATGTCAGACCCTGAGACAAGTTACAATCACTGACCTTGATGCTGCTGATAGAATAGGCCAAATTGATAAGTACTCTACTTACTACATTATTGTTTCATTAGTTCATCTGTGAATATACTATATGTTGCCAAACAGTAAAAGAAGGAGGGTTAATATTATTTGAAGCATATTATATTATTACCAGGTATAATAACAATAATAGTATTGATCCATAAACATTGATTCTTGAAGTTGTATCAACAAATGATAAGAGATATATTGATATATGTATTTGGTTTGTTTTTGTTGTTTTAAAACTGAATAAATCTATTTTCATATGAAAGTGTTAGTTTTTATGTTTTAAGTTAATGCCCTTTTTGGAAAAACTTACAAGCTAATGTCCTTTTAGGAAAAACACATAAGCTAATGTCCTTTTTGGAAAATCTTGTTAGCTAAAGTTGTTTTTGGAAAAAAAGGGACATAGGAATTCAATTTGTGAAGGGATACCTCCAATGTAATAAGATTTTTTCATGAAAACGTTGAGTAATTTTTGCAAAACTATTACTGTGATATCAATTTTGTTGTGGATATCTGCAAATAAATTTGACATATACAGTTAAATTACTCACTCACCCTTTTGGTATATGTAGATTTATATTTTCTTGATTACTGTAAAATCCCCAAATTTATTATTTTGTGGAATTAACAAATGTACAGATTTATAACCAAGATAAAATATTGCCATAGTCCAAAGACAGAAGATGATGAAATACATACCCAAGAAAGTTTCTCTCCTCAGAATCACTGTTACATATAGAATAAATAAAATCTGACTTGAAAAATTTCAGAGTAACCAGTTTATTTAGTGTATAGAAATGTGCTGTGAAACATATACTGAACTCAAATACACCACTTGATGTGTGATAACATTTGCCACAACATGTGGGAATAGTTTGAACCAAAGGGTTCTGCTCTGGTAAACATTTCCAAATGGCAAACCAGTGGAGATTGATTATTATTAATCAATCAATCAATATATTAATTATATACCAAACATCTACATCAAGGAGGTGGGTTTTTTTTACAGATCAAATGACATGTACTCAAACTGTGCATGCAGTTCCAACTTTCAATAACCTAACATCACAAAAGTGCACATTTCAAACTACTGGAAGTAATCTGATTGTGAAAAAGAACACCATTTTGAGCAGTTAGGTCCATGTCTAGCTGCAAACTTGAAACTTCTGCATATGCAATTTCTGAGCTGTCATTTTAGCCCATTGAATGTAAAGATCATCCACAGGTATGATGCCAGTCCATCACAGGCTAACAGTCCCTGCTAAGAAAAACCAGTATCCTGTTCCAACTTTAGTCAATATGGCAGTGCCAACATGGCTTCACCAAAATTGGGACAAGTCAAGGCTCTGTCATCAAAAAGAAATTTCACTGGTAATCTGATTGGTCAATTTGATCACAAGGGTAAATATGCAATCTGGATGAGATCACAATGATACATGACATATGTGCAGATGATGACACTTTAATGTCACACAAAAGATGATGTGAAGACATTCACACATTATCAGGCCCATCTAACACTCATTTTAACATGCTCTGGATTCCTTTAAATTAACTGACATTCTATCATTTAGATGATTGCTTGGTTTGTATAATATCTAGCACAAAATTCTGAATGTGCAGTGTTTGATTATCTTTCATATTTCAGTGGAAAACCCTAAAAACAGTCTATGTTTAGAAGTGTATTGTAGACCAATCAAATTGTTTGTGGAAAAGTTCCAGACCTGCCCCAAGTTTTATCTAAGACATGGTACCAGTCAACATCTGAGGATAGTATCCATTTTGTTTTTAATGATTGTAACATCTGGGAACATGAGGGGTGAATTGTCTGATTGGTACTGAAAACAAATCTGAATGGAAAATCTTGGGGCTTAATTATCAATACATGGAACATGGGTCACAGTGTCTTAGAGGAAGTGTATAGATTCATTCATAATCATCTAGAAAATAAAACCATCTAAAGTGAAAAATATGCTATAGAATCCAATATTTGCCTACTGAAGTTAACCGGTGAAGAATTAAATTCATGCTTACAAAGCAGATGTTATGGAAAGTGGTAATTATAAATTAGCATGCTTCTCTGTAATTTATAGACACTGTTAAAATTGCAAGACATATTAAGAGATGATTTCACTTGGACAAGCATGTCATACTGCAAAGTTTTATTTACACATATATAATTTCACTTGGACAAGCATGTATTCATACTGCAAAGTTTTATTTACACATATAATTTCACTTGGACAAGCATGCAGTCATACTGCAAAGTTTTATTTACACATATATAATTTCTCATAGATGTAGAAAAGGCAAGACATGCACAGATCTATAAAGAATATATCAGTGCACTTACCAAGATAAAGTATCAACCACTAATTTTAATTACTTCCTAATTGTTTGTTTATTGTTTACAAAATTCTAAGACTATCTTACATAATGTTAAAGATGTTTGTTTGTTTGTTTTGTTTTGTGTTTTAATGTCATTTTTCAGCATATGATAGGCTATTCATGGTGGCCAGTATATCTGGTCGAGTAAGAACCCCGGAAAACACGAGGAAGAACCACAGACCCACGGGAAGCTACTGGCAAGCTTTATCACGTACCCACATTGGGTGAACCCTTGACTTGAACCCACGTAGACAGAGGTGAGATGTGAGTGATCAGTAAAGGCGAGTTCCTTAGACCACTCTGCCATCCAGGGCCCCATGTAAAAGATAATGGCAGACTAAATGAAGACAACAAATTACATCAAATATATTAAGCCATTTCATAAATGATGATTGGAGATACATGTACTTGCAAATTCATTCTCAGTAAGTATAAACAACAGTACTATGAATGGCACATTGTACGCCTGCTCATGTTTAATAGTCCTCTATTAGACACTAAAAGGGCATGGTTGACTATGGAGATGATTGACCAATGGATCTCAGTGAGCTGAACCTTTGGTTAAGGCATGAGGTCTTGAAATAAACTTACTATGTAGAACCACTACTTTCTTATCAGACTTTCCATTACCATGACTACTGACCTATAGACCCCAGAATCTAAAGTTTTCTTTATTACCTTAAGTGAAAATTTGGTCAAGAAACTTATTCTAGAACAAAAGTTATTCTGCAAAACCCAGTTTTCTTTGAGCCATAATGGCTATGACCTTCAACCTTTTGAACTAAAAATCAGTAAGCTTCTTCCTTACACCAAGTTCAAGCAAACCACAAAGTTTGCTCCAGATATATTGTGTAGAACTAATGTTATTATGCAGAGATCTTTTTTCTTCTTTCAGTCCCAAAATGAGTAGGCTTCTTCCTTACCCCAAGTGCAAGCCATCCACAAAGTTTGGTAACTAAAGATGGTGGAGAACCAGAGTTATTGTCTCGAAACAAAATAGGTAACAGATGGATGGACAGATGCAGGCATGTCAAAATACAAATGGTCTCAGATAAAGGAGTTATCCACATGTGGAAAGATTACCGTCCTCGCCCTCCTTGACTTGTCTGCAGCATTTGATACAATAGACCATGATATATTGCTTCATCGTCTCCATCATGTATTTGACATTCACGATACAGCCTTACTATGGTTCAAGTCCTACTTGGTCAACAGGACACAAATTGTGTCCGCAAATGGAAAACACTCCAGCCCAGTTGATCTATGTTTTGGTGTTCCACAGGGTTCTGTTCTTGGACCTGTTCTCTTCATTCTATACACTCAACCGCTCTCAAGTGTCATAGATCGTCACCCAGTGTCTCACCAATTGTACGCTGATGACACCCAAATATACAAATCTAGCCACCCAACTGAAGTTGATGCTACCATCCAAGGTGTAGAGAGGTGTATTTCCTATGTGAAATCATGGATGACATGTAACAAGCTGCAGATGAATGATGATAAAACTGAAGCCATTCTGATTACAACACAAAGACTTTCTCATTCACATCCTTTACCTCAAACAATAAATATCAGCAACACCAATATTAAATTCACACAGTCAGTACGAAACCTAGGTGTTGCTCTAGACAGTACACTCTCATTGCACCAACATGTCATGAACATATGCAAGGCTGCTGCATACCTTGAGCTGAGACGGATCAGCTCCATTCGCAATTATCTTTCAGTTGATGCCACTAAAACACTTGTGTGTTCCTTAGTACTTTCAAGACTGGACTATTGTAATTCAGTTCTATCTGGTTCATCTCAGTATCTACTCCAGAAACTTGAAAAAGTTCAAAACACAACTGCTCGGATCATTCTTAGAGTACCACGAACAGAGCACACCTCTCCCCTGCTCTGTATCCTACACTGGCTACACATTCGATCCAGAATCAAACACAAAATTTGTTCTCTGTGCTACGTTTCACTGACTTTCACCAGTCCAACATACCTATCTCACCTCACCCATGTGTACACACCAGCAAGATACTTACGCTCCTCCTTGACACCCGTATTCTCATTATTTCCACTACCAAAATGAAGTCATACGGACAACGTTCTTTTGCATACCAGGGCCCAGCAACGTGGAATGAATTGCCAACTGAACTTAGACACAAAGACACAGTGATCTCATTCAAGAGTGCTCTTAAAACTCACCTTTTTCGACTGCAAGAATAGACCTAAAGACTTAATGTTTTCTTACCTTAACTATTTTCAGCATGTTTTTGTTTTCTAATTTCATGGTGTTTATTTATTTTTTTTCTTTCTTTCTTTTCATAATCATATCATTATATATGTTTGTTTAGGTGTTATATAATGTTGTAAAGCGCTTAGAGCTTCTAAAGATTAGGCGCTATACAAAGTCCTTATTATTATTATTATTATTATTATTACCATTAAATGAGTTACACTTAAGACTTAAGGTGTCCTTTTCTCCTTGTGAGAATTGCATGCTATTTATGTTTGAGTAATGTTCTACCAATATAACTGATAGCCTTTAGGTTCAAAGCAAGATGATGTTCATTTCACAAGTATTTCTGGATGTCAATTTCACAAGTTTTTCTGTCTGTTTGTTTGGCATTTAATGGCACATGAAAACATAAAAGATGATTATATCATGTTGAGGCAAATGAAGTAAAGTTCCTTCCCTGGAGACACACCATGGTGGCAGAACTGATGTAGTCTGGACAGGCTTTTAATCTGCACCACTTCTGGTTACAAGTCTGGCATGTTAACCACTGAGCCACTCCAGCTTCCTCATTCATATGACCAAGAGCATTTTTGGTTTATAAGATTTAGAATATTTTTTTAAAATTATATAAAAAATAATTAAAATAAGAAACAAATGGATGAAAAAATAATCCTTGCAAGGTTTAGCAATAAGGCAAGGAAGTCCCAGTCTTGGAGTTACATAATTTGAAGCAATGTAATCCCTTGACTGATAATTTCTCATCTTGTGACAATTCTATTAGTCTCTCCAAATATTAATATTAGGTATGCATGCTTGATTATATTTGTAATGACAAGGATTTGGCTCAGGAACAAGCAAACCTCCATAACATAAATATCATCTGATGAATTACATACCAGAGTTGAATGTAACCCATCTAACTGCCAGAGATAGGTGATTTTTTGGTCAGAATGGAGAGCTTTTCAAGTTAAATATCCAGCAGTCTGGTAAGATTTGTAGGCAACTATTCTAGGTTCAAATGGACTGTGGCTATGGTAGTCTAAAAAACTGCTCTACATGAGAGGAGTTGATTTCTCTGCAAAATTTCTGATCGATTTTGTAATACCTGGCCAGATAAAACCCACTGCTATCCATACGTACACTGCCGGACAGAAAAGTTGTGTAAAGGACTAGTAACATTAAAAACTGACTGGTCCTGTGTTCTGGTTGAAATTGTGGGGAATTTTCTGTTCTGCATATTTTGGACAATAGGTAATAGTTGTAAATTAAAATTTGACAGGTAGCAGGATACTTTTTGGACAAATATCTTCTGACAGCATGTATATTTATCTAACTTTTAGATTGATCTAAATTTTATGAAATGATAAAATTAATAAAATATTGTTTAAACATTCTAAACAGACTCCTGAATGGGAAAATGGAGGAAACGGGTAACGACTTTTTAAAATCTGAACAATTTAAATATAATAATATATTTCCTAGTATCAATATATGATACCTTATCCAATGGATTGTTTGTTTTATTTGTTATTAGTTTTCCTAACATTGTTCTGAGAGAATCGAGAGATCAGAGAAGTTTCAAAATAAGTGAAGTCCGTTTTCAGAAGCCATCTTGCTAAACATTTTCTGGCATTTAGATATGGAACTTATATAATTAAAACAAAGAACTGACATCAGTTATGTTAATTACTCACATATACCTCGTCAATTATTTTGAATGTTTACAAAGTAAGTAAATTCTTAATTCCGAGACCTTCAATTGCAAACACAACCAGAAACTGTAACCAATAGCCATACATATCAAATGCCATTGTATAGCAACTATTGAAACACCATCCGCAGTCTGCTCCAATTAACATACCGGTATGTAGAACAACTCCCTGAATATTCGTCATTGTCTCTCTTGTGAGTTGAAAATTGTATACTGTCCTCAGTAGTAAATATTTGAGGCATGGTACTTTCATAGCCATAGTTATCCACATTCATTCTGTAAGCAGTGTCAGCATTATGAATACTGAATTCTTGGTAATGTGCATACTGCCACACTCCATCGTATTGTTGCAGCTACAAATAAATGTGGCTGTCATCTTTTGCAAGTCTAGATATTTTTTCTAGCCCTAGTTAAACGTCTCCCTCCATATTACTGAAACCCTCAACATACTCATTTAAATTTCTCTTGAAACTCAGTGATCCATTTTGTCGCATCTGCATAACTGTCCATCCGCCATTTTTCATGTCGCAGTACACAATAAAGAAACACACATCATCTTGTGAAATGTATTATATTCCATCATTCTTTTCTCCTCTTTGAAATAACACAAGGTATTCTGAAATGACAAATACTGTAATATTATTTATCAAACATCGTATAATATCGACTACCTTGTTTGCTCACATAACAATTAAGGCTAGTAATAATTACTGTAAATTAAGAGGTGAGCTTCATATTTTACAGGATTCAAGAACCTTGAGAATCGCTCACTCACTGCATGAATGGCGGTAACTACAAATAGTTATTAAAATAGCAAAGAAACTAAAAAGTAAATAACAATACAAGATTTTAAGTTTTTTTTTTTACAAATATTATCAAAGCACACAAGAAGGGTGCGTGAAAACATAAGTCATTACCAAAGTGGAATTTAAAAACCACTCAGGTTAATATGTTTGCACTAACATGTCATTTTGAAGATCTTGAAACCAACAGCCTACATAAACTTTCCCACCAATTTAACTGCACATGATAGGATCATTAAACATTAATCTGTGTGTGCAGATGTTTGTTATTCTGCTGAGTTCCTCTGTGTATGATTGTTACATGTCATATACATCACATGTCATCTACTACAACAGAATATGTGCCAATTTTACTTCTTCACAATGCAACCTTCTTTGAATCATGTCATGAAAGTTCAAATGTCTTTACTTATTAATTTGCATCGGAGCAAAAATGTACTCAATGGCTTGATGATTAATCATATCTTTACACACAGATATTTGATATGCATGCTGTTGGGCAATAACATAAATAATCAACACAAATATGTTTGATTTCCCTTTGTTTTCAAAGGTTTAGCAAGTTTGCTATTAAAATTATTTGCTATAATTATTGGAAACATAACAATGCTACATATCTCTGTGATTCAGTTAAGTGTGCAACCGTATACTTAATTGTTCGCAGCATAAAGACCCTAAATGTAATAGTTTTATATGGGTAAACTAAGCTAGTCTACAAAATACATACTAAGATTCATTCAACTTACTTGGTATTCTGATAGATAAAGTCAAACTTAATCAATCTTCTCTTCCTGCTCAGGCTGATCATCTCAGTCAAGTACAACACCACAAATGGAAAATGATGACCCAAGAAGAAAAGTAATACTTGGAAGAATATTGAAATCTCATCCACGAAAAGAAAATCTTAACGAGTGATCTAAAGACTTCATACAGCATTGCTAGCCACCACTGATTGACACAAAGACCAAACACATACAAGTCCTCTTGCATCAGAGTACGAATCCTTCCTTCACCTCTACTAACCTCTCTGAGCAGTTCAAAGTAAAGCCAAATTTGAAATCATCTCCCATCATTACATGCAAAGGCTGTTTGTCTAAAAGAATTAATACATGGAACTTCAATACCTCTTCATACAATGTTCGTATACATGACGAAACTGTCATGGAGCATTGGAACCCACATCTAATTAACCAACGCTGTAAACCTTGTAAATATGTTAACTTTTATGCTTTTGTATTTGATGGTATTGTATATTACATCTCTTTTCATTTCCCTATTTAGAAAGACAGCATTGTAAATGAAGATGAAGGCTAGCCCTGATTTTCAATCTCCGTGGTTTAGGAGTAAGTGAGTGAGTGAGTTAATTAGTTAGATAGTTAGTTATTTAGTCATTACATTGGGCATATTGAAGTGTTGATCTGAAAATTACATCTTTTCTTGTCTTTCCTATTTTTAATTATCTCACTCGGTTCTCTCATCCTTACTCTCCAGGAATATTTTCAAATATATCCGCATGTCTAGTTTATTAATGATGTCCATCACGTCTGCACTTCAGATACATATACCAACACATTCGCTAGTCTTTCTTTCATTGCCGACAAGCAAATATGAGCATTTTAGATAGAATATATTATTTGTTATGCCATTTTCAGATAATATAGCACCTCTTGGGCTGGTTGGAGGAGCTGGACCCTCTTCCAAACTGACGAAGACATGTCAAGAGAGTAGGTATCATTTCAGGACATTCAAATGACTCCTGATGGATTTGTTAGAGGAAGAGAGATCAAGGGAAGGAGATAAATAATACAAAGACGAGAACAGAAAAGCGGTGTATTCAGAGAATGGTAAGAAAAACACCACAAGGAGTAGCAACAGCAGCATTAACAGCCGCAACAATCAGTACCAACGATTGAGAAATGGGGGCCTAAGTTTAATGAGCTTGACGTTTCACTCATTGTCATCCGTTAACGTGCGTAGGCAGGATAGATGGAGCATGAGGTGGACTGACTATGAAACCCGATTTAGAAGGTACAACCATTAAAAACAACAATTATTAGGGCTGTTCCAACGTCCATTTTTGTGTATTTGTCTATCATTAGGTGTGTGTTTGGCTGTATTCCTGTAGTTTGGTCTACCCCTACTCCAGTTTTCATTCAGAAAAAAAATGATATCCGTCATATTAAAATTTCCATAGACCCCCAAACCATTCCATCTTTTCAAGGTCCATACATCTCCCAACCGTTACCTCATGTTAAATTTCCATAGGCACCCAAAAATATCCCATCATGCTAAATTTCGATAGGACCCCGAAGTGTCATCCATAGTGTTCAATCACCATACTCCTAATAATGCCATTTGCAATATTAAATTCCCCTTTTCCGTATAGTACTTCGAACACTCCAATTTCTACCCATAGTGTCCCAAATGTTCCACACATAATACATCGACCACTTAAAACTTTACACATAGTGTCTTAACTCGTCCCCCATATTGTCCACTGTTGCCACAATCATACCCACAACATTTTGTTTTGCCAGGTCGATTGCAAAGGAAAAAGATGAAAATGAAAATTAGAAACATAATAAAACAATGTATGAGCTTGCTTTTTACCTTGAAGTTCTTTTTGATACAAAACAAAGCACAAATAAAGAAAATTATACTTCCCATGCAGTTGACACTGCACAAGACCTTAGTTAGTGCCCAATCCACATATTAACTTTAACGCCAATGTCATAAGACATTGGAACATTGCCCGAGAACTTTTCATTCCAAAAGCCATCACTTTATACTGATAAACCCCATCTGGATTTGCAAATGCCGTAATGTCTTTTGTTCTTTCCGTAAGTTGAATTTGCCAGAATCCGTTTGAAAGGTCAAACTTGGTGACATATTTTGCATTTCCAATTTTGTCAATACAATCATCTATTCTTGGCATTGGAAATGAATCCGTTTTGGTGATACAGTTGAGTTTTCTATAGTCAGTACACATGCAGATTGTATTCTCTGGTTCAGGCACAAGAATACACGGTGAAGTCCAGTTACTTTTACTTGGTTTCATAAAATCATTCTCCAGTAAATACTTAATTTCTTTTTTCAAATATTCCTGCTTGCAAGGATTCATCCTATAAGGATGCTGTTTCACAGGCGTAGAATCTACAATGTCAATGTCATGATAGATTTTATTTGTCCGTGTTGGAACATCCGGAAACAAGTCCTCATACTTATGTAATAGTTGTTTTAGTTCATTCCTTTCCAGTTGTTGTAGATGCGAAAGTTTCTGGTCCAGATTTTTTTTATATTTCTGAATTCTAAAGTTTGGTTAAATCAAAGTCACTACTGTCAGATTGCATTCCATCGCTTACATCCTCACTGTGTGGGACAGGTACAACTACATTGATTGAATAATTAACTGTGCTATATCCGTCAAAATACTCCTTTAACATATTTATATGACAAAGTTGTTTCTGTTTCCGCCTTCCAGGAGTGTTAATGATATAATTTAAGTCATTTACTTTCTTTTCAACTGTATAAGTACCATACAATTTAGCCCAAAGAGGATTTTGAGGTATGGGAAAGAGGGCCAGAACCTTATCACCATGCTAAAAACTCATTTCCTGTGTAATTTTGGCATACGTTAATTTCATTTATGAAAGTTTTTGACAACTTATATTTGAAATCAGAGACATAGTCAAGAAGATTAATTTGAAAGAAGTTTTTCTGTCAATAACTTCAATGGTCCACAGACGGTAAGTCCAAAGACCAGTTCAAAAGGACTAAAACCCAATGATTCCTGAACTGATTCCCTAAAAGCAAACAACAGCAAATGAACAACTTCATCCCAATCCTTTCCTGTATTAAAGCAATATGACAGATTCATATTATTCAAAGTTTGATGAAATCTTTCCAAAGCAATTTGACATTCAGGGTGATAGGCAGATGATTTAAACTGTTGGATGCCTAATTCATGCATAACTTGCTGGAAAATTCCAGATATAAAATTTGACCATTGATCAGACTGGACAGAGTCGGGAAGGCCAACAAGTGTAAAAACTTTACCAAACGTACTCATTATGGTCAACAAGTATTGGTTGCCTGAGTTGGTCTTAGGTAAGGGACCGACACAGTCTACCATTATTATGCTAAATGGTTCGTCAAATGCAGGAATAGGTTGCAGATGAGCCTTATGTATCTTCTGATTGGGTTTTCCTATCATTTGACAAGTGTGACCAGATCTACAGTATTTAGAAACATCACTTTTAAGTTTCGGCCAATACAAATGATTCAAGATCTTGTGATAAGCCTTAGTGACTCCTAAATGACCAGTCAAGGACGTTTCATGGTTTAGCCTAAGAATGTCTTATTGCTATGACCTCGGAACGACAATGTGATAGATCACATACCACTTGTAACCAGCGGGTACCTTAGATATTCGCCAGTTTCTCACAATAACTCTATGTTTCACTAAGTAACAATCTGGGACTTGCGACAATCTGGGACTTGCGTGTCTTCAATTTCACTAATAGCTCTCTGAACCAAACAGGAGATCTCACGGTCTTGTTCCTGTTCAACAACAAATGATTTGTCTTTTGTCACCCGTAATAGAATAGAGAGAATGAGTAATAAAAAGAGGATTACTGTGAACAATACCTATTGATTGATCAATACCAGGAGAAAAGGTGACCTCATAAAAAACTGACGAATAATTGTGTCAGCTAAAGAAATAATTTACGGATCAACATCATTGTCAAGAGCTCTTTTTTTCATAGTTTTGGTGACTGTGCAAGCAGGATACATATCAGGGATTTCAATCTCAACTGGATCAACATTTTGAAAAACAAGGCCTGTCAGTTACAAGTGGATCAACCACGACTTTATCTCTAGCTAGATCATTACCTAGTAAAAATGAATACCTTCTATAGTAAAGAAGTCACTGCACCAACAGTAACGGGTCCGGAAACTAAGTCTGATGCCAAATTTACACAATGGAGAGGAACATTAACAAAGCCGCACTCTACTCCCTGAATAAGAACACTTTCACTAGAAAAAGACTTCTCAGACAAAGGCAAAGTACATGATAAAAAAAACACTGAAAAGCTCCTGTGCTCCTAACACTTTAGTAGGGACTGGTTTGGCAGAATCACCAATAAGTGATATAGAACCTTCTGACACGAATGGTTGGGATTTGTTTGACCCAACAAATGTATTGCTTTAAATACAAGACAGTGACGTTTACCTCTTTGAAATAAGAACATTTGGAATAGGTCTGTTTTTGTTGTTGTTGTTGTTGTTGTTGTTGCTTACTTTTCAACTTGAAGCAATCCGAAATGAGGTTCCCTCTCTTTTTGCAGTAAGTTCACGTATAAAGAGATAAGGATTTCTGATCAGTCTTATTGGATGTTTGATTTCTAAATGTTGTACTGGATTGAAATTTGGAAGTACTCATATGAGACTGAGATGATTTTGTTTTTACCAAAACCCTGCTGAGAGGTAAACTTACTGACAAATGAAACTTTGTGAGTAAAGGAATAATCATCAGCCATGCGAACAGCATTTTCCAAAGCTTCTACTTTTTGCTCGTCAACATAGGTCTTGACATCACTATGGATGCACTGCTTGAACTATTCAATTAGTACGAGCTGTCTAAGGTTATTGCAACTTTTATCAACCTTCTTGGCTGAGCAACACTGTAACACTATATTCTTTATCTCTTCCTTAGTTAAAGATACTTTCGCTTCAGAAAGATTATAATGTCTGGCAAGCTCAAGCAACTCATCCTTTTTCATAGACTCCAACCCTACCTGGGTAGGATTTGAATCTATGACAATTCTAAAACAAAGACAATTTAAATTTTAAAGGCAATTTGTAATATCTCTGAAATGTTTTAGGAAATTCAGACCCCGGACGAGCCCCAATTTCTGTTACGACTCTAGGTCTTACAAAATATGTATAAGAAAGAAAGTTAAACTAACAATGTAAGTAATATCAACAAGCAATTTATTTCCCTACCATACACAGTGAATTCAAGAGATACTTACGATATTGTGAATCAAATTCCAAAGAATCCTAAATATCCTAATTCACAATGTCATATAGAGGACGAGTTGCTTGAGCTTGCCAGACATTATGATCTTTCTGAAGGGAAAGCATCTTGAGCAAAGCAAGAGATAAGAAATATTTTGATACAGTGTTTGGGGGCAAAGAAATGTTGGATAATATTGATTTGGGTTGGATTGCGAAGTCTGTGTCTAATCAGGGTGACAAAAGGCAATCACTCGTTGTCGAACAGGAACAAGATCCTAAGATCACCTGTTTGTTTCAGAGGGCTATTAGTGAAACTGAAGACACGCAAGTCCCAGATTGTTACTTTATGAAAAATGGGGGTCCTAATGCTATAATATAGACCACCTGAGGTACCCGCTGGAGACGAGTAGTATGTAAGCTATCAAATTGTCATTCCTAGGTCATATCGACTGGAACTTCTTAGTCTAGCCCATGAAACTCCCCTGGCTGGTCATTTAGGAGTCAATAAGACTTATCACAAGATCTTGAATCATTTTAACTGGCCGAAACTTAAAAGTGATGTTTCTAAACACTGTAGATCTTGTCATACTTGTCAAATGATACGAAAACCCAAACAGAAGATACCTACGGCTCACTAAGACTAAGTCAGGCAACCAATACTTGTTGACCATAATGTGTGCGTCCACAAGATTTCCAGAGGCAATTCATTTGAGAAATATAAAACTAAAACCATTGTAAAAGCTTTGGTAAAGGTTTTACACTTGTTGGCCTTCCCAAATCTGTCCAGTCTAATCAATGGTCAAATTTTATGTCTCGAATTTTCCAACACGTCATGCATGAAATAGGGTGTCCAACAATTTACATATTCTGCCTATCACCCTGAAGGTCAAGGAGCAGTGGAAAGATTTCATCAAACTTTGAAGAATATGAATCGGTCATATTGCTTTAATACAGGAAAGGATTGGGATGAAGGTGTTCATTTGGCCAAAGGATATTTTCCCCCACTTCTTCAATACGGAAGCCAATCAACACGTCGTGCTGCCGCATTTGACGGACGTTCACTATTACGACCCCGACGGATTGCGCACCGAACACCGAGAAGCCTTTCACGCTTGGTACCACGCTCACGCTCATGTGTACCGAGGAGTGGCTCGACAACGAGGACATGGTTTAGGAGATATGTTAAAATCTGCTTTTCGGACAGTAGCCCCCATCTTGAAACCCATGGTGACTCGAGGATTGCATGCCTTAAAAGATGCCGCTTTGACGCAAGGAAAAGAATTTCTTCAAAACGTCCTCATCGACAAACAAAATCTAAAAGAAGCCTTTATGAGAGCAGGAAAAAATGTGTTGCTGCAAACTGGAAAAGTTCTTTTGAGTCACCGAGAGACCCCTATAAATTTGCTTCACACTTCTGGCCCAGGCATTACTTCTTCCTCAACGCCACAGCAATGACAAGGTAGAAAGAGATGTCGCCACCCCTTCAGAGCTCATAAACGGCACGGGGTTCAGAAAAAGAATAAGAAAAGAAGAACGGTCAGAAAATTAGACGTGTTTGATTACTAACTATTGAAAATGATGCACCGAGATTCTTGCGAATGTACCAAGTCAGAACTGGATCTGTTTGACATGCTCCCGACCATGATGACCATGCAAGAATCCCAATGAGTAGAATTTAATCAGCCCCTATCGAATTTGAAATCAAAGGACAAACCGAAGATTACATCGATCAGAATAGCAGCCACTTGTATCTGAAACTCAAAGTGATCCAAACGGAAAACAGCAATCATGAGGCCGAGGCCAGAGTAGCTCCCGTCAATGATTTCATGCATTCCTTGTTCAGCGAAGTGGATTTGTATTTGAATAACAAACTGGTCAGCAGCAGCATGGATACTTACATTTACCGTGCTTACTTGGAAAATCTCTTGACGTACGGAAAATAAACCAGGAACACTCATCTGGATGCTTCCGTGGTGTGGAAACCTGACACCTTGGATGCTACCGAGTTGACAGAAGCTGACAATCCACACAAGGGGGCACTTTAGAACTGATGGATCGTTTGCATTTGGACATATGAATGCAAGACAAGTATTTGCTGAAAGGAGTGGATGTACGCCTGATACTGAATCGCAGTAGTACCGTCTTCCATTTGATGGCCAATGCCAATGAGTACAAAACCATCATCGAAGAAGCCAGACTTTACTTGCGCCGTATCGAAGTCTTACCTAAAGTGGTCAACGACATCAGTCAAACGTTGAGCAGAACGACTGCCAAGTATCCTGTGCGACGAGTGGAAGTGAAAACGTTTACCATTGCCTCTGGACTCCGATCCAAAGTCGACGATCACGTCTTCCAAGGACAGATCCCCAAACGTTTGCTAATCGGCATCGTGAGTAATGCAGCCCTCAACAGAGCCATCGATCAAAATCCGTTTGAGTTTCAACACTTCAACGTATCCAATATAGTTGTCACTCGAGATGGTCAGACGTTGTGTACCAGACCTTTTGAACCTAACTTTGCCCAGAAAAATTACTTGAGATTTTACTTGACTCTGTTTGAAGCCACAGGACAGTTAGGCAACAACAGCAGCCACGGCATATCGTACGAGGATTATGCAGGAGGATATGCTTTGTAGGGACTTGATTTCACTCCCGACTAAGGCAGCGACGAAGGACATTTCCACCCTATAAAATCAGGCCAACTTCGTGTGGAACTTCAGTTTCCTACAGCTCTAGCCAACACCGTGAACGTCATCTTGTATGCAGAATTTGACAATACTCTGGAACTAAACAGTTTGAGAGAAGTGATTCTAGACTATTAGAAAAAAAAGATGCAACACGAAGAACTCATGGAGATTGAAGATGAGGGATCTTGTGAACCTCAGCAGTCACAATCAACCAGTGATGACGATGTTTTTCATCCAGAAGCAAAAGAAGAAGAGAAAAGTAGTGTTCCCAAGTTTACTGGATTTATGGCCTGTAGATGGCCAGAACAAGAACAACATTTAGTCTCCTGTTTCGCTACGGAATTGGCTGAAAGAATTACAACCCTGACCCGAGATCATTGTTATGGATGTCAAATCGATCATCCGAGTCAGAAACACAATGACAAATGTATGATGATGACTGCAGAAGAAAAATTTGATGAATATTTGGAGGAAGCATGGTCTCTGATCTCACAAGAAAAGGTGTCGAGAAAGTGGTATAAAGACTTGCAGGATCGTTCCTCACCTCCACTCACTTCACTTGTTTGTGTATGTGTTCTTTTAAAAAATACAAAATATTTTTTTTATAAAAAGTGTTTCTTTAAGGTCCGCACACTTGATGTGTTTTATGTGTGATAGGATTTTGTATATTTTTTGGGAGGAATGTTTTCCTTCACGTCCGTGCTTTAAGCATATAAAGCGACGCATTCCCCA